>JANPWX010000126.1:432821-512390 GCA_024734555.1 Trochalopteron elliotii | reverse complement strand
GTCACAATCCCTCCTCTGAAGTGCAGAGGAATGTTTGATTTCTGGGTGTGTGTCTGGCAGTGGAAACCCCAGCAGCCGAGATTACAACAGTTCTGCTTATCCTAAACTGGGTATGGGGTTTTTTTGGATATTCCGAGTCTAATGACTGATTTCCTCTTAGCACCTCGTTACTGAGCATGGCCTCTCTCGAAGTACAGGGAGATGGCTTTGGATACATGAATGACCTGGGAAGAGTGGTTTGCTGACACGGATCCCAGAACAGAGAAGTTAGAGCCCAGATTTCTTCCTGGTTGTAAGAAACGTGATTAGCTCCTGGGTGGATACCTCTGTTATGAACTTTGATGTTGTGAACTTTGATGTAACTGTAGCTGTTCAAAGTGGGGTGAAAAAGATGTGTGAGAAGTCTGCTAAAATCAGAATAAGAGCTTTTAGCTTATAGACGTTGTCTTTTTCTCTCGTGGTGTTGTTTGTACTCAGAGGTAATTAACTACATCTAGGACAGAGATGAGCTGGGATCCAACTTGCAGGGGATAAAACACTGGAGAGGTGAGCTGGTCCCCACAAACCCCTCCGGAGCGACTCTAAGAAGTAGCTGGCTTTGCTTCCAGCCCCAGCTGAGCTCAGTGTCATCCCAGCCCTCACCAGCAGCCCAGCGCTGCTTCTCCTTTTATAGCTGTTCCTTCATTACATCAGGTTCAGCCCCTTGGGTTTGCTTTTGATGTAAATCCAGCCAGGAGGGCGTGTTGGGGTGGGAAGTGAGGATATGAGCTGGAACCCCACCTTCCAGCGTGAAATCCTATCGCGGGGTTAGCGGCAGCAAACGATCCTCTGTGACCTCTGCTTCCTCTGCCATGAGAGTTTGCATTGTGCAGCCATGAATACATAATTCATTGCCACCCACCGGGGAAATGCCCTGCTAGCACGGCACAGACATCCTCAGCCCGGCACCGCAGGAAGAAAGGAGGTGCTGATACGGGATTTAAAGACACACAGCCCTGCAGGAGGGACGTGGGAGATGGATTCTGAGTGGGACTGGAGCAATATGCCTGTTTGGCTGGATTCTTTGCAATTTTTTTTTTTTTTTTTTTTTTTAATGCAAGCATTCAATACTACTGGTGGTTTTCCATAATTTCAAATCACCTTTACCTCTTTTTTTGTCCTCTGCAAACCGGAAAGCAGAAGAGCTGAGTCACCCCTCGAGAAGACATTTCCCACCACAGATGTTCTGCCGTGTGATGATCCTGGTACCTCTCGTTGCTGGAGGAGCTCCTGTGTCACTCCCAGGCCTGGGTGAGGATGACATTCCTCCAGTGGCATTGCTACAGCAAAGACAAACTCCCTGTTCAGTGTTTGCTACAGAACAAATAAATCCTCTCTGTTTGGAAGCATCCCTGCCTGCACTGAGACCTTGTCTTTGAAAGGTGATAATGTGAAAAACATCCTGCAACGTTTTGCAATGAAGGTCTATTTGCATTTGTTATCTGGGAGCCGTCCATCATTTCTAACACCCTGACTTCTGGGTGACTCTTCTCTGGCACTGTGTGCCAGCTTCATGCCAATAATCTTGGATGACAGTTATGGAGGTCTAAATTCATCCCTCATTTCTGTTATATATTGCCTGTGATTTAAAGCCACTTAAATATATATTGCCTGTGATATAAAGTCACTTAATTCTCTTGTTCCTCATCTGTAACATGATACTGCGTTTTTCCTCCCTGTCATCTCCCTGCTCTCTCTGGATCAGAGGGTGGTCCAGGCAGGGCTCTCTTGGGTGCAGGTGTCTCAGCAGACTCTTTGGAACCAATAAAGTACTTTAGGTGATTAACTTCTGGATTTGGAACTAAAGATATTTCAGTTTTCCCCAGTTCACTGCTAACCAGACTGAGATCTTCATGAGATTTTCTGCAATATTTAATTCCCAACTTCTTGACTTCACTGATTTTGTGAGAATCTTGGCTCCTGGGTTCTCTGGATTTTTTTTTTTTTTTTGTCTTGTCTTTTAAAAGAACATCACTAGCACTAGAGCAAAAAAAAGATACTGAGAGAGATGTCCCCAGATGGCTGGAATCTGCTATTTCTTCAAATACAAAGAAATTTGGGCTAATATTGTGACTTTCCCCAGGCTCAACTCCTCAGTCTTGTGCATGGGGATGGACCTGTGCAGAACCAGCACTGGAGCCAGGAGAGAAGCTGCTTTTTCTGTTCTAGCTTGGAGCAGGAAGTCCCTTGGAGCTGACACTCTCCACACAAAAACTGAGTCTCAGCAATTTCCTTTGGACAGCCTGCTGCTGTGGAGTTTGTAACTTAATAGAAATTTCTCTGTTGTTACCTGCTGCTACAATGCATATATTGGGTATTAAGAAATTCCATCTGGGAAAAGTGATATATACATATTTAATGGAAGTATTTTAGAGCTCAGAAAAGTCAAATCTCTCTGTTCAGGCATCCCTCTGTGTGTTCTAAAACTGCCACAAGAGTTAAAGCAAGTTATGTATGCGTGATCTCCTGTATTAAAGGAGCTACATTCATATCTTCCATTCTCAGCCTCTGCCTCCTCCTATTCAATTTACAGTCTAGACTCTTTAAAAATGCTTTGTTATTGGTTGGCTTTTTTTTCTGCTGTGGGGAAAGGGCACTTGTGAGACAATGCTCTCAAGTGGAGATTACACAGAGTTGTTGCATGTTGGTGCATGATAACAGGAGAGGTTTCAGCAAGCCCCAATATGTAATAACTGCAAAGGCATAAATTGCATATGATTAAACCTTTGATGGTGGGCTGTTAGGAATTCCCAGTGCAGCGTGCCATGCTGCCTTTTACATCAGCCCTTACAAGAGCTCTCCCAGACTCGTTGGCTCCAAGGGGTTAATTATACATTATGGATTAAAACAACGAAGGATGCTCATTAATACTCAAATCATTGCATGGCAGCCCTGGGTGACTCCCTCACTGCTGCTGCCAATTTGCAACACTCACCTGGGGCAAGACAGGAAAAGCTTGTCATTTCTCACCCCTTCCACACTCTTTCCCTCCTCCTTGCTGTTTTTTTTTCTTCCCCATCTGCAACATCAATTTGCTTGTCAAGGTAGGTGACAGGTGAAAAGCCTACCTGATTATTGAAACTGTAAGGTCAAAAGCAATTGGATCAATCTGCCATGGATGGAAATTTACAGCCAATGCTGGCCCAGGCATGCACAGATGAGGGGCAGGTGAGGCAGGCAGGGGAGTCCTGATGGGAGTGATAAAGCAGGGGCTGATAAAGAGGGTCAGGGAGGGGGTCTTGGTTCCTTTCCTGGGGGTGAGGTACCTCATCCCTTGGTTTTCAGCCAGAGCATTGGCTGGGGAAGCTGGGTGGTGTTCTCTGAGGCACCAAGAAGCTGCTGGTTGTTGTTCCCTCCATTTTTCCTTCTGACTCCAGAAGCTTGCGTGCCTTTTATCTGCCAGAAACCAGCATGGACATCAGAGAGGTGAGCTGAGATAATGTGTCTGTCTAAATGTCAGCTATTAAGAGGAGATGTTATGCCATGAGAAACACCTCTAGAACTTCTGAGTTTTCTCTTGTGGCAGAAGACTTTAACAAGCTGAGTTAGCATCTATAAACCTAGCATGAAGTTCCTCCTTCAGCAATTGCAGGCTTTGTATTTTTGTTCTTCTAAATAATAGCTGGAATAAAATGAAACTCTCTAGAAACTCTACTTCAGCTTGCCCTCCTGCTCTGGATAAAACCCACCCTGCTGTATGATCACAAATCTGAACTTGGGCTCTCTGTTTATCCTGATAAGTTTTCCTACCTTCACCCTGAAGGTATCAGCTTGTCTGAGTTAGTGAGGCTCCCTAAACACTCCAGCAGATTTTTTACTGGGCAGGTCTGGAAGGCTCCACATGGAACTGGAGGTGAGCAGTTGAATGATGTAGAAAACCTTGGTAGCAAATGTTGCATCCCAGGCCTTTCCTTTTCTCTCTCTTAGAAAGGTGTGGGATTTGTCTGGGAATTCCTGCCCTGGTCCTGGGAAGAATCTCTGCTGTGGGTGTGTGTCTGCTGCTTGTGCTGCCTGCTGCCTCTGAACAGGAGTGGTTTTCCTTATACAGTTCACAGAATGGCTCTGTATTGGTGTCTGTGTGGCTCCAGAGAATGAATTGTGTGCCAGTGTGTGAGGATCCCAGGGAATAGCTGGGGAGTGAGAATTAATCTTCTGGAAGTCAAGCTAATTGAGCAGTGATGGTGTTTCTGTGTCCACATCCCCATGCAGCAACTAATCCCTGCCAAAACCCTGGCAGAGCCTGTCTTATAGTCTTTTTACAGACTGAAGGAATGTTTGATGGCTTAAGGGAGGGGAAAAATAAACAAAAACCCAACTGGGGGGCAGCATATAGTAAATAAGACTTTGACCTTATCTGAAGTACTTCTGTGCACTGAATCTAGCCAAGGACTCTTGAATAAAACAAGCCTGAAGTTTCTAGGCCAAGTAGGTTTTGAGATATGGCTCCACGATAAATTGTTAGAGGAATATTTCAAAGGCTGAATTGCACCTCGTTTTTCAAAGTCCCATATCTCACAAACACCTTGTCTGATCTGCCACGAACTTTGTCAATAAACTAAACCCCAACTACTGATTGTGTATGCAAAGCTGTGAGTAAAAAAACCCTGCATGGATCTTCACTTTTATCTTAAACACCTCCCTTTGAGGATACATCCCCTTCTCCCCTAAATATTGGCAGAGATTTTGGGGTTAATTAAAAAAAAAAATCTGTAAATCCTGAAGTGGTTAGTGCTGAATGGAAATGTATAGAGCTTGCTGTTTTCAAGTTCTTAATGATGGCAATTTGGATAAATAGGAAGCTTGAAACTGAGTACTTTAAGGTTTCTTTATTTTGTGCATGAATCCCAGGAAAGCAAATGCAGAGCAAAGGAAAAAACAAGGGGATTTGAGGCAGGAGCAATGAGTAAGTCCAGGACTTAGTGCTTTGTGTCACCCTCCATAGCTGGTGTGGATCATTATTAATCTCTGAGCATTATGGCTCTCTGGCAAATCCCTTCTTGAAAGAAGGGCTTGATAAATCTGTGCTTCTATTTCAAAGGTGTGGATAAACAATTTTTGTTTGTTTTTCTCCATTTGTACAATTGCAAAGCTTTTTCCAGTATCTGTGTTTGGATCCATGAGGGAGTTATTAATTTCACTGGCAGCAGTATCCAGTAGCAGTGAGACAATGACCCTGTATTTCCAGTAATCTGTTGCATGACATTATAAGGGTTCAAATTATTTAATCATTTAATAACAGACGAAAGAAACTTTGCATGTCTATGGTTATGATTATTATTTCTTTAACATTGGTTGCTTCTAGTCTTCCTTTGGCTCCTAAGGAAATAGAAGGATAATAGATTTTATTTTTCTTTATAGCTAGATCCTGCCTGGAGCCCCTCAGATTTTCAGGGATAAAAAATTTCAATTAAGTATCATAAAATTAACAGTTTCTCAGACTTAGGTACTTAATCCACATTCTTCTGTGTGACACTTGTGATAAATTTACAGAGAAATCATTGAGGAAATACCCACTTCACTGAAACATGAAGGAGGAATTTGGGATGTTCTCTTTTAAGATCTCAGTAATCTGTTAATATGTTTCAACTCAACATTTCTAAAGAAACAAAAGTAACTGAGTTGTGGAAGCGTTTTCATGTCCAATTATTTCAGCACTTGCATTAACACTCAAATTGAAATCCTATCCATCCTCATTATACAGATATAATCAATACCAGTAATTTAGAAGTTAGGGAATATCTTCATTAATATCCCCTGTTAAGTGGGTTTAAAATCCATTGTGTTATTATCCAGCTATTATTTTGTCACAGTATGAGATTTACAAGTAATTTTTCAGTGTGTTGCTATGCCTTGCTAACCCATACCAAGCTGATAAACACCTAAGAAATCAGTGAATAAACAAGCATACTTAAAATGCCTTTTTTTATCAGACATTATTTTTTTTCAAGTTGCTGCCTAATAGCAGCACTTCTTAGAAGAGCCATCGCTCTGCATTTATTTAAAATACTATTGTGCTTTTTTTTAAATTTCTTTTTTTTTAATGTGAGTTTGCTTTTCTCCCAGCTGGAGCTGCTGGGCTAACCCTGTCACTGCTGATCCTCTCAGTGGTGCTCCAGGTGTGGAGGTGGGACACAAATACCAGTTGCTGGAGATGCTGTGGAGCAGATCCAGGCTTTAAAACCATGTTGGTGGGCAATGGCTGCTCAGGAGCTGGGCTGAAATAAATGTGTTGGTACTCAGAGGCCAGGGCACTCCTCTGTGCTGTTGACATCCAACTGCTGCAGGACTAGAAGTGAAAACCACGAGGGAGAATTGCTGGTGAGAGCCCTGAGCAGCACACTGGGGTTTGCTGCTGCTGCCATCAAAAGCTCCTTCTGGTTCCCCTTGGGCTGCAGCAGCTGCAGAGTGACCATATGTGGTAGCAGAGGGGACCATGCTGGCAGGGTGCATCTGGAAACTTGTGTGGGAAACTGTCCTGCACTGCTGGTGAGATCTAAGGAAACCCCTGATGGAGTGAGTGTGTGGTTTTCAGGGAAAGCTCTGCATGAGTGGCACTCCAGTGATGGCCCCATCCATCACAAGTCCCAGCTCTTATCTCTGCAGTGCATAAGAGATATGGTTTATGAAAAAGCTCTGGGTGATTATTTGAGTTTTTTCTTCTCCTCTGCATATGTCAGGAGTTGCTTGGAGCAAGCTTTGTGTCTGTTGGTGGCATGTGAAACAGTATCTTCCAGGAAACTTCAGAAATATTTTATGAAGTGTAGTAATAAAAAAATCCATGTGGTGCAGCCCATGCAAAATAACACTTTTGGCTTGGAGCAGTGTATGCAGTTTCTGTAGTGCACAATGCTTCCACGAGAAACACTTGCAGATGGATTTCATCTCCCTGTTATTTTAATATCCATTCCTCAACCCCAGAAAGCTTTCCTGGGGTGGGTGCAGCAGCAGTTATCTGTGACAGACCCTTCCAGCTCAGATCAGGGCTGGCCCTGCCAGGTTGCATCCAGCTCCTGGCTCTGCTCCTGGAGATCCCCCAGCAGCTGATCCCATTAACTGGGGGATGTGGGGCCCCTCTGCAGGGCTGGAGATCCTGATGGGATATGCAGGGCTGTGGGAAAACTGCTCCAAGGGTGGTGGGAAAATCCTGCAAGGTAGGCTTTGCTTCCTGGGAGGACTCTACCAGAGGGATGGTCTGGACCACCTTTGAAGAGGAAAAGATTAGAATGCACTCAAGATATATTAGCTAATTAATAGAGCTCAGATATGGGGTTTGCTTTGTAGCTTCTGCTGCCATGGCCTGTGAGGAGTTTGCTACACCCTCGATAAGGATCCTCCTCTGGCAGCAAGTGCCAGCTCTTTCTGCTGGTCTTTTGAGGTCTGTGAGGTTTGGCAGGATGTGAGCAAGGCTAGTATGGCCAAAGGACAAACTGGGCAGTTGTTCAGGGTTGGCATTTCCAGATCTGATGAGGGATTGCATGCAAATTACCACTAATAAATGTTAATTACTGGGAGAGTACATGTTTTGCTTGGTTCCTTTTTGGCAGCTTGTACAACTGTGTTGTTATATACCTGATACTTGAAACGTTTGATTTTAAAAATAATAATCCTCTGTAATTACAATGGCTTTATTAAAGGTTGCAGGGCTTATATGATCTCTGTAGTAAAACTTTATGAATTCTTCTATCTAGACCAGTGATCTCCTGGCTCTTGCCCCAAAAGAGCAGTGCAGGGTTTGCTAACCACTCACGGATTTATTTGCCAGCCTTTCCCAGTTTGGATCCCATGATTTCTAGTAACTGGAGATCATGAGGGCTGAATATTTTTGCCCAGGATGTCTGTGGGTGGAAGCCCAATTGTCAGCTTGATTTAGTCTTGATGGTGACAGTGGAGGTGACTTCCCTCTGTACAGCTCAGCTCCCCATGATTTGCCTCATGAGCAGCTGGGGACATCAGCTGAGTTTGAGCCAGGCTGCAGAGGAGATTCCCCCTGATCCTGGGCATGGCAAGGCAGCAAAGTGCATCCCCAAGATGCAGAGGCAGTCAGGACCTGCTGCTCATGGTGCTGTGGGGAGCAGAAGGGGTGCTGCAGTACCTTAAGCTCTAGTGACTGCCAGGGTGCTGCTTCCAGCTCTGTTTTCATGATTTTTGTGGCAAACCCAAGCCATGGCTCTGCTGTAAGAGCTGGGATGACTCAGCTGGTCAGACAAGATGCCCCACAGCCCAAGTCCTTTTGTGCCCAGACTCAAAAGGATGATGAGGTTTAGGTTGCCCTTCAGGGAACTGTGGCTGTACACCACCACCTCAACATTGTGAATGGGCAGGAGGAAAGTTCTGCCCTCAGAAAAGTTCTGCTCCCAGCCTTCCAGCACAGCCCCTTCTGAAAAACCTGTGCCCCAAACTCGCTGTTTTTCTGTTTAACTGTGTGACCTGAGAGTGCCCCAGCTGTGTTGGCTTAACCGGGTTTATTTTTGTGGTCTGTTTGAGCAGTTATGTTTCCTTTTCACAACTCATCTGGAGGAACATCTGACTTTGTGAAGCTCTCTGTGGTGAGCTCGTCCTGGGCAGCTCTGCAGACAGGTCACACATTGTGTTTGGCTGTGCTGGCAATGAGGAACAGGCCAGTGACCAACTCAGAGCCCTTGTGCCCATTTCCACTGGAGTTACAATCACTGGCTCGGAGACAAGTTTCCTGCCCTGACTCATAGTTGCTGACTCATTTTTAATTTTATCTCCTTTTGAAGGGAAATGGCACTTGGTCTCAGGTTTCTTTTGTTATTATTTTTAACGTATGGCAAGGTTTAATAGCTTTTGGTTCACACTTTATTTTTGCTATTAACACTCTTCCAGTTTCGGCTGCTGCAACAGCAAAATTGTGTGTTGGGCTCTGAGCTGGGGTGACTTGTTGGAATAACTTTGGAGTGTTTTGATATAGCAGTTTCTGTCTGTCTTTCCTCATCTCTGGACTATGATAGATAATCTGGAAGACTTTTAAAACCTACAAAATGCATCCAATCCAAGCATGCATTCAAAGGACTTTTTTCTTTCCCCACAGCAGGAGCCTGTGTATCCTTTATGGGCTTCTGTGCTTGTTAATCACACCAATGATTTTTTTCTGTTTTTGCATTTTACCAACACTGAGAACTTGTACATATTTGCTCTTAAAAGAATGACCCAGCTCATGCATATAATCTTCTGTGTGCTTTGTTTTATGACAGTACTGATGGTCAATAGATTTCTCTGTTGCCAGTTGGGTGGGAGAAAGCAGTAAAGCCCTTCTCAGATGAGTCTTGCCTGGTGATTTGGGGCACTGTATTTCCATGATGCTGTGTTGCTGCCAGAGGATACAGTGCTGGAGCTCAGCAAGCGAGTGGAAACACTTTCTTGGTTCAATGAACCCTGCATCAGGCACATAAAGCTCAGTCTCTCCAGGAAGCCACCATGGAATTTACCTCTGTAGTTCAACATGGTGTATTTTTCAAATGGCAGCCGTTTTCTCCTTTTTGTTAGTGTTGGAGACATGAGGCACTGAATTCCCACTCCCTTTGGGCTTGTAGCTGAGATAAGGTGTGTAGGTTTTACTGTTGCTCTCAGATAGTAGGTAAACTGCTCGAGATGCTTAAAATGGGAATATGCTAAGTATGCAGGAGTGAAGAGCCCTGAGCTCGAGGGAAAGTGCTTGGGAAGTGGAATAATTCAGCGAGTGGCAGAGCCAGAGGCTGAGCTGTGCCCCAGCTTTACCGCAGAGCCGTCTGTGGGCAGGACGAGCAGGGACGGTGCAAACAGCAGATGGAGGGAAGCGCAGATGGCAGCAGTCAAGGTGGGGGCATGTGGGGGTGAGAGGACAGCCTGGCTCCTTCCCGAGGGACTTGGGCGCCTCCCAGACTACCCTAAGTTGCTAAAAAGCCTGGCTTGGCTGCCAGCTTCCCTCCGCCTTGCCCCGGTGGCGGGTGGCAGAGCAGCGGGGTCAGGGTGGGAGCAGGATCGGACCCTCGGTGCGCGGGGATCTCCCGGGGCCGCTCAGCGCCTTCCCAGCAGCTGCGGCTGGAAGGCTTTGGGAGGACCATTCCTGTGATTTGCACAGCGTCTGGCTCCCGGCCAGCAGCAGCAGCAGCTTTTCTTTCCTGGCTAATCGCTGATAAAACAGGAAGACCTTGATCATCCCTTTTGACATGAATAACGATGTTATCTCCTGTGATGTATGACCCAGAGCCAGATAACGTCCTCTGGCAGGCCTTTTTTCTCATGAGATGTAAAATACAATGATTATGTTACAAGGGGGAGATAAAGTGGCACAATCTTCACTAGTTCAAATAACTAATTGAAGCAGGAACTAGTGGAAATGGCTTCCTTTGTTCCCCAGCCATTGTTGATATAACAGTGCTTATAATGAAAGCTGAAACTGTTGCCCTCTTTCTTTTTTTTTTCCCCTTCTCTATTTTTTTTTTCCTTTTCAACTCAAGTGCCTTCAGTTGTGTTTCCCTCTCCCTGTTTCCCTGGGGGAGCTGAGGACAGCGGTGATTTCTAGCAAGGGGTCCTGTTTTCCAGCAAGTCTTGTGTGTGTGTTAGGAGGATGAAATCAATAAGTAGCGCTCATTCTTTGTCTCCCTAGAGGACTTTTGAGAACAGAAAAATTGAGACCAGTGCTCTCTAAACCATAATTACACTTTTATTTTATTTGCTTTCTGTTTTTTTTTTTTTTTTTTTGAAAGCAACAAATCTAATTACCTGGCAGGAATGGTGGCCAGGGATATATTGGTATTTCAGTGAGTGCACAATGCTTACCACAATTGAGTTCAAATATTAAAAAAACCCAATGAAACAACCCAGCCCTAAAGCAGGCTGGTGTAAAAAGCAGGAGGGGTGAGAGCAGAGTTTCACACAGGGAGTGGTGCTGCACAGTTATGATGTGTACACAATGATTAAAGGTGTTGGGAGGTTGCAGAGCTTGGTTTGATCACTAAAAAAGCTGTGATGCTTTTCCTCCCAGGTGGGTCAAATGAGGTTTTTTGAACCAAAACTGGCTTCAAATGTGAAACAAGAATTCCTTGCTTTAAGAAGCCTGAACATATTCCTTAAAATGATTTAGTAATGCTCACACCACACAGAGGCCAGCATTAAATATGAGCTTGCTATGGAAGGCTAAGGGCTGTGGGTTTGCAGCTGCAGTGGGGGTTGCACTGCTGAGCAACAGGCTGTGCTCTGATGACTTGATAACCTGCACATATGAAGTCAATAGAGATGTAGCCTATCATGTGGCAGAGAGACACAGAGAATTTAAGAGACTTGCTCACATTCCCAGATGACTGTACCAATTTCATAGTGAAATTAGACTTCAGCTCTCATGATCCCATTACAGCGTTAAAGGTCTACCTGATGTCTCTCAGAATCACTGAACTTTAATCTTTACCAGCATTCATTTTATGGCACTTTTGGCAAAACATCTGACTTGTGTGATGCATGCTCACTCCAGCTCTTTGTCCTTGGATTGTACAGGCTGCAAAGGCAGGAGGTCTGCAGGTGGTTCTCCTTTTTCTGGGTCCAGTCCTGTAAACTTCACCTCCCACAGCTCCAGAGCCCAAAAACCTTGCCTTGAGACCAAACAGGTGAGGTAAAGGTCACTCTGAGCTATCTAAGTGTCTGGGCTTTGGAAAGCATTTGAAAGAGCCAACTTTGTATTTTATTGATCATAAGATGGTTTGGGTTGGAAAGAACCTTAAAGATCAGAGAGTTCCAATGCCCCTGCCATGGGCAGGGACAGCTTCCACTAGACCTCGTGCTGGAAGCTGCTCCCATCCAGGCTGTCCTTGGCCAATGGCTGATTACAGGTGCAGAAGTTTCAGATGTTACTCAAGTGCTGGGAAGATTTCATCTGACAGCTGGAGTTGAGGCCTCCCTGGTGGGAGATGTTTTTTTAGGGCTGCAGAAGGATGGTTTTACCTGCAGATTCCACCTTCCACTTGCTTCCAGACGACCCTCTTCATGCAGTATTTTTGGGTCTGTGTAGGGAGGACCCTGGCAGTGCAGCAGCAGCTCTTCCTGGGCACAAACTGCTTTGGTGTCCCTCAGCCTCCCAACTGCAGAGATTGTGGTGTTTGCTGTCCTGAAGCAGATGCAGGACAGGCCAAACACTGACTGGGTTCAAAACCTGTTTGCAGCTGAAGTTATGCTCCCAAAATGCTGCAGAAGCAGCATGAGGAAGCTCAGAGCTGGGCACCTGGGTGCTATTTAGAACTGAGCTACCGTGTGACCTTGAGCAGCTCCCTGCACCTCTGAGTCACAGCCCTGCCTCCCCAGCTGCCGAGTGGGATGGTAACACCTACTTCATTTGCAAGGGCATCATGTGGTGCAATTTTGCAACTAATTGAATGTAGGAAAAGAGGTTTTTTCCCCCTCACATAAAGGCTGCACTGCAATGGTCTACCCTCCCAATGCTTCTGTGCAGGCTGGGAGTGTGGCTGAACTCGTTGGCTTCTGGGGGGTGCTTTGTTCCCCGTAAGTGTAGGAGGAAATATTTGCAGAATCGGGACTCCTGTGAAAAGTTTTATGAGTTACCACATGGCCACTGTGCAAATCAATTACTGTAGTAGGCCTGTAATGAGACTAACCCACAAAACAGTTACTGATTCTACAGCAACTTGAGCAGATGCCAAAAAATGTGGCCAATAATTAGTGCTGGCCTGACAGATCCAGGGTTTTCAGCAGCGTTTGTTCAGTGCGTGGCTCACAAGGCAGCTGATCCTGGAGATGGCCCTGCTTCTGAGGTCAGATTAGCTGTTGTCTTTTTAAAATATTTGGTTTGTGTCAGTCTTTTTTAGAAACCTGGTTTAAAATCTTTCAGGTGTAAGTATAAAGCTTAAAAGCTTTTCCACAGCTCCACCCTTAAGAATGGGTTTAATCCTTTTAACAAAGCTCTGATCTGACAGTTTATTTCGCTCTAGGCTTTAGCTTCAGTGGTTGCAGCCAAAACCTGACAAGTTCTTCTTGTTAATTCTGAATGTATTATCCAGTGACAAATGTATCTCCCACTTATATGTGACACTGAGAATGAAATGCATATGATCAAATTTCTTATAGCTGGAGTGGGGCTGGTTGTTAAGAACATCTCCATATCTTTGCAGTATGACAGTCAATCTAAACCCATTCTTTTTCAGCAGCATATCTCAGCCTAGTTTGGGATACTCATGATGGGTTGCAATCTGCTGCCATACTCTGCAAAGATTAAAGAAAGGCTAAAAATAAACCTGTCACTTTCCCTGGACACTTTCTTGTGAAATGCAGAGAGATACCTCACTAGAATGCAGAATAAATTCATATAGAATTTTTTATGCTGTGGTTTTTTTTATGGACAGATGGAGTCAGTGTCGTTTCTGATTTCTCATTTCTAAATACAGTGGTGTTATGTACAGCCTTCCACCTGAAAGCTTGTCTTGAAAGCCAAAAGAGAATGAAATAGATTTTTACAATAAAGCCAAAAAAAGTCCTTAATTCTTTTAAATTTGCCAATATACAGGATACATACAATGTATTTAATGAACTCTGCTCAGAAAGTATTGACATGATGACGAAATTTATTTTCTGGATTGCAGCCTGTCTCAGGAGGTTGGGGTTTTTCTTTGTAAGATCGATCTTTTGCTAGCGTAGTAACACCTCAGGAGGAGGATGATGACTGCGTGCCATGGTTTGAAACCAGATCCCTGCCCACACTCTGTGTGACCCTGTCCTGCACTTAATCCCCCTTAAGAAGATCTCCTCCTGCTGTACATCTTCTGTGTGTTTGACTGGACCCATAACCCTGATAACCCAGTCCCTGAGTTTCATCGCTGTTCCTGTGCTTTCCTGACCTGGTGATTGCCAAGGGATCAATCTTTTCTCAGTGTTTATTTGAAAGCAGCTGCATCTTCTGAGTGACTGTCCCATTTCCTCTCCCCCCAAACAGTGCAAGGAGCTCTGTGGCTTTTGCAAATCGACACATGAAGGAGAAATGCTGATGGCAGGATGTCTCTGGGCAGCGCCGGCCCGTGTCTCCAGCCTGAGCGGGTGATGGCGAAAGTCAATTTCCTGTTAAATTAGCTTGGCTGTTTCTCTAAGAAAGGTGGAATTTTAATGAAAGTGCTTATTAATGGATGAGCCCAGAGGGAAGTGGGTTTATGGTGAGGCCTGAACTTTATAGGGAAAGCTTTACCTCGTAAAAGGCCACAAAAGATGCTTACAGGCCTGAGCTCGGCCTGCTCAGGAACTGACTGCTTGTACAGGGGATAGTCTTCCTTTTCCCATAAAACATGCATTAAGGGTGCCAACTAAGTTGGTTCTCTTTTATATCAGTCACAAAAACAGTAGGAGGTTTAGTTCCTGTCAAATTTTATGGGCCATTTACAAGGAGGCCTTCCCCAAAGTATTTCACAGGCCGAATAAAAATAAATGGCACTGAAAAATTTTATAACACAATGCACGAACTGTTGTGGCAGTGGGAGAACATGTGCCGGAGACCTTGTCTCCTTCCCCTGTGCAGAGGAATTAAAATGGAATTTTAATTATTCTACCTTTAACAGGCTTTTTCATTTTTGAGCATTACGGTAGTCTCATGGTTGCCTTTGGGAGGGAGGGATTGTGACTTTATACAGAGATGAGAAAATGTGATAGAGGTACAGTTTCATGGCCCTGGAGAGTGGCATCTGCTCTGCAGAGAGATAAAGAAAACGACAGGAGGCAGGGAGTGATGACTTGCAGAGGGCTGGTGTATCTGGGTTTGATGTCTGATGTTTGGGCATCCTGTCAGAGCTTGGAGATGGGCAGAGAGAGGGAGATGTGGGCACACAGTGCCTGTTGAGCTCATAAGTCTGGGTTCTCGAAAAAACTTGGCTTAAACTGGGGCTTTGGTTCATGGTGATGTGGCTGTGCTGCTGCTGGGGAGGTACTTCATCCTGTGACTTCATTTTTCTAGTCCACACAGGAGGACAAAGGGAAGGAGCCAATTTTCCTCGATGCTGGGAACAGATAAAATATTCAGAGAGGAACAGTGTGGCTTAGCTTACCGTGAGAAGCCTGTTAACAGGAGTAGCTGCACTTCCCAGTTTACAAGCTGCACTTCTGTCAGAGGAGGAAAGCAGCACCTAAAAACCCGTGTGGAGAGGGAGCAACTCTGGGGAAGGCTTTTAATAGACACGGGCTGAGCAGTCTACGCTGCCGGGGCTGCTTCACAGCTCCCTCCCTGAACTGCTGAACTCTGCATCTCAGTGCTGAGTTTACCACACCAACAGCTTTATCGGAGGAGTGAAACAACAGCTTGCTTCTATGGGAAGGGAGAGGAGCAACCTACCCCTCAGCAATCAAATGGGCAGCAGGCAAAGATGCTCTTGAAAGGGTTTCTCTTCCCCCCCCTTGTGTGTGTGTTCTTGGCAGCCCTGCTCAGCAGAGGTCGGGGGTTCAGGCAGAAATGCAATCACACCACTGCTGCTGCTTCAGATGGCACATTTGATAAAAGATTAACAGTCAAATCCCCTCGCTGGCCTTACAATATGAGAACTGCTGTTGTTTTGTTAATTATTGTTCCCCATGAGGGTGGTCCAGCACTGGAGCTGGGGCCCTGAGGGCATGTGGGATCTCCATCCTCAGGGATACTCAGGCTGACTTTGTGGTTGCTGTGGTGCTGTATCCGTTCTGGTTCAAAGTCGAGTTACCAAACAGGACATGGCATTGAAACGAGCCCCTGAGGTAAACAGAGCTATAAACCAATGATGTCGATCATTTTGCATAACAATGATATTATTCCCCCTCCTCATATACCTGTGGCTTCATGACTTTGAGTCAAAGCTTTAAGACAGGTTTACACTAATGCAGAAGATCTGAATGCTGTGAACACACAATTGCTTTCTAGTTTGGGTGTCAGGCTACAGGAAAAAAATACCAACCAGTAATGTAATACAAAAGGCACTGTACTTGAGAAGTGACTAACTAGACTCATTTAACTTTTAATTTGTGCCGGGTACCATCAAAGTAGCAAAAATGCTGTTAATCTTCCTGCTCTGAATAAACTGTCTGCTAACAGGGAGGTGTGAGGGAGGGTGATGCCTATTAAACGCTTTTAATTAAGTGAAAAAAAGTGTCAGTATTACCCAAGGAGAAAGTACTGCCTTTTATTCCCTCCCAAGTGGTGTCTGCTTGAAGACATGTGGCAACGCCCTGTCTGCCCGAGCCCTCCTCGAGCTGGAGGAGTTCAGGGCTGTTGGTTCAGGGATGTTTGCAGCGGTGTTGGGGCCACAGTGTGTTGTTAGCACTGCAGAAGTGTTTCACGTTTGGGGCACAGGCCGGGAGCTGAAGCCCAGGTGTGCTGCGGTCAGACAGCAGCTGGTGGGAAGGGCTCATCGTGCAGAGAACATCAGCAGCCTCTGAGCAGCACCGAGGCTGGTGCCAGGTGTTCCCCCAGCTCCCTGCAGGTGCTGGGAGATGGAGACGTTTGTTATCCTGCCACTGTTCTTTTTCCTGCTAAGCTCATTTTCTCCCTGGCACCGATAGGAGGAGAACGACATTTTCCACTCTAAGATAGCCAATATTAACAAATAGACAAGAATTTAGGGCTTCCTGCCGTACTTACACAGCCCCATCAATGAAAAAGAGCTGCATGCCTGTAAAAAGAATTAGAACCAAACCAGGAAGAAGTGGCTGGGTGGGAAGTTGCCTTCCTCTTCCTCACTGCCTGTGTATTTGTGGGAGAAGACTGATGGTTCTGCCTGTTTTATAGCCCTGTCTGGATGTAACCAGCACTTCTGCCACAGCAGCATCCTTTTTTTTTTTTTTACTAATTTACAGCATATATGAATTGGAGGATAAATAACATTATCACCTAGCAGATCATCTAGTGAATATTTTTGCTGCCTGTCAGCTGGGTGCACCAGGGCTCGTGGTGGCCCTTGCATAGCATCTCCCTCATGGGGAAGAACAGTCCCCTTGATTGTGATGTATTTTGCTGAAAGCAGCCAAGTGACTCAAGGACCTTAATTTTGCAATCTTTACTCTCGTGGTTAGCTCTGTAATTAAATTGAGTCCAACAGAGTAAAAAAGCCACCACAACAAACAAACAGAACAAACAAAGAAAAAAACAAAACACAACTCAAACCCAAACTGAGCCAACTCAGCCCTACAAAAAACCAAACTGCTGCTTTTACATAGGAATTATTTTTAACTGTATTTTCAATTTGCTAAAGTGTCTGGCAAAACTATTTGCTTGTCAGTAAATTGCTAAAAAGTTGTTCTGTTGGCAGAATGAATTTATCTTACTTTTGTGTGTGTGTGTATTTAAAGAAAAAACATTTAGAGAGAAAAGTTGCAATTTTTAATGAAAGATAATTTATTTTTTTACTGAAGTTTTTATTACCACAAACATTTGTAAAATCTGATAGCTCTTGATTGCTAAGCAGATTCATCAGGCTTAGAGTCTACTCATGTGAGTAGAGGTCATAGGATCAGGTTTTTCTATGTGAGTCATCTCTCCTGCCCACAGGAAGCAATACCTTTAAGGCTTGTGCCCAACTGGGCAAGATCTGAGTAGGGCTGTTTGTTCTGCTACAAAAAAAAAAAAAAAAAACAAACATGTTGGGAGTTAATTTGAGTTAATATAATCTCAGTAATCACTGAATTTATTGCCCAGGAAAACTTGAGGCCTTTCAGTCTCTCTGTTGGGCCAAAAGCTGAGCTCATGATTTGTGGACTTCGACAGGCAGGTGCTAATCACTCCCATACAGCTCAGCCACAATTTGCTGGCCTCTTCTGTAAAACATTCCAGCTTTCCTCAGTGCCCTCGTGCATGTGCTGCTTTACAAGGAAACTGTAAATTACAATTAAAGCAGCACGCAATGTATTATTTTCTTAGCTGATAGCGGGTTGTTTTATGGGGGGAGCACATTAACGAGCGATGCCTGGGGGTCTGTGGCTCGTGGTGTCCTGCCCCCCGTGCCTCAGGTTGTGCACTGATAGGAACACACAGCCCTCATTGATAATCAGGCTGCAAAGGGCTCTGTTGAGTAATTGCAGCATTAGTCTTCTCTAAATGAAGCTTCAAAGTAATTTCAGCTTTTTATAATTACAGAGCCAGCGGACTGTAACAATTTCCAAATGTTTTGGAGCTGATTTTAAAGCTGATCTGCAGCATGTAGTTAAGATAAGTCTCAAAGGCCCAGATCCTTTGTTTTTAAGTAAAAATGTGTTGGGGAAATCCTCACTGATGCATGTTAAGATTTACACTGACCACAAAGTAACCTGGATAAAGGGGCATCACCAAATGGGTTGGGGGAAAGAGGGAGAGGAGTTGCAGAGAGGCTACACAGACATGACCAGAGCTTTAATACTAGGAATATTATATTGAGAATTTTGATGCAAGCTTTATTAGAAAAAATATAATTTTCCCCTTTTTTTTTGTATCTCAGTGGCTGATTTTGAAGCAAAGACCATTCCATTGACTAAAAGCACCTCATCTTTTAGGAGGTTTGGATGGTTTATGGGGTTTCTGTGCTCCACATGTAAAGGAGAGTTTGTGTATCAAGGCTTCAGAGGTAGTGAAGTGCTTATAGCTGGTGATGAGTACCTTAAGGGCATTCTCAAAAGCACCTGGACAAGCTGACTCATTCATTCTTGGTATTTGTGCATAAATAAACCTGAAAACTGGGCCTGAGGGACGCAGAGGGTGGCCATCACCTCAGTTGTCTCATTGTGGTGACCTAGGCTTAATGTCTTTCCCAGTAAAGCCTTTCATGGCTGAATGTAAGGCTGGATATATTCATGCACTTGACATTCATCCAGTGAACAACTCTCAACTGCTTTTCAGGGATGTAAGGCTTCAATTACCACATCTAGGATTATAAAAAGTAGATTGTGATCTCCATTGTTTCTCAAACTGCCTGAAAGCTGTAGGAAATATTCTGGGAGAGAGCTTAGGAACCATTAGAAGAATACCTGGAAAAGAATGGGGGAAAAATGATGTAACTTATTCTGGCCTGGCAGCTATTTAAATTAAGAGTCTGACATGTGGTGTGGGGAGGGAATTGAGGAGGTTCCTGGCCAGCTCAAGGGAACAAGATCAGGATGAAAATCTTTGCACTGGAAATAAAACACAGGAGTGGGACAAAGGAGTAACATGGAAATGGCAGCTGACTGCAGAAATAAGTACAGCTAGCAAAAATTTGTTTTCTTCCCATTTTGAGGGTATTGCAGCAGGGCAGTGCTGTTGAGCTCTCTTTCTCCTGCTTTGTGCATAACGCCTTGAAAATCATGTGTGAAGTGCCTTTGCCTCCTTCTCTTCGAGTCTTCCTTGCCTACTGCATCATCTGGAGTTGGAACTCAGGGATATATCATCCTGCTTCTCTGTGTATATTTTCAATGTGGAAAGAAACTTTTATTGGAAACAAGAGTCTTATTTAAAATAGGAGAGAGAGAGCAAAGAATTTTTATCCTTTCATGAAGTTGATCCAACCCTTCAAAGTGTTTTGGTAATTGTGTTTATGGCTAAAAGATTGATTATTTAAGTCTGTGCTAGAGTATACTTTTTGGTATGAAGTAATGGCTCATGACAAACCAGTTCAGGAATGCTTTTGAGTTTTTCAGGAATTTTTTTAAGCTGGATGAGGAGTGGAGAGTGTGAGGCACTAAGTTTAGCATTTCAAAACATCTGGATCTGCTCTGTGGTTTATTTTTTAATGTGTTTTCCATGAGTCTAGTTAAACAACCACATGGCTTGATGGCAAAATGAATGCAAGTGTAGTGTTTGGAAAGGGACCCTGGATGAAAGTTCTCTTGCTAACTAGAGTCAAGTATATGCTCTTGTTTCTGGTTAGGTTGTGTGGATTCACAGAGAGCCCATCTTGGCTGCTGCTGTTCCTTTCCTCTGCCAAAAGCTGCTAAACATAAAGCAGGCGAAGGAAGTACTAAATTACAGAACACCTAATCTTTAGTCCTTTGTTTAATCTCAAATGAGTATCCCAGATCCCATAACTAGAAACAAGGCCAGCACACAAGGCCAAGCACAAGATGCTCCAGAACCTGCACTGGAGCAGAGGGTCTCCTGTGGCTGCAGGGGCAGGAGCAGAGTGGAATGATTCTGAAAATGGCTTTTTTAGCCTGTGCTGTCACAGTGCTGCTGAGAGCTCTGCTTCTTATGGGCTGCCAACACACCAGTGAAGTGTAGCTAGTACTGGTCCCTGTTTAAATGCTATTAATTTTGGGCACACTGAAGGGCTTTGGTTTGGATTTTTTTTTTGTTAGTATTAAAATAGATATGGTTCTATTGCTGTGAAATTGCTCATTGCTGATAGACACAGACAGAGGTAAGAACCTAACTTAGCTCTGCTTGCAAGTGATCTCTAGTCATTGCTCTTTGTCCTTCCCCTTGACATCCTTTTTCTCTCTCCCTTTTATTTCCCTCCCTTTTCCCTCCTCCAACCATGTGTTTTTCTTCTGTTGCTGCTTTCATCTTGGCCCAAATGCTATTGAGGCCCCAATTGTGCACTTGTGTCAGGAGAGTGGGGCTGGCTGAGGTACAACTGGAGGCAACTCCTGAGGACTGCAGGGCCCATCTCCACAAGAAGTTTAGAGCCTTCCCTAAAAATCCCTGTCACTCACTGCCATTCTGCCTTAACAGTGACATGTAGTGGCAGCAGGATGCAACAGAGGCAGTGTCACTTTCTCCTGCAGATGTGTGAACACCTTAGAGGGTCTCAGTGCATCTCATGGCCCTGCACTGGCTCTCTCTGAGGGTCGTGCTGACTCTCAACCCCACAGAGTTGGGCACAGGCCAGTGCAGGCTGAGGGTGGAGAGAGGCGTGTAGGCAAAATGTTAACTTTATAAGTCAAAGATAGGGCTTTTTTGGTTTTACAGCATATGGCACTAAAAATTCTTGTTCTACTGATATTTTTACAATGAATTATCCTCTTAGTTCTTTTTCGGTGTGATGCTGCTCTCTCAATCATCTCCTGCATTTTCTGCATGTGCACACACATGCAAAACCACTGCAAGTGCTTCTGTTGAAATCCTACCAGCTAAAAAGTGTCAGTTGCTGTTGGGTGCAACTTGGGTTTCTTTGTATCTCAGTATGATTTGTAGAGGGCACTCTGAAAATCCTGTATTTGACCCAAAAGACTGGAAATTTTGTTGAATTGATTTGTAGAGAATTGATCTCTTGCAAAATATTTGCAGGAAGGATTGGGTGGTAGGGTATGTACAGGCAGCAAGGGGAAAAGATTAATTCCTCAGGAAGGAGAGGATGGAGCACCAAAGGAACAAAACAAAGGAGGGAGAGGTAGGTGGTAGAAGGGTGGAGAAATTCATATGTTGATACCATTAAAGAAGTATTCTGAAGCATCTTCTGTGCTTCAGGGTTGCAGCCAGTCTACATGCCTGGAAAATAAGGGATGTTGGTTTGCAGATGTAAAAAAGGATGCTGTAGATGGAGCCAAGGATGGTGCTATTTGTCTTCAGCGACTTGTACAGACTCTCGAGCTGAGGAGTAGAAGGGTTAACCACTCTGTGTATTAAGGCTACAAAAAGCTTTTCAACCAGGAACATAAATTACTGAAGCTGCTATTCACAAAGACACATATGAGACATAAAACAACTGCCACAGCTTTTCACATGTCTTATTGTACTTCATCTCATGGTGATGGCTGGAGTGCTCTGGGACTACTTTTCAAAGTATTCTCCTTTGTATCTCAAGAATACACAATGGCTTAGCCTTGACATCCATCTTTATATGTAAGGAGACTGATAGGTCACCAGTGACATAGTTGCAAACATGTTATCAAACATCTTCTGATTGCTTCCAAGCAAGTGCTCTTGTCCTGCACAAGCATTTAGATGTTCCCTTCCTGATTATCTTACTAGATTTTTATTTATTCTGAATTGTGGTGAAAACAATCAATATACACTTTTTCCCACTTTGTGATTTGCAGTGAGTCAGTGTTTCCAGCGACTGCTGGATTCTCTTATTCCTAGGAGGGCCCTACTCTGACGTGAATATGCAGAAATCACAGTCCTAGAGAGCTGTTGAGGTCCAGGTCTGGAGGGATAATACTCAACAAATCAGATATTCATGCACTTCTGTCCTCTTTGTTTAGAAGCAGCCAGATGCTGCCGTGGTCTTTACCAAGTTGAACTGAACAAACAAGGAATTAACCTTGCTGGACCAGGATTTTTTGTTCCCTTCCCAGTTGCCATTTAGCCACAGCAATCACCAGCTTGCCAGCCTTCTGCCTGTCTTGCATTTATAGCTGGCAAGTTGCAAAGCTGGTGTGTGTGTGTGTATGCAAAACTGCTGACCATCAAGCTGAGATCTGCTGGAAAATGAGCTCTGGGAAACCTTATGCCAAGAAGAAAAATATCTTAGTGAGTTTAATATTTAGCACTCAGCTAAAGAACTTGTACTTCCCCTCATGCCTCTGAGCTGAAAAGAAGCCCAGTCTCCTGTAGAAAGTGAAGTTAAAAGGGCAGTGCTCCTGTTTTTGTTGTGGCAGACAGTTCTGTCTGCTTGGGTTTGTATCAACAGACACAAATTGTTGACTTCACCTCTGGGTGTTTATCTCCTCTGTGCAGGCTGTGTTTGCTCTTGTTGTCTGCTCTGGGAGGGCTGACAGGACCTGGGATGTGGAGTAGGTTGGCTTTGGGGCAGGGATGGGGCTCTGGGGGTGCCCAGCTGGGGCAGAGCCCAGACCTGCAATGCTGGGCTGGGGGATGGGGAGTTAAGCAGGGGAGCACTTGTGTGTAAATATTTGCTTTCTCAGACCAGGAGCTCTGCAAGAAACAGGTCTCAGAGCACATATAAACATCCAGCCCTTGCAGCTCTGAGGCGGGTTGGGTCCAGCAATGCCCAGTTGTGCTTGTACTAATATTAAATATAAGCAGTAGGGTTTTGCCAGCCTCATCCCTCAGGCTAGCCCTCTTTTTTAACAGCTCTGCAGTGAACTGTCCTTCCCCCACACCTTTTTTTTTTTTTGTCCCTTACCATAAAGTAAATCAAAACTGGGGTTAGCCACAGTTAAGTGACCATGAAATGCTCAGAGCTAATCCTAAGGCTCTGGTCCTTTCAGGCATTAGCCCTGCTGTGACTCTGTAGCAATCTCTTCTAGCTCTGCAGTTTTCAAAATTCCCTTACTCATGTCCAAACCCAGGATCAGAAGAAGTGCATTTACTCCCCCACATCAGTTCCCCCAGTCAACTTCTGTGTATCTGCATGAACCAGAAGCAAATCTCCCTCTTCCACTGTTTCCCCCAGGTTTTTCTTTCTCTGAAGTGAAGTATGATAATACCTGCTGACACAGATACACATCCAACTTTTGGAGTGCACAAATGCAGCAGTGAACTATCAGTCTCCCCAACCCCAGCACTTGGATTCAGAGGAAACTTGTCTGGAGCATGGACAGATGACCTCTCCCTGCATTGCAGAATAAGCTTTTTATCTTTCACATATTATTTCCTGTCTTATGTGCTGATATGGCTCAGGCACAAACTTTACTCTTAAGTGCTGACACATTGCAAGGGTCAGGATGAAATCTGTGTTTGTCCTCATCCTGGAGAGATCAGCTACTTGCTCACATTGGTAATACATCTACTTCCACAATTTTGGGTGGCAGAGCTGGTTTTGTGGGTTTCTGCTCAGACAGACCCAGTTTCCAGCAGATTTTACCATGCCCTGCAATGCTCAGTGGTGAATTCTGCCTCTGTTTCTCCCAATACTGATGACACAAATCTGAAACAATGACTCAAAGCTCACAGTTTTCACCGTGATGTTTGGGCGGGAAAACCCTTGGGGGATGTTTTTTTTGTCTTGATGCTGGAGTGCTTTCACTAAAGTACAGAACCAGAGGATACAAAAAATTATAAAATGTTGCTCTAGCCCTTGTTTGGAGTTTTGTGCTGCTGCCTGGGAGGAGTTTAAAGCTGAATGATATTGAGATGGGGCAGCACAGTGGGGGTGTGGGATAGGGAAGGCTTTTTCATTTCCACAGACCATTCAGATGCTCCCTGTCTGCAGGGGTGGCTGGTTCTCCAGGAAGGTGATGAGGGATCACTGTGAGGAGCTTCTAAGAAGGCTACTGAGTTAATGATCACGTAGTTGTAAAAGCCAGGGAGTATTTCCACCATGCTGAGCACTGAGTTGAGGTGGTGGCTTTTTTGGAACAGGCTCAGCTGGTAGTATGAGAACATGATGAAAATAAACAAGGTATTGTGTGGAGATTTGGTTAGGGAGTTGAAAGTCAATTCACCCACAATTCATCTGCTGCATTTGTGACAGGTGAATAAAATAAAATACCTAGAGAAAGAGCTTGAGGTCATTTTTTTTTCTGGGCTAAAGAGACTAAATCAGAAGACTACACCTTTCATGGAAGGCAGTCAAGCTCTTTTTCATCAAACATTTGGATGTCAACATGAGCAGCTTGAGCCTATGTAAGATTATAGACTTTTTCACGTGTCAGTCAAAATATCCTGGGGAGAAAAATGTCACATTCTTCCTCTGTGTTACTGGCACTCATGTTTTGTAAAACACATAGCTTTTTATTTAAAATAGATCTGCAGATATAAAAGCTGAACAGAAAATATCAGGAAGTTGGCTGGTCTCTAGAAGAGATGCCTGCTGAGAATGTAAAATTAATTTGCTGCATGTGAAAAATGCTGGCAGTGGGGACAGATGACAGGGAAGGTGTCTGAAAGAGAACAGCATGAGTATGTCTCCTCTGCCTTGCAAAGCAAAATAGTCCAGTTCTGTTCACAAAGCACTGTTTCTGGGCTAAGCTGGTAACCTGATCTTTGTTCCTTTCACACTGGTTTACTCTTTTGCTAGTCTCTCTTCCAGCACAAAACACTTCTGTGTGTCTTACATAAAGACAGAGAACAGGCAGAGGTCCTGGTGTTTGTGAATGGTAGGTGCCTCCCTCAGTTGGTGAATGATATTGCTGGTCTCTCAAAGATGTTTAGGGTCCCTGGGTGACGTGTTTGCCCGTGTTTCCCCCATAGAAGAACCGTTCTGACTTCAGAGATCCATCTTAACAGAAGCACAAAAAAAAATAGGATGTTCTTGGGGTGAATTACTTGTTCCTCCAATTAAATAAACTGAAGCATCAACATTTTTCCACGTATGTGAGAAAATTGCATAAGGTGTTCAGGAGCACAGCAGAACCAGCATTGAGTTTTCCTCTCAACTCTGACTGTGACATCTCTAGTGTCTTGTTCCTGTTGCACCCAAATGCAGTGGCCTCAGGTGAAGGGCTCTGCTGGTGCAGGATTGCTTTCAGGACGTGGTTTGACTGTTTGTCTCTGATGTTAGGTGTGAGAAGATAAGGATATGTCTGTATCTCTGTGGTGCTCAGCTGAATTTCACTTCTGGATTTTGCAGCAGGCCATGATTTTCCTGGTCTGCACCAGACTGACACACAGAAAACGTGGAGAGAGACGAGTGCTTATTTTCTAATTTGAGACAAGAACGAGTAAGGAAAAGTACATCCCTATTTTGTTTTCAGAGGATTTGAGGTGCATGCTTCAACCTACCTCCACCATTAGCACCTGTGGGGTCTAGCCTGGGGGCAAGGAACCAGGAGATCCAAACTGTAGTTTCAGGATCCTTAAGTCTTCTGGGTTGAACTGAACATTGCTTCAAATTGATTGTTAAATCAGGGAGTGTGGGCGTAGCTCATTCCATTATAATCCCCACAAATTGCTTTGTAATCGAAAGCTTTTGTTCCAGTGTCAAGTGGTTAAGCACCAAGTAAGAAGATCTATTTTACAAGACTAGACAAGATCTGACAGACAGCGGAAACTTAACTTTCAACAAATATAACAATCAACATGAGAGAACCAAAAGGTCCTCATTAAGCACTGCTGTTCTTAATTAATTGGTCCTTCAGATTTACTTCTTTAAAGCTGCTAACAGCCTTAAGCCTTTCCTAGATTAATTACAAAAGACGAGCAAATCACAATAATGAGTTTAGCCTCAGGCTCTTGCCAGGCCTCTGACCTATGTGTGTAGGTTTGCTCCATGCTGGGTAGACTGGGGGAAGCAATTTGCCTTCTTGTCTTGTTTCTGAATCAGAATTTCTGGCAGGAAGTGTTTTTTTTTGTTGTTGTTGTTTTCTTCAGTAGTTGGAAAGTGTAATTTTCCTTCCCCTGATAGATTCTTGTCACTTAGTTTAAAATGATCCCTCTGCTGTAACGACTCCCACTTGGGCTGGAAACCCTCCTTCACCAACAACAGCTCAGTCAGTGATGATGACTTTCAAGGCTTGTAATTCTTGGCTTATGAGGCCTACAGACTCGGGGAAGTATCATTAAAAATGAATCATGCTGCTCCCCTGGGGATGTGCCTGCTTCCCGGGATGCACGTTAATGTGAATCTATCACCCCTCCCCTGCTGCAGAGGGCTGGGAAGTCACCAGTGCAGTGTAGGAATGAATTTCACAGAGGAACACGTGTGTTGTACCTATTCATGTAGGGAGAGAGACTTTCTGCCTGTAAGAGCAGAGCCACGGCTGCAGCAAGCAGCTGGTGCTCCTCAGCTCTTTCCTGGTCCCTTTTATCTGTAACTCAGGCTTTTGGGACCATCCTTATTCCCTTCCTCCTCCCATTTCAACCATCACTCACTGTGATTTGGATGAGTGGTAATCACAGTGTAATGGGAAAGTTTGTTTCCTGTGCCTCAGTTTCCCTACCTGTGGAATGGCGGTGTACCCATCCCTTGGAGCTTAGCTACATGTCTTGACTTACTCATTCTGTAAATTGCTTTGAGATCTTAGGCTGATGAGGAGATAAGGGAAAATTATTGCAGTTTGTGCTCTTGATTAGATAATCATCTGCTTAATTTCCTGTGAGTTCAATGAGGCACCTAAGAATTATGCTAAACTGTGGATTAAGAAGTGACATCATCCCAGCGCTGTACTGTTTGACAAAACTGACTGTAGCCATGGATAACCACTAAAAAATGCTGTTCTAAGACAATCTGCTGTGCCCCTCCACGGTGCCCTTCCCAGCAGTGAAATGAAGTGGGAGGTCCTGGGGTGAGGGCACATGGTCCCTCCACAAACCTCAGCCCAGGAGCAGAGTTCAGTTTTGCTGCCAAGAGGAGAATCCACTGCAAAGGTTCTTTCTTAGCACAGCAGTGCTGTGTTAGCACGATGTGCTGCTGGATATTTTCTTCCTGAAAATAAAGGCAGCATAAATTTTTCATTGAAGCTTTTGGGTTCCCTCTTCCCGCCTGCCTGCCCTCTGTCTCACTGCTGCTGGATGCAGATTTAAAAGATGTGTTTTTATTTATTTTTTATTTTTAATGCTCTTAAGGTGTCTTCTTTGAGGCCAGAACAGACACAGATGAGCTCCTGTGTGCTGAACTGCTGGGCATTGCTTTATTGCTACCTGGAAGCTGCAGAGTAGCATCAGCTCACTGCTGTGCCCTAGCTAATAAATCTGTGCTAGTTTTTTTGCTAAAAAAAAATCCCATCTGCTCTGGCAGAAGTGTACAAACCAGTGATTTTTTTACACCTTAAATCGTGAGTAGCTACACTGAGGAGAATCCCCTTTTGGAAGAGGCTTTGCTCACCTCTAGGACAGTTGGCATCAGCAATGCCACAGTCAGACATCAGGAGGGAGTCACAACTCAGGCTGGCTGCTTCCCCCTCCCTCTGGCTCCACAGTGAAAAATCCTGGCCAGCACAGTTAATCCATTTCCCTTTTATTGCTCTGACAAAAAGAAAAGGATCCTTATCTCTCTAAACTAGAAGTGGAATGGGAAGCAAGCAGAGGCCTTCCTCTTCCTTCTACTTATCATCTCTTTGTCCCTCTAAATTTGTCTCTGTCCCTGGACCTTAACCTCCCACTCCAAGGGCAGGACAGGACAGGCTGATAAGCCCTCTCTGAAACCACTGGTATTGAAGCAATTATTCAGCAGCTGCAGCCCTTTGCAGTCGAGCAGAGATTGCCATCTCTGTTCATGGGAACACTGTCCTCGTGCCTCCCTAATGCATCCTGGCCTCCAGACCTTATTTATGGCACCTTCTGGCTGAGCTCCAAAGTGACACAGCTTGGGGATCTTTACTGTGATTTCTTTGGACTCTGTCCTCAAAACCAAGGTAGTGTGTGTTTGTTTGTTTGTTTTTTCCCCTTCCCTACCTACAGCTGCATGTGCTGAATTCTGTTCACAGGACAGCAGCACTCCTCACTCCAGAGAGCTGGTCCTGTGTGTTTGCTGTCCTTGGGGAATAATTCAGTGTGACAGAGGCAGATGAACACTGCTGAGAGCTGCTCTTCTACACGTGTGCTAATACTGCCTTAGTTAGCAGGCTCCATTCATAGATAATTTGAGTGCAGTTGGGGAAATGCGTCTGCAATATTTCTATGGATTTTTAAAAAAATTATCTATTTGTAGTTTCCAGGCAGAAATCATTGCAAAAAGCAGATTTTTACACTTCAAGTTTTGTCAACTTAGCCCAGAAGTGTGATTGGTCCCCAAGACTGTGAGTGCAACCTCAAATACTTGTATTCAGTCTCAATTAAGAGTTGGAAAAAGAATTTTTTGGGTGTTAGTTTCTTCTGCTTGAGCAGAGAAAATCCCCATGGGACTATGAAACATTTCAGCAGAGAGTTTTAAAATATCGATATATGCAGCAGAGAGTTAAAAAGCCACCAAAAACTTTTAAACCCAAAGCCCCCAGTGGTAATGATGGTGGTGGTGTTGGCAATGTGCAACTGACAGAAAATAAAAGTGGTTTTGGAACATTTTTTCCAAAAAAAAGCAGCTTTCATTTGCACCTGGCGTGACCTAGACCTGTGTCTCTTTCAGTGGTGCAGCTCCCCCAGACACGTGGGAGCGAGGAGGGGCTGGGGCAGGGCAGTGGGAGGATCAGGTCTTTTTTCTGAGTTATAGATTTAGCAATAAACAATAACGATTTCCCCTTTATATAAGCACCAGCAGGGGAAACAAAACAAACCCTTTGCCTCATTTCCTGTTGTGTTTTGAGGTTTTTTACCAACACTGAAAACCACAGTTCATTACGGGAAGTTTTAGCGGTCTGGGTCTGTCAGTGTTTTAAATCAGTATTTGGCATCAGCAAATGAGACACTTTTCCCTTGAAGTTGGAGGGGAGTTTCACTCTTTTATGTGTGTTTTGTTTGAGAAACAGTGTATTCTCATTTCTTGTCGAGTTCCTCATTTATAAGCACTGTGTAAAGCTGTGCTAACAAAACCAGCTATGTTTTGAACAGTTTTCCTTCAAGCTGGACGAATAACACTTCACCATTAACCTGCTGCTTGCCAGGGGCTGTGGAGTGTGGCAGTCACTGGTCTGCTGTCAGCTCAGTTTAATATCACAGCCTCTTTGCAGATGAGTTTCCATCAGTGAACTTGTTCTGGAGGGGGATATGATATGGGCTTGAGATGCTGGTAAATTTTTATGGAGTGAGTAGGTTTATATTATCCATTTGGGACATTGGGATGGTGTGTGAGGGACTGTACACATGCATGGGTAACAGTGTGGTGTCCCCTCAAAACCCAGGAGGAGCTGGCAGGAAAATGAAACACAACTTTTTAGTTTTTGCTCCCCGGTTCCCAGTCTTTAAAAGGAGTAGCAGTGATGGTATTAATCTGATTTTGTGGAATACCCTGAGATGCTTAGATAAGAATAAACACAAGAATGGCAGTGATGGCACAGTGGCTGTGCCCCTCATGAGTTGTGCTCCTCTCTGGGCAGTCAGGCTTCAGGCTAAGCCAAGCCTCTGTCCCAGACTGCTGTGAGAGCTGTGCACTGTGAGGAACCCTGATTTTATAGTGTTATTCACGTGAACTGGCCTGCCCCCAGCTGAAGGCACATAGCCTAGCAAAAGTCCACCAGAAGGACTGACCCTGCTGTACCTGGGAGGATCCCCATCCCTCTGGTGGCCATGCCAGGAGAGGACTGCTGAGAGCTTGTCCCAGTTTGTTAACTTCCGTGTGGGCCATAAAGATGTGGAGGCAGTTCTTCAGCTACACCATCTCACTCCTCACATCAAGCACAGCCTCAGAAGAAGCTGTCTCTAGGTCAGAGCCTCCAGCAATACTGAGCTGAGAGTTGTTTGGAGAAGATGAAAGTGAGTGTTGCCTCCCCCATGGAGGAGCAGGCTCTGGAGTGAGGTGGCTTTGCTGCTGTCCTGTCTCTCCATGGAGACTGTGTGAGCCCCCAGGGAATGTGCTCTGGTGCCACGGGTTAAGTGTTTAGAGTATGGGAGGCATAAAACAAACAGGCTGAGTGTTCCCATGTGCCACCAAGATCCATTTAATTCGGTAGCACAGAGAGAACTGAGCTTTGGCACCTTCCCCACCTCCACCAGCTTTCACAGAAGGGATTAACACGGGATTTAATTAATAAGCAGAATGACTTTTTTGGATTTTTTTTTTTCCTTTAGCATGGTGTGTCCTCCCTGGACATTGCCCTGTTCAGGCAAATGCTGTTCAGGCTAATACCCCTTTACCTGGGCACAGGGAAAGCCACACTTGGCCCTATGTAGCCATGGCATGTAAAGGTGTGTATACAGGTCCAGCAATCCCATCTCACCTCCTGGAAGGGATGTGGCTACTCTACAGATGAGGAAAGCAGCAAACAGGAGGAGGGAAAGGTCATACTCTAAACCTTGTGCTTTCGGTGATACTTTTCTTTGATCCCTCTGCTTTAAAAGGGAATAATGCAAATTTATAACATCCCACACCCCTTGAAGTCGCAATACGCTAAAAAAACCCCACAAGTTTTCCAGCTGAAACTTGCATGGTCCTTGGCTTTGGTGCCAGATAACATGTTGCTATGCCACACACTGCCAAGGAATCTGAGTGCAGGGACACTAAAGATGCCACACAGAAGGCTCTGCATGCTTGCTGTGTTTTTCCATAGCAACAAATACGCCTGATTACAGCACATTCATATGCTCTATATAATGAGTATCCCATAGGAAATTTATCACCGTGCATCCTGCATCATAATTAGAAATCAGACTGGGGCAACTGAAGCTAATTCCCCAGGCATGGGATGTGTTTGGTGTGGAGAGGGCAGTGGGGAGCAGAGAGGGGAGGGTGAGAGGCAGCTCTGCTGAGTGCCTGGCCCTAATGCTTGTTGCCAAATTTCACAGCTAATTCTGAAATATTTGTGCTGTCCCTCCTGGCAGCGTGTGTGTGAGTGAGGAGAGGTGTTTTTGAGGGTTTTCTTTTCTCTCGTTTAAAAATTAAAAAAAACCCCTCCAAACTTTCCAGTCTAATTTTTCTTCTGATCCCCTCTGGCAGGGAGAAATTGAAACCAGCAGCATTTAGAGTTTAGTTCCATAGGCAAAGTGTATTCTCCTGAGGGGTTTCTGCTGTGGCTTGGTCCAATTGTTACTGCCATATCACTTACAAATATTCTTAACTACTTCAGACAAATTCAGCGGTGCTCTAATGAAAAATAAAACACGCAGGCAAAGTTTCAACTGGGAAAATTTAATAAAGGATTTTATTCACCTGACAAATTCAATCAATTCTCACCAAATAAGGCAACATTTGGCTTCAAGGCTAGGAGTTCAATGCACGTGCAGTGTGTACATCCTTACAGGTTCAATGGACTTGGGTTTTGTGGCTAGTGCTGAGTTCAAAATGAAATGCTACCAGCAGGTCAAAAGCTGTTTTGTAGCACAGCAATTGTGTTAGGTGTTCATACAGTTCAGGCAATGATGATAGCTATTAAGGGATCTACTTATATTTGCCATCAGCACTGCATTAAGGTTTTTTCTGATATGATGAGATCTGTTCAGGTAATGAAATTGTCTTTCTTCTCCATTAATCTGTGTCACTTCAGTTTATGAACAAATGCTGCCCTTGACTGTAGCCTGGTCTGAGCCCACAGGCTTTCACCCTACCTCCAAGGATACAATTTGGTCACCATTGGTAAGCAGAATACAAAGGGGAGACACAAATATATCCAATATTGAAGCCATACATAAATATATTAATAATAATTATGACTTCATAGTTAAATCAACTCTTTGTACCCAGAGGTAATTCTCTGAGGCCTCAGTGAGCTCATGGTCAGAAGTGGGTTGGAAATTGTGCAGAGGAGGGATTTTCCACACTGAGATTTACCATGTTACATCACCTGCTGTTGCAGGGGCATGTGGGAGTGAATCAGGTGCCCCAATGTTGTTGTCTTGTGACATTTTTGATGCAGTGCAGCATTTGAGACATGGCCATACTGCCGGAATCCTGGATGCAGGAGATCTGTGCCCGTTACAACAGGCACAGTTGAATGTCAAAGTGACAATAGATGGTTGTCAGCTACTCCCTTCTACACAGAAACAATGATCTTTATTCAATAAATGGGGTAATTTAATGCCCCAGAGACTGAACTGACTTTAGGCATGATACTTTATATTTCAGTGAAATTATTTAGGATGGGCTCGCAGAAGTTCACGAGGCTTCTAGTTCTTCCTATCTGTGCTAAAAAAAACCAAGACAAACCCCACGCTGCCAAATTGAACTGCATTTTGCCTGTGTAATGGCTCTAAGTGATGCAGTTACATCCTTGTGAGAGTGTAATGTTTCAGACCACTGCTATGGAACAACACACTGTGTGTGTGTGAAGCAATCACTGAGACTTCCCTCATCTCAATTCCCCCCTCCTTCCTACTCAGACACAGCCCAGGTTTGGATTTGGGGCATGCAAAGGGCAGCCTGCACCTAACCTTTGCAATGACATGAAGATTGCTGTGCCCACTGTGCTGTTTCATGGGGGTTGGAGTGCACGCAGAGCTCTCTTGCAGGTGGCTGTCATTATTGTGACTCTCATGGTAGTTTTCATCTTTGGAAATGTCTGATTCACCTGGTGGTTTGAGGTAAAAGAAGCAATGCCAGATTTCTGGGACTGGCATTGCAAATGCTCTGGTAAATGAGCTGTTTTTCACTTGTCATCAACTGGGTCTTTTAGCTTGGACTTGCTCTGCTGATAGACCAGTCCTATCACAAGCACAGCACTTTGTTCCCATATTCCCCAGTCTGGAACAAGGGAAATACAGTAAAGCCTCTTTATGCCTTTCCAGGAGAATGCCAACATTTGCAACAGTCCCACAGCTCCACAGAATTAATGAAATCACTGAATGGTGTACTGTGAGTTGAAGTGGCCAAAACACTCTCTTGTAACCTTTGAATTAAGTGCTGCTCATCACAGCCCAGAGGTGAGGCAGCTGGACAAATGGCCTGGCAGCCAGCCCAGATGCCCAGTGGGCATTTGCTGGGCACCAAATGGCCGTGTGTCTTTGTCCAAATGTTCTGTCTGCAAAAAGCTGTGTTTCACAGTGCCTGCCCCTGAGGAAGCATTTTTCTGTCTCAGGAGAGGATGCTACACCAGTTTCTGTGCCATTTGTTACTTGCTTGCTTCCTGAAGTGGCCAGATTAGGTAGAAGTGTGGAGGAGGAGAAGCTGCAGAGAGTGCTGATGTCTTGTTTGGCAAGGGTGGAAAAGCAGGGGTTTTAGGCAGGTTCTCAGGCAAGGGACAATGGTTACAAGTGGCTGTCACATGGAGGGGAAGAGTGATTTCCACCCTCAGGTTGTTTCTCATTGTAGTGGTGGGGCAGCAGGCTCCCTGCTGTTTGATGTCAAATCTTGCTGTGATTTATTGTAACTGTACACAGGTCTAAAAGCTCCTCTTTCCACAATGCTGTGAAGCTGCAAGTAAATTTTATTCATTTTGGGAGGGGATTTTCTTCATTACAGACAACAGAAAGTCCATTCCTGTTGGCTGGCACACTTCCTGCCAAAGATCCAGGCAGTGAGACAGATCCCTGGGGGCTTTCCCAGGTTTGTGCTGCAACTTGATCTGCTGAACTTGCAGTGACCGAGGGATTATCATCCCTGGTGCTCCCTGGGTTAGGTTTTCCTCTGGAAGTCAGGTGGTGTTCTTCTTAATAAAGCATGGCCAGGGCAGGGTGTTTAGTGGCATCCTGTGTTGGTTTAGGGTGGCTGGACTGACAGACCAAATCCTTCAGCACTTTTTGTAGTGCCCATCCGGGCAGCAGAGCAGGTTTTAAAACCATCTACACATGAAACGAGCTTGGTGCAGCAAGAATAGATCAGAGCAGGAAAAGAGAGATGAGTAAGGAGGAGGGAATGGGAAATGGGCTGATGTGTCTTTGGAGGGAGGAAAAGGAATGTGTAAAACAGACACAGGAGCAGTAGATCAAAGTAGCCCAGTGGGAAGAGGAGAAAGAGCAAACTAGTTATTGCATGAACAAAAATATCATCATGGCTGAGACATGAAGGGAATGACAGGAGGAAAAGAACAGAGATTGAGAGTAAAAAGAAACATTTTCCTCTTAGAAAATAATAGAAGAGTAATAAAGGATAGGAGTGGGAGGTGAAAGGGAATTAGATGAAGAGGAGGAAGGCTGGAAATAAAGACATTCTAAAATGGTGACTGTATGACCCCAGGGGAAGAGCAGCAGCTTGGAGATGTATCCTGAAATTCACTTTGGGTAGCACATCACAAAGCTCAAGCTCAGGCAGGAGCTCTTTTCTTTTAGGAAAGAACAACCTGTGCCCACATGAATGTCAGATTGGTGTTGACGCAGGTGGGGGCTAAGAAGCCAGTCTGTGGCTGGAGCCCTGGAACAGGGTCTTGTTTAAGGGAAAGAAAAGAGCCCAGGGAAGCACAACCAAGCTGCTGTGGTTCAGTGAACCAGGCAGCATGTGATGACATTTCCTTTAAAAGCCTGCCTTGTGATGAGCTTGCTGCAGGGTAAGCCCAGGCGCTGGCAGCCTGCAGCAGAGCAGCGCTGGCCGCACAGCACCCTGTGGGACGTGCCTGGGCTCCCTGCCTTCACTGAAGCTCTCATACAGACTCCTAGCAGCTCCTGCTTGGCTCTTCCTGTCTCTGGCTGCCTGCTCAGGGTGGTCAGACCCTGCCTTTTTGGCAGCTGGAGCTGCTCCTCCTTGTGCTGCCCCTGTCCAGTGGGCTCTCGGGGTGGATGTGTCCCTCCTTCGTTATCCTCGGTGCCCATTGCTCAGTGGAGCAGTTTGCTTCCTCCCCAGCTGTAAGTGGCATTGTTAGTTCTTTGGCTCTAATAATCTTCATTTGAAGCTTTAATGGATATCCACACAGATAACATGCTAATTTATTAGTTCAGCTCAACTGGGCTGCAGGATGAAAAATGATTGCGGAAGACTTTTAATAAAATTCAAAGGGATTTTATAGGTCTCAAGCCACTTTTAAAATGCAAGAAAAAGCCAAGAGTATTACTTTGTTAACCCACATAATTCTATCCTGCCTAATGAGGTCTGGAGCTAATCTTCAGTGCTCTGCCCTGGGATCAGAATTATTGGAGCAGGTAAACACTGCTAAGTACCACACTGCATCTCTGAGTTGGGTTGCATTGTCACCATGACTTTCTGTTCCTTCCCTTTTATGAACTTTTTATAAAGCTTAGAATAGAGATGATTATGTAAAAACAAAGAGCTGGCTTCCTGTAGTGAGTGGCATGCAGCAGCCTCCTTTCCTCTGCTCTGCTGGGGTTGAGGCAGTGAAGGGAAGCACAGTGTGTTGGCTTGGGGGAGAGCACAAGTCTTGACTTCCAGGCTGCTTTTCCAAAGGGGTGTAGAGAGATCAGCCCATGACAGCCACCACTCAGCTGTGAAACTCGTGCTACAAGCTCAGCTTAGGCAATGGAGTTCTTTTCCATGACAATTTCACATTTCTTACCCATTTCTGTGGAGCTACTTTGTGTTTGGGGGAGACAAAGAGTGGACTGAGAAATACAAGAAATGATCTGCTTAAACCTGTTCAGGAGAGTTAAATCTTCTAACCTGAATGTGGAAAGACTGTTTATTCTCCACTATGTATATGGTTTGGGGTTTTTTTCTGACAGAGACAATCAATGCAGTTTGACAGAGTCAGTGTTAGAGGACAGAAAATACAGAGCAAGGCTACCAATTACTGTAAACTGGTGACCCCACTTGATTCAGGGGAGTTACTCATCCACACCATCTCAGGACTTGCTTTCCATTTGAGAATCTATAATAAACTCTGTCCCTGTCAGTAGCATTTCAGCTCAGACCTTGCCACTAAAACCAAACAAAGCATTAACAGAGTCAGGCACGTTGAAGGTTCCACAAGCTGGCCATGCAGTTCCCCACACCTGTACTCATTGTGAGGAAAAATATTTTGATCTGAGTTAAAAACAAGGCAATTGAAAGCCAGCTCTCAAAATGGTTTGGAGAAGCTTTTCTGGTTTCCAGATAATTGCACTGTGTCATAGCAGGCTCCACTTTGCTGTTTTCACAAGGTGTACAATGCCATAACCAACCACAAAGCAAACCCACGTGAGTGTAGAGTTTGTCATCTTGCTTACTAGTCTAATGCAGCAGCATGTGTCCTGTGTTCAGGGCAGGTTTTGTTCAGATTTATAACAATTATGACATTAGTAATCCTTTTCCTGAGTGTGTAAGCAGTGCTTGTCACAGACATCAGCAAAGGCCAGCCACAGATGTGGTTTGGATGCTGGAGAGAGTTTTGTCCAACCAAGTGACCTCGTGATTCACTCTGGTCCCATTACTCAGTGATTATAGTGTGACCTGGGGAATATTAGCCACAGTCATAGCAGGGGAGGTTAAGGTGACCACTTAGCAGGAAAATGTAGCTTTCAGGGTATAATCTGTTTACAAGCATTTAATTGCAGTAAATGAGCCAGGCAGAAGGTGAGGAGGATCTGAAACACAGAGGAATAATAAATTGACTCATGTTTATTTAAGCATTTATATCTTCTGAAGCTGGGCTTAGCCTGAGGATGCAAAGGGATTAAGGCATGCTTGCAAAGCCCCTTGTCTTCTGTATCCTACTTTTCCCCTATAGTGCCAAATCCTCTGTCCCTTTCTAGTGGGATCTATGCACTTGTACATAATTTTTTTTTGCTTAGAATATTCTCCCTAGTCATCTGCACTGTTCAGTCCTGTACATCTCACTCCCTCTCCCAACCTATTCCTTGTGTTTCAGTAAAGGCTGCTCTTTCAAGCTGGTTTATCTTCCTCCACTTCCCTTTAATTTGAATGTAGAATTATCTGTCTCCATGCCTGAATGTGTAAACTGGGTGTATCACTTCAGGCCAGCTGAAAGCTCTACTTTCCAGAAGGGTTCAATTAATTAAACAAATTCCAACCCCAATTTCATCTTGACCTAAGTTCTAAAATGCTTGACATAAAATGTATCATTTTCTAGAGTTTTCCTCTTGATTAATCCACATTTAATATTAAACTAAAATCTAAATTAGTTTTTTCCCCCCTCGTAAAATGTCAACATTTTCATTTTGAAAAATGTTGAAACAAAATGTTCTGACACCTTGGAAAACCCATCTCCTCCCATACCAATCTACCATCCAAAACCCCATCATTAATGTTTTATCCATGAAAATAACCCAATCAGCAGTTGTAGAAAAGCTTAATCTTTTAGTTCCACAGCTCATGGGATTGCAGACCCACTTGCATTTTTGGATTGCCCTTGGATGGAAGCCTGAGCTGGATGCAGTGGGACATGACAAATGGGAGATGTGGCCTGGCAGGGGGTCACATCTGGCCTGGGGTGGCCCTTGCACCCCAGAATAGTTGGTTTTGGATGAGTGTGTAAGAGCTTCACCTGCATGTGATTGATGGGGCAGCAAGGATGGGCTGCACCTGGGGTACAAGAGCCTGGTTTGGCTCAGTTTGGGGCCATCCTGCCTCCCTAGTGATGCTGCAGGGTGTCTCCAGCTCTGTATGGCCCCACTCAGACAGGCACCACACTGGGCTGGTGGTTTGTCTTCATCCTTGGCCATTCCCAGAGAGGTACCTGGGCTGGGCTGCTCCTGCAGCTGCCCTGACTTTTACCCCATGGGGCAAGAGCCTTTGTTTCCCTGAGCATGGCCTTGGTGCTCAAGTCCCAGAAGATGCTCTTGACCCCAGTAACTGCAGACCCACAGAAGTGTTTTACCTGTCCAGGAGAGGAAATATTGCTGTCCTTGCTTTCTGGATGCAGAAAGAAAATGTATTTTCCTAGTTCTTGCTGATTTTCAGCACTTTCCTTCATTTTTATGACTCATTATGGCTCTCATTTTCTGGTTATAGTCAAAGAAAACGCTTTGACCACGATTCTCTCATTCCCACAGCTGAAGAGCCCAGCACGGGCTGTGCTGGACTGTCCTGCCCCCTCTCTCCATCCCAGGCTTCCCACTTGGGCTCCAGCTGCTGTGCTGGGAGGGTTCCTGGCCAGGTCCCTCACTGCCCTGCTCAGGCATGCAGGGTACAGAGCAGCAGCTTGTTTTCCAGTGCCCTCCCAGAGGTGTGCTTGCTGCCCAGCAAAGCCCACTAACACCTCTGAGGCTGCAGGGACATGTCCTGGGCTTCTCATTTCAGCTCCAGGCCCCCCTTCCATGCCCCCTGTGTTGAGACCAAAGCGGAGCGAGCAGCCAGAGCTGTCAGGAGTGTTAGTTATGATCCCATCAGCCCTGTTTATGAGCTCATGATTCAAGTCTCTGGTGTGGGGAGCAGTGGTGCTGCTGGGCTTGTTTTAACAAGCTCTTGCAGGATGATGCTGGAGGCAGCTCCACCAGAGAGGCAAAAGCCTGGTAGCTGTTGGGGGAGCAGAGCAAGGTGACCTGCCAGGTGTCTTGTTCCTGAGGTTTATCCCAGACCTGGGCTGACTTCCTGCCTTGACATTGTCCCCTGTGGTTTTTGCTGTTTCTGCAGTTGGGGATGAGGCTGGGAGAACTCACCACTGAGGAGATTTCCTTGTGGGCTGCAGTGTGTGGGTGGTTCACACGTGGGGTGTGTGACACAAACTGCCAGGGCCAGCACACTGTGCATCCTGGCACCCATAAAATGTGCATTAGGGTGAGTGTGTGCATGTCCTGTTTGTCTCCATTTATCAATAATTAACCATCACAACCCCCCAGACAGCCTGTGGGACACAGCTCTGTTATATGTGCTCCATGCTGGCCAGCCAGAGCTGGGAGTAGCACGATCTAGGGATGCAAAACATCAATCACTGCAGTCCATTCCCCATGTCTGGTGTCTCAAGCCTGGGGACTGTTCCAAAATCTTGAGTTATCCCAGTGTTCAGTTCAGTTTCTATTAAAGCTCATGAAAAGATTCCCATAACTGCAACTGGACTTCCTCGTTTGACTTTCACTTTCTAAAGAACAGATTAATTTTATGGGATCTGCAGTGGAAAACTCAGCTGTGCCAAGAAATGTAGACAGCTTTGCAGGAGCAGACATTTCAAATTGCTGGGCTACAAACAACTTGGAGCAACTTGTAAAGCCATGTGAAATGAAAACAGTTTTCCAGCTAATCTGCAAGTGGAAAAAAAAAAGTCCCAGTGTTAAGAGGAACGGTTTTTTGGCTTGGGCTGTGATTTCAGTGGGCTTAAGATGATTTAAGAGGGGGCTCCTGGAAACTCTGTGCACTGTTTTGTACAGAGTTTGGTTCTTGTGCTGCTCCTTTGGTGTCCACTGTGTTCAGACAGGGCAGTGACCATCAGACCCTGTGAGGTGGTTTTCTATTGAGGGTGGAGGTTGGGAAAAGATTTCTCTGGAACAAAGTAGCTTCAATGTGCCCGTGCAGGTTGGCATGCTTGCCATATAGACAGGATGGTGCTTATAAAGGGAATTACCTGAGAAAGTGCAAAGTATGAATTTCAGACCACTTTGACTGTTCCCTGCTTTACATCCTGTGGTGAAGCAGATGCTCCTCAAAAGCCCTGGGCCAGGCAGGTGCCCATGTGTGCCTGCACTGCTGGCCTGGGTGCAGAAGTGACCCAGGTGTGTCTGGCTGCTGCCTCCTGGGTGCTAAAGTCCAGCCTTGAGGTCTGCAGTGCCAAAGGGTAGGTCAGGGAAGGGAAGTGAAACAAAAAACCAGAAGCTGAGGGAGTGTTTTATAGAAATGGGTGACTCTCTCATGATGCACAGGGCCATGACTGGGCTGAAGGCAGTGCCTTGCTCTGATTTCCCTGATTCCAGGACATGACTTCTTTCAGTTCCTTCTAGACACTTTGAGAATAGGGAAGGGAGCAGAAGGGCTGTGGTGGGCTTCAAACTCACCTTCAGGAACAACTGCTTGGCCTGACCTGTAGGATGCAGCTGCCCTGCTGCCCAGGAGGCAGAAACTCTTCAAATTCAGAGAAAGTTTATCTGAACAGCAAAAAGGCCCTGGGAAGAGCATATGTCAAAGCTGGGTGATATTTTCCCACTGCCTTTCAAGGTGTGTGGGTGTAAGTGTCAGAGATAATTTCTGAGGCTCAGTGAAGGTCATCTGAGCTTTAATGTGACTCATCTGGTGGGGTTTGCATTCTTCTTGTGAGCAAAGTCCCACAGCTATACATGGGGAAACTCAGCTGTGCTGTCTGGCACAGCATGGCTGTGGCTTTGTCTCCACATTTAGGAAATAAAGGATATCCAAAGGCTGTGAAGGAAAACTGTGCAAGAATTGGGCATTTTGTTATTTGAGTGTGTTTGATAAAGGGAAGCAGTATTTTGCACCTGTGTAGTAGAGCCTTTGAAGGTAGATTATCTACCTAAAATAGGTAGAAGATTATTTCATATCTTCAGATATCCCTGCAGAGAGGTAGCAGGAGCAGCCCTGTGAAGGACAAAATTTAGAGGTGTCATTTCTCTTAGCAGACATCCAGTTTGCCTTAAAGGATTTCCCTAGCATTTACATGAGCCCTTTCCCCTTTACTTATTTGTTTATTTGTTTATTGTCTGCCTAATGGTTTCAGCCTTATCAGAAAGAATGATAGCAGCACATCACTGCAGGAGAGCTTGCAGTTGCTATTGCAGTCCCAAGTAAGTAGTAAATAGCTCACTCAGAAAAAATAAATGCTACTTTTATCAGTCTGTCCATGGCACCCATATGTCCAATTTGGGATTGATCATTCATGCAGAAAAGCTAATAACACTGAGTATTCTGCCTTTTAGACTCCACAGGCAGAGACAGGTTATGTGACCTCTGTTTGCCCCACAAGCCTGGTATTGGGCTGCTTCATCCATTGCCAAATTTTGTTTTAAGGAGGAAGCAGATGTGGAGCCCAATGAAGGGAACTGGATAAAGAATTTCAGGCCTGGCTAAGAGAACTCTTAATGCGAGGAGATTCAGCTTTCACCTTATACACCACAGACTAGGCACAATTCCTCTCCACAATCTCTGTGTCAGACCTGAGGAAGAGAACAAACACTTTTGTCCTGGAGGAAATAAAGAAAAACAAAAATCCCGTTGCCCAGAGTTTTGCTGTGCAAAGTGTTTTGTAAAAATGAGAATGTCTACAAGATTTGGCCCTGGCTCTTCTGAGTGGAAGCTGAATGGTTAAGTGGCTAAATAATCCCTACCTAGAGCCTTTGTTTCTTGACTTTACTGGACAGGGAGAGGTTCAAACTTCCAGGTGTTTGTTGTTTGTAGCAAGGAGCTGTGGTTGGTGGTTTCTGTCTGCTGTTATGGACAGGGACTTTCATGGTCCTGGGCTGTCCAGAACCCTCTCATGTGTTTCTTGCTCATTCAATCTGCTCATATGGATTTAGGGTATTTTTGAGCTCTGAGCTGACATGTGAGTCAGGTGGGAATTTATGCTGTGGTGTTTAAAGAAAGAAAACAAACAAACAAAGCTCTGCCTCTCAGCTCTGCTAGAAATGGAAGTAATAATACACCTGTATCAGCAGTTTATTTGACAACATAACTACAGGTTGGTGACAACTGTTAAAAAAAAAGAAAAAAAGACATTCTGGTTATTTGTTAGCATCTTTGGGAATTAGAAAAAAAAAATACTGGGAAAGCAGATATAGCCTGGATCTTTGCAAATGTTCTGCAACAGCACAGGGCTAAAATCTTCTCTCCAGGTGCTTGAAACCCATGATCTCATTGTCTTTATTATAACAATATCCCAATGCTGAGAGCAGGAAAATCCAGAGTGACAGGTGCTTATAGCTCTACAAGGACCAGGGTGCTGCAGGAGGAGGCACAAAGGCACAAGGCATGAGTTGAAAATATAAATGCTATTTCCAGCTGTAATAATTCCCTAAAATTTCACCATGTGCAGAGCAGTGCTTGGAGTTCCTCAGTGAATGGCCAGACTCTGACCTGACCACCTACCAAACAGTGGTGGAAAATGAAACCAAACAGCCCAGTCTACATGGTAATTATCACAGGAGAGGTGTTCTGGGTGCTGGCTTGCCCTTCCTTCAGGCTCAGGGAATCTCTGCCAAAGGGAAAGAGCTGTGTGAGCCCCCTGGAGCTGGAATGGGCACTGCTAAACTGAGCAGCTCTGAGGTGGGACAAGCTGTGTGTTTTGGCCCTTTCAGGGCTGTGCTGGAGCTGTGGAGACCTCTCTGTTCAGAGAGGGAGCCTTGCCAGCACCTGGCTGTCCTAAGCATCCATTTATAGAGCTGAACTACTAGTTTAATTCTATAAGGGTAAATGTAAGGTATTTTCAGTTTACCCATTCTGGACAACTTTTTGCTGCTGAAGTAGACAGAAGTGCTTTGTAGAGGTTTATAATAGCTCTCAACCTAAGTGTTTCTATTGGATTCAAAGAGCTAATTATCCCTTTAAAATGCCTTTCCAAAATTGTTTTCAGACTTCTCCTCCATTGTAATTGAACCCAAATTTGAGTGTCTCATGTATTTGTAAGAGGTGCCATAGGACACCTTCTCAAAAAGAAACACCAGACAACAGCTGATGCCACAAAGATGTCACCATCAAAGGCAGCATCTCAGGGCATTTAGAGTCTTTTTTTGGCTGAGTATACTCTATTCTAGTAATGTTTCCCGTAGACTCTGTTGGTTTGTTTTCCATTGAGCTAAATAGCTTGGATGTACTGAGGACCTGGCCTTTTTCATATGGAAAAGAAAGATTTAGCACAAAGATTTATCTTCATGAGCTAGGGGAAAATTTCCTTCTTTTTGATGGACCCAGCCCTTTAAAGCCTCTGAAAGGAAACCAAATATCTTTAATTCCCAGGAGGTATCTCAGAGGATCAGAGCTAAAACGTTACTCTCTGAACTATTAGATACAGAGACCTCTGCATGACCCTTTGTGTTTCAGAGTCTCAAGGCTGTGGATTCTCCAGAAGAACCTATTTCTTCTACAACCAGAGGCTGAACAAGAGTTCACCATTATAGAGGTTTAAATAAACCACATAAGGTCATCTGCTGCTTAAATCCTTGCAGCCAGGTCTGTAGATATTTTTGCTTTGTTTCTAGGCGAGCTCAGAGTCCCAGTGCCAAAGGGCAACATGTAAATTGTGCTGTTATTCTGAAGCATGCAAGGTAATAAATGGTGCTGTCAATTGTTTTCACTCAAGTGACAGATTTATTCTCTTCAAGACGAATGGCCAGGAACGGCTATTATTGCAAAAAATTCACCATGTATCATCTTGTGCCTGTTGTTTAACAAATAATGCTAAGTCTAATTGCCTTCCTCTGTGGCCAACCACCTATGAGTTAATGTTTTATATTTTTTATTGAAGACATGTAATTTACCATTGCTTTTGATGTGCCATCTGATTGAATGTCTCTGTGAATCACATCTGCAATCTAGCACTCGTGTCCCAAAGGAATACCCCTTATCCCATTGTTTTCTCGTGAGCTGGGTAAAAACAGTCTTAATTTATTTTTTTTTTTCTTTAAACATAAACTATTAAGCTTCTGCTTCCCAATTTCTGGGTTGACATTCCTGCTCCTGGCAGATGCACTAATGTTTAATAAATCAGCTGCATGTGGGAATGTATGATGTTTTATAGTACCAGAAATAGTGGGTTTAAATCTCAGTAGCACTTTTCCCAGAGTAAACATGGAATTAGCCTGGAATCTGATCCTGCAGTTCTGCCCAAAATCCCCTGGAATCTGACTGCAGCCCTTTTTGATAGCACCCTGTTTTTCAGCAAGAAAATTCTGCAGCTGATACACCTCAGGATACAAACATTATTGCTTTTTAAAGGGTTTTTAGCGATTCAGCAATGGCTGTTTTTCTACAAGTCTGTGTTCCATTTTTTTCCCCAGTCAACATTGCAATGTTTGTAATGTTTTAGGAGGTTAGAAAATAGCATCTAAAACCGTAAAGCTTTCATAAAGCTTGCACTTCAACAACATATTTTAGAAAGGGCTGATGGCAGACAAATGTTGAAGTTAAAACCTTGCTTCCCTGGAAAATAATACAGCTTCATATTCCAAAAAGAAGGTGATGGAGGGAGCAAAGGCAAAACTTCTATCAGCAAAAATCTTAATTTTTGTAGCTATTGAGGTCTGTTGTGGTTGAGACTGCAGTGAAGTGGTCCCAAAAAGGTCATCAGAGATGTGAAGAGGTGACAGAGGCAGCCTGTGGGCCATCCTCTGCCTCAGGCACCACACTTCAAGATTCCCCTGTTACTAAGAACTGTAGAAATGCAAGTTTTGTGCTGGTGGGATGGGCTGAATTAGACACAGTGTCTATATTTTAGAATAATTCTAAAATTATTCTGAATCCTCATATCATCGAACTCTTTCTCATAAAATGGTTGATACTACTGGTTGAGGTATTTGCTGCTTTTAGTTGTGTTTTTATGACAGTATCAAACTGGATCAGTCATCCTGGTGTAAGTTACAACAGTGTGACTTTTCCATGCAGATAGATTTTTAGCCAACTCTTAAGGCCAGGGCTTTTATTTGCATTTCTTTATTACAATAATGCCCCATGAATGGGCTTTCTCAAGCAGCAAAAGCCAAGGTCTGGTTTGCCAGTAGGTGGGTGTTTAGAAGGGGAAATGAGATGGGGAAATAAAAATAGAGGATACAGGTAGGACAGGAACTGTGACTTGCCTTGCAGTCGTTCAGAAGCCAGTGGAGGCACTGAGGACAGCCCCAGTTGTCCTTGGGGCTGGGAGTGGAGCCAGGTGAGGGGTGTCTGGGATCCCAGCATCCTGAGGGGCTCTGTTGGGGATGCTCTCTCAGCACACTGTTATTCTCCAGTTAAAGCAATTTGCCCATAAACTCTGAGCACAGAGTGCTTTGTTCTGTTAAAACAAATATCCAGGAAATTCAGCTACAAAGTTTTGCTGTCACTTGGCTCTTATCTTGCTCTATTGCAATAACTATTTGATGACCTCAACAGAGGCCTTGAATCCAGTAATCAGTTCTTCAATTTTGCAACAAAATCCGTTCTTTTTTCTAAACAACTACAAGTAACAAGAGGCTGTCTTGGCCTTTTATCTGTTTTGACAAACGAGGGCCTAGACCTCCTCTGCATGCTGATCTGCTCTTGCAGGGTCTGGAAGGAGGATGTGGCTTGGCTCTCCAGACTCCTGCCTCAGCTGGGACTCGCTGTCTCATGCAACTGCCTGCCAAAGCAAAGGAGGGAATTGCATTCCTTGCCTGAAAGGCAACAGAGGCTGGCTGGTTTTCATCAGGGCTGCCACCAAGAAGTTCAGCTGGTTGATTTGCATAGATAATTTTTAGCTCCTGAACAGGAGTGCTTTGGAGAGTAAATGATCTGAGTGATTGACCCGAGGCAATATTCACCCTGGTGCTGTAGCCCCAAGAAGCCAATGATGCTGGTACCTTTTTGCTGCAGCTGTAAGCCTCTGTTTGGTGTGGAATGGGTTAAATTGCAGCCCGTGACTGCAAAGCATTTGTCTGAGGACTGGGACCGTTCTTATCTTTACAGTGAAATATTATCCCTTCATGGTTAACAACCAGCAGCAAACCTGCTCATTGTGGAAGCAGTTTGGCATAATTAGCCGGTTAAAGAAGTCTGCCTATTGATTAACTGAACTAAATGACCCATAATTAAGAGCCCAGCTGTGGAGCTAATCTATGTGGTGGTGTTCTCCTTCCCCTCACAGGTTTGGAAGCTGCAGGTCTGTTGGCTGTCTGGGAATGGGTTGATGAGGAGCCCATGTGGGTGGTACCTGGGCTGGTGCTCTGATGCACACCCCGATGGGTTACAGGGGGCTGCTGGCACATTGCTCTCCTCTCTCAGGCCACAGAGGTGCAGCAGGAGCCCTGCTGGCTTCACGAGGGTTTGCTGCCTTTCTCAGAGCTCACTGGAGTTGTCTGCTCCACCTCACCTTGGATTTAGGGGGGCTTGGTGGGGCTCCATCCCTGCAAACCAGCACACAGGCTGTTGTGAGAGGGCCCTGTGTGCTGGAAGGGGATGAGAAAGACAAAGCTGGGGCTGCAGTTGTGGGAAGCCACTTGTTTGGTTAGCTTGCAGTGTTGTTTCCTTAAAATAGGCTAAGTTGCCTATTTTTAGCTGTAATTTGTGTCTAGTGTGATGCATAGTTTCTATAAAATGTATTCAGACGAGTTTAACTTGGGTAGTTTAGAGGAGCTCCTGTTTACACCTGAATATTATTGAATCTCTCATTACCCCCTTTATAAAATGCTACTTTTCTGCTCACACTTTTTTCCCCTGTCTTACTAAAGATTGTGCCAAAATGAGTTCATTGCTTTGCCCTCCCTTTGATGCAATGCTATAAAAACAGGATCACACTTCAGTGGTGACACCAGCCAGCCTGCACAGTCTGAACTGGTACCAAGCTGCACCAGGCCAAGGGATTGATAATATTAAGCTACAGTTTCAAATAATCACAAAGAAAACAACAGTTATTTTTTTGAAACTTAGCTCTTATCTGCCTCTTCTTCTCAATCAATCCTCCCAAAACCCACAAAAGTAGCAATCTGAACAGATTTGGTCTTGAAGAGTTTAAGGTTAAAGGACTTCTTAAGCACTGCTCTTTCCTCTATTGGGCCCACTGAAATAATCAGAAAATATTTTCACTGACTTTACTGGGTGTTAGAATAGGCCCCCCAAATCCTCATCTTCTCCTGCATGGTGGAAAGAAAGGAAATTCTTTCTCCATGTTATTTCCTTTACTCTCTAAAAGCTTTCAGCCATCCACAGTGGAAGCTGCTGGTGACAAAGTTTGCTGTGCTGGCATCCTCAACCTGAACCAGTGGAGGAGCAATTTAAGAAATAAAGACTTGGATCTTGGTTCTTGCTCTCATCACACAAAAGTGAGGGAGGTATCTGCTGATGATGTGGAGGTTGCTGTGCAGAGGTACCTGGTGAACGTGGCAGGGGGATACAGGGACCTTCCTTTGGGCTTGGTGCTCTTTGCTTCATGTCTGTTCTGCTTCAGATCTTTCTGGGTCCAGTCTGGGGAGGCATTTTCTAGGCACAGACCCCCTGTGCTGGATTGGGCTGTGTGTTTGGAAGCTGGACTGGTGTCCCAGCTGTAAAGCACCTCTGTGTGAATCCAGCCAGGGGATGGCCTTGCTCCAAAGGTGGTTTGTGAGAACTGTGCAAAGAGTATAGCTGGAGCTCTGGAAAAATGTTATAAGTAGTTGCAAGAGAGCTTGTATGAGAGTCTGACTGAGAATAAAACCCTGCAGCTGCCTTTTAAACTTGATTTTATCCCATTATGGCCTTTCATCCTTCCTTAGCACACATTGCTATGGGGGAATAGTTAGTTACCTCCTATTAATATCTCAAGATGTTCATGCAATGTCTGAGCAGCAGAGCTGGCTCCTGCTGAGTATCTGACCATGATCCAGGAGGTTTCTTTGATCCTGGTGGTGGGAAGCAGGGAGACAGTGGGCTACCTTCTTCCCCTAGCTGCAAGAAAATCACGGTGAAATTCACATCATCTCACCCCACCCCAGCTGGAAATCCCTGGAGCAGCTCACACATTTGTCTACCTGTTAAGCCCTTTAGAAGGAAGTGAAATAACTCCCTGCAAAGATGCCAGAGACAGCTCAGAGCTGCATGAAATCTCACCAGGATTCCCTTACACACATATGTGCAAAACCTCCAGTGAGGGATCAGACCCTGGGGAAGGCAGGGATCACTGAAATGCCCGGGCTGGCTTTCTGCCAGCCATTAAGACAGCCCTCAGTGTCATGTTGGGAAGAGATGAGATCTCTCCTCTCTTCTTCTTACTCCTTGCTATATTTGCTGCTTTTTAAAAGTTTGGATTTGGTCAGTGCCTCATAAGTACTTTTTCTTTGGCAGTGAGAGAGCAGCTGCTTCCAGGAGCTTGCAAAATCCCCCAGCTAATCTTGAATTTGAAAGCTTCTATTATTTACGTATATATGTAATTATTATTAGATTTATATATAATATCTGCTTATTTAATGTACATATTATTAAAGGGGCTCTGACTGTATCAGCAATCTCTTCTTAGCAGATTGTGTTATGCTTCATGTGTCACCACAGAGGATGCAGATAATCTGAAAAGTGCCTTGCTTGCACACCAGAGCTTTAATAGCTATAACAAGACAATTAGTACATCGTTCCACTTGAACTTTAATGTAATAATTGGCAGTAAGTAATTCCCCTCTGATGTGATACACAGCCCATGTTGTGAACAAATATTAGAGCAGCCCTGTGTAGGAAAGGGAAAATAAAAGTCACAGCTGCTGATTATGACCAAGGGGGTGGATTTGGGGATGATGTTCCACAGTGATGGATGTGGTGTGAATGTTGGACGTGGTCCTGGAGCACTGTGAGGATTTCCCCTGGATGTGACGTCCTGATCTGCTGTATCTCTGCATCTCTGGATGAGTGGGATGTATTGCACAGTGCCTCAGGGGAGGGGACACATGTATCCCCAGGTGTGGTACTGAGAGGTGCAGATGAGGCTCTTCTTTCATTCTCCCTGCCCACAGAGAGAACAGCTTTGAAAAAAGGGATATTGGGATAGCAGAGATATTTTTTGATAGTCAGTGAATCAGAGACTTGGCAGAAGCCAGCACATCCTGGAGCACAATAAGGACTGCCTCTTTCTCAGCATGACCTCAAACACTTCTGAATTTCCAAACACGTCTCTGATCCTCTCTTGCAGTGAGGTCAGTGGGGAAATACAGGCTGTAATGCAGCTTTGTGATTTGAAGTTTGGTGTCTAAATTGTGCTCTAATCTATCAGGGAAAAGCATTTGTTTGCCAAGATGGATCAAGTGGATGCCAGCAGACTCCTCCTTCTGTGCCCAGGACCTGAGCCCCACTGCCTGTGCCTGGTCGTGGCTTTCTGGAAAAAGCACTGCTTATGTCAGGAAAGCTCTTCCAGGCTGCCCTAATGGTGTTCACATGAAAAGAAAAGGAAGGGGGAGGGAGGAAACATCTTAACCCATCTCGGGTATGATCTCTCCTGTGATCACATCCTGTCTGATCCCCACTTCTGGGTCTCTGAAGTGTAGGTGGTTGGTGTGTGTTTTCTAGAGCTCTGTGTTCAGTTCTGTGCAGTGCACAGGTACAAAAGACTGCTTACCATGGGAGTCTGTGATCTGGAGAAAACAGGAAATGACATTTGGGCAGTACTACAGAAGATGGGTTTTCATTGACCCCATGTTATTGAACAGAAGTCATTTGCAGTGTTTTCTAGGACTAGATGTGTAATTAATGATTTATCCTAGTTTTTGCAGATTTTGATGATGTGGGCACCATGTAATTGTTTCCAACCAAGAAAGACAAGGAATGTGTCTCCTAAACTTCTGAGGTAGTAGTCAAATGTGGACTGTGATAGCAGTTAGAGAGCATTTCCCATGGGATGGTTATTTGACAACAGTAATGCTGGCAGAAAGCAGAGTCCCCAGGGCTGGTATTGAGGCTGCAGCACGAGGGGTGGGGACAGTTTGCTCAGGTCACAGTGAAGGGGAAGGTGTTGACATTTACATGACAGGAGCTGGGGAATCTCAGGACTTCACATCCAAGTCCCTCATGAGGAGGTTCTCTGCAGGGCTGACACTGAGAACAGTAAAATCCCTCCTCCAGCACAGGCAGGTGTGGATGGAGGAAGGGTCTGCAGTTCTCAGAGTCCCTGGCAGGAGCAGCTCTGCAGTCCTGGGCAGAGCTGCAGTCCAGTGCATCTCCCCTCCCCTGTGCCTGCAGATGGAGGCTCTGGCTGCACTCCTGCCAAAAACCCCAGAGATTCATTGAAATATTCCCCATCCAGGCATGGCAGGACTCTCTGTGCTGGGCAGTGGGTCAGATGTGACAGTGTCACATCAGGTGTGACAGTGAGCAGGGCAATGGGAAGGGGAACGTGTTGGGGGCTCCAGGCACTGCTCTCCTTCCACCCAAATTCCTCTGGCAGCTGGATCTCCTGCTGCTCCTGTTCATAAGAAGCAAATGACTTCTCAGATTTATTAGTTACCTCCAGGTGCAATTTATCAATCCCAGGCTGGGCCCTGCCCAGGCAGCTGGGGAGAAGCTTGTGTCTTTGATTAATGTGCTCTCCCCCACAATGGTGGCAGATTTCTTACTGGGGTTTAATTCTAACAGATTCTTAAAAATAACAAGAAGCATATTCAGTGAGCTGTTTAAGAGGATGCAGAGCTGAAGCACAGTTCATTCTCTAAAGCTTTGAAGTATTTACAGAAGGGGTTGAGGGGATCTTCATGGAAGCTGGGAGGGTAAAGGAGGAACTTTACAGGAGGGTGAATTGGAATGGGTGGAAAAAAGGAACAATTACAAGAGCTCATAGTGGAAATAGGAGACTGAGGGGTTTCAAAGTAGAAATGAAACAATGGGAGTGAGACCTCAATACAAATAAGCAAAAAATGTTAAAGACTGGGCTCTTGCAAACACAGGGAATACCTTTAGCCAACACAATTTTTGTGTCTGAAATAGTTATGAAAGGGTAGAGGAACATAAAGTGGGAAAAATCATAAAAACTAGGAAGGTAAGAGGAAAATGGGAAGCCCCCAGACCATGGGCTGCAGTGTGGAAAACCTCTGAGGCTTCACTGCAGCCGTTCCCCCAATGCATCAAGATGATGCCTTTCCCCATCTTTATTCTCTTCACCTTTTAGCCATAGCTTAAAATGAAAACATTACATATAGATCTGCCTTTTGGAGACTGAGCCAACAAGAGCTCTTGATCTCTTGACCCTTTTTCCACAGGTGGAAATATATTAGGTTTCCCCTCCTTTTCAACAATGCTGAAGCTGTTTTTTCACAGCTCAGGGTGTGGGCTGGAAAGCAGTTTGCTGTTTTCCAGTGGGATGGGGACGCTGCTTCAGGATGGTTTGGAAAAGCTCCACCAGCATCATCTTGTCCCCTCTACCTGAGTTGGCTGCTGACAGCCCTCCTAGGTGCAGCAGCTTAGATTTCAGTGTGACAAAGTGTTTTCACACCCTTTGGTAAGGAGGAACATCATAACCCAGTTAAAGGGCAGGATGCTCCAAGCTTTCAAAGCATATTTATGCTGTCTATTTTAAGTATCTACTTTCAGATCTTTCTATATGGTCAGTGCAAAAAAAAAAAAATAAAAATATCCACATCTCTGGAAGGTGACTCATGACACCTAAAATAGACTCCTCAGACATCCTCTCTCTGCACTAATTATAGCAGGAGGCTGGAGATGTTTAGCACAGTTTCAGCACGTGAAGGTTGATGCTGCAGGAGAGAGCAGCAATACCAGCTTTGTTTTCCCAGATGCTGGCAGTGGGGTGCCTGGAGTGAGCTGTGTGCAGGTTATCTGCAGCCCAGGCCCCTGGTTTATGGCCTCCCTGCCCTGTTTCCCTTTGTTCCAGAGAAAGGTGGTGAAGGTACTCCCAGGCCTGTCCAGGCTGATGATGTGCTCTGTTTCTGGTAATGCTGTGCATGGCAGAGGGAGTGTGGTCACAATTCCCACCCAGGTCACACTGGGATGGCTGCAGGGTGCTGTAGGAAGTGGGATGAGATGCCTGCAGCTCCCTCAGAAAGGCCTCTGGAGAGGAAACCCACTGTGATCTCTCCCCTCGTGTCAGGGCAGCTGTGACAGAGCCAAGCTGGCTTTGAGAAGGGCACACAACCACAGTCACATGTGGGAGTCCTCCCAAGGCTTGGGGCTGCCTGGCTTTGGAAAGAGAGCAAAACAGTGTGACTGTGTGAGCATGGGGTGGATTTGCCCCACCCTTTCCATCCTTCCGAGCAGGGTTGCCACGGCTCAGAGTGGCACAGCCCCGAGTTTCTCCCTCCCCTCACCCCCACTTTGCATAGCCATCTTTGGAGCCACAGCTGAAAATTAAGCCCGGAGTTGGCCATTTGTAAACCAAGCTGACAGGAAATTGCTGGCTTTGTGCTGAAGAAGTCATTACCTTAAGCTTTATTGCCATGTGCAGAGTTTACTTGTGACAAAGTAAATGCGCCGAGATGTCTGTAAATAGGGCTGGGATATTGCTGCGTTAACAGCTCCTGGTAAGCCATCAATCAGCAGAGCAGTGTGCAAGGAGCCATTAAAAGCCACTGAGTCTCTCCCACACGCACATGCCTCGGAGCTCTGCACCCCACGGCCGGGTCCTTCCCTGGCTGGGCAAAGATCCCTTCTCCTCTGGGTTTCAGAGGATGCTTTGCAGCCTTGTCATCAGGGATGTGATGCCACCTGGGAGCAGAGGGTACTGGGGTGTTCCCAGAGCTGCTCCCACCTGGAAGAGCTCGACTGCAGGAGGGGTGATCTTAGGTTCCTCTGCCACTTTGGTTGGAACAGCAGTGCTGCAGAGCCGGTGAGAGAGCCTGGTTTGGGGTTTTGGGTCTGTCCATTAACGTTATGGCTGTGAAAGGGGAGACAGCCTTGTTTCAGGAAGGCCAACATGAATCTCATTTAAAATAAATGAGGCAGCGAGATGCACCACTCATGCTGCTTGAACTGCAGGAGAAGCTGTGCTGGGGGGGAACAGATGTATAAGTTGGTGTCTGTCTGATTGGTGTGTGTCTAAATTATTTGGTGGTGCCTCGAAGGAGCATCTCCCCTCCTGCTGCTGCTCCCCTGTCACTGGTGAGGAGCTGCTGGCAAACAGGCAGCTCTGGCTGTAGAGTGGCTGAGCTCTCCTCCAGTTCACAGAGCTCTGGCAAGTGGGAAATGGAGGTTTCTGGCTTATCTGTGCTTTCTCAGGGTGGCTGACAAGCCTGCCTTACTTGTCTGAGCACTTCAGTATGTCTGGAACTTTTTATGTGCTTCTTCCCTCAGAGTCAGTCCCCTACTTCTGACACCGTTGTTATTTTTGCCAAAATTGTGGCAGCCCAGCTCAGGCATGCATTTCTGGTCTTTTCTGGCTTCTGCCACTTGTGGGAGTGATAAAGTCAGACAGGGAATAAAATTTCATCACTTGGGGGTCACCAGAGGGGCAGCCTGGAGGAATTTTCCAGGCATTGGCCATGCAGGGCTGGATTGCTGCAGTTCTGCAAGGAGCAGCCATGGAGGAAGACAGAGCCCTGTGTTTGCTGTTTACAGCCACTGCTTCCTCTGGGACAGCAGAGCTGGCCCGGGGCTTCTGCAGGTGTGATGGTGTGGGGAGGGAAAGGAAGGGCTGGCAGGTGGCAGCAGAAATGAGAGGATGCTGCAGATTTCCTCCCTCTCACAGCTTGTGCCCCCGCGGTGCCCGGAAGCTGCGAGGATTTATTTGGGTTGATAATCCCCTGTTTGCCCAGGATGAAATCCTGACAGGATGTGGGGCTGCTCCCACCACTTGGCTGGGAGGGGAGCACACAGAGCCGAGCATGGGAGTGTCCATGGCTCTCTTTGGTGCTGAGGAAGGGATTCATTCCCCTCTCACTCTTCAGCTGTCCTTGTGCTGCGGGGCAGTTCCTTTGGCACACAGAGGGCACCCAGCTGTAACTCTGGGGTGATTCCTGGGGCTCTGGGAGCAGGGCTGCTCTCACAGACAGGCACCTGGCTCTGGCTGGGGAATGAGCCGTGGAGAACTTGGCCCAGAGTGTGCAAATTTCCTGCTGACACAGAACTTTTCATCCATGGCAACCCTGTGAGCCCAGTTAGCCTGGCTCCCATGGTGCCAGCCTTAGAGCTGTGTCCCCCCTTGCAGCCTCTCTCTGCCTGAGTTTGGGGACGTGGTCCCAGCAGCCTCCCACCCACTCACCCCTTAGCAGAGGGGAGCTAGAGGGTTCTCTGGAGCCTCTGCTGAGCTGGGGGATCTCTCCAGTCACTTTTGGCAGAATCCACAAGGAGCTTTGAGGGACCCAAAGCAGAGCTGGGACTCAGTGGCACTGATAACCAGGTGACAGCCCCCCAGCTTGCTCAGCTCAGCAGGGTGTGGGAAGGACAACCAGCAGCTCCTGACCTCATCCAGGGCAGGGACATGGGCTGGCTGGTGCCAGCAGCCAGGGCTGTATTGTGCTCCCTGCCCAGGCTCCTTCCCTGGGAAATGCTGCCCAGGAAGTGTTGCCCTGGGGGATGTGATGGCAGGAGCTGCTGGGGAACCTTCCCATCACACTCTTTAAATCAGAACATGCTTACCTTTCCCTTCCAAAACTCAGCTCGGTGGGAATAAGTATCCTGATTTTATACATTTTGAACTGCAGTTGTAACATTAAAACACAACTGCTTTTTCAAATTTCAAACTTCAGCTGATTCTTACCAAAACTGCTTGGAGGATAACCCTGGTGCTCTGTGGCTGCTGGGTGAAACTAGTTTAGGGTGGTGTGCCTGGGTTGCTGAGGAGGTCAGCTGTTCCCAGGGTTGGGGTCTGAGTGATCTGCAGACTCCTTCGAAGCCTTGAGGAATATCTAGTGCTGATTCTGAAGGCTGAGCTCACGTTGCAGCCTTTTGTTCAGTTGAGGTTACTCAAATCATCTCTCTCCTTTACGTGGATGTTTATTTTTGTGAACCTTTGAGGAACTGAATTGTCTCGGAAGCTGTTATCTCTCTGTCAAATTTGGCTGAAATTGCTCAATGAGTTCAAAGTTGTTGAGGGAGACACAGGCAGTGTGAATGTATGAGCCATAGGAAATCAGACTGACAGGCTGAAATGAGAAACACTTTAAAACTGTCAAAACAAAAGGTCTTCCCAGTGGTCTGGCCTGACTTGTCCAGATTATTGGTTCCTAAGGCATCACAAGAACCTGCCAGCTACCTCCTCTCAGAAGTGGAGCTTCTGAGAGCCCCACTTTGGAAAGCACAGCATTAACTGCTGACAGCAGAAAGGACCCTTGGGATTAGCAAGAGATTTGCCACCAGCTTTTCCTGTGGCCTCTCAAGTCTGGGAGAGTGGAAGCCCATGGTGAGATGCACATCTGTACCACTACCAACCACCCCCAGAGGTGATGGCACACCAGACTAGTTTGATTTGTGTTTCCTTTTGCCAAATGACTTTAATTGAAAAGGGATTTGACACCAGTTAATTAGAGTAGGGGCAGGCTAGAAAAATAGTTGCAATAATGAATCTGCTTTTACTGATCCCTGCTGCTGCTCCAGGAGTGCTATCACAGCCATTCACAGGATGGTTAATCTTTCAGCAAGTGCTTTGAGCGTTTTGTGCAGGGAGCTACGCACCATCAAAAAGAATGAATGACCCTGTTTCTCTTCCCTATCGTGGCTATCAACCAGAGCTGTCTTTGGCAGAGCTTGTGGGTTGATTTCTGGTTGAACATTAGAGGCAGAATTCATCTGTCCAAATGTAGACATCTAATTGTGAATGTCTACATCTGAGTTACTTGTCTAGACTTGTTTATAGGAAAGAAATGGGCACCCCAAGGACATGAGTCACTGTATGCTAGAGTAAATGTCTAAAATAGGTCAGATGAATCACTCTGTAAATGGGCCCTTTTCTCTGCTGTGACTATAAAGGGAGCCCAGAGTCTTCATGAGGGGGACAGAGATGCCTCTGAAGTACAGTGAGATGCATCCCAGCTCAGATACATTTCTGGGTGTGCATAGTCAGCTGCTCTTATGTTTGCACATTGTCCTGACATCCTCTGTTCTCTTCCTCTTGCTCTTCCCTTTATAAATTTACCAGTGGCTGAGATGCCATTTTATTCTTGTAGCATCTACTGCAGGATGACTCCCAAGTACCTGCTTTTCCTTTCTCAGTCATCAGACTGGGGTCACTTTGGTTCCAAACCTGTGTCTGGGCCTTGAGCTCTGCTTTACCCTCTGGTGAATCCCTCCTTTCCCACTGCCCTGAAACACAGCTGGGGATCTGCTTTCCCTGCAGTCAGTATGTTCTCTCTTCAGACCATGCACAAGAGCCACCTGCACACATCTCAGGTGCCCTTGTGTTCTCCAGGCCAGCACAACCTGCTCTGATTTACTCAAAATTTCCTTAAATTTCTGGTAAGCTGACAGAGCCCCTTCCTGGGCTTTGATTATTGCCTTTTTCTATCTGTGCTCTGGGTGGCCACTGCCACCTGAGAGGGACTCATAGCAGCTCAGTGCCACCCCTGCTGAGATGAACTGCCAGAACTGATGGTGTTGGTGCTCAATCTCTGCTGAGGGGTCAAGGTATCAGCCTCAAGCTCCTTGATAGATTTATTCCCATTTCATTTCTGTTTGCTGAACAAAAGAAATGTATAATACTTACAAATCCTTCCAAATAGGCTCGGAGCCTAGTTCTAGATGTAGCATTATTTTAACAAAACCAGTGCAGTGCTGATAAATGGGATAGTGGGAGGAGGGAAAGAAACTATTTATAACACGCAGTGCAGGAGATGAGGGAGGAAAGAAAACTGAAGAGTGCAGATAAGATTTTTGCTGCAGGTGTTTTCTCAAGTTTTGGCTTGGAGACAAAGGGAAACCCACAGACCATCCAGATAAGCCCATTAAGTTAGCTGAGCACTGTTTCATTACTCAGTAGTGTTATCTAGGCCCTCTGGCCTCAACAAAATCCCAGCTTTATTCTTTTCTCAAATACTATTTTATTAAAAAATCCTCTCTGTGTGAGAGGATTTTTAAAAAAGCATATTTTAAAAAATATATTAGAACACGGGAATTTTCAAATGCTGGCAAGCTGCACCCTTGTGTGAATATGAATAGGACACGATGTGCCTGCTGTCTCTTGCCTCATTGCTGCTGAGAATTTCCTTTTCCTTTCTCAGCTGGGATCAAGCCCTGGATCTGCAGGTTTGGCTTTGACCAGGTGAGATTCAGCATCTGGAGCTGAGGGATGTGGGACCAGATCAGGGGTGCTATGAATGTTTGTGAGGAGAGAAGAAATTGTCCTCTCCCCTGGGACCTGAGCAATGAGGAGGTTCTGAGGCAGCAACCACAATGAGAAACTGGGACTGGGAGCTGTGCAGTGAGGGGCACCAGCCCTTCTGAGTGGGTTGGCTGAGTGTTTTAGAGGGGAACCCAGCTGATCTGCCTGGCAGGGAAGTTAAATTATGTCCCAAAGTACACATACTCCTGAGAAGCAGGCACGCAGGAGCACTTGCTGGAGATGAAAGCCGATGGAACATGCAAACTGAAACCACAGTGAGCCTCTCTCTGCTCTGAACTGTTTCCCACTAGGAAATTCCAGGCCTCAGCAGCCTTTCTGTTTGCTCTGCAGAGCGTGGGCCATTTGAAGGTGGCTCCATGGCAGGGGGTGCTCCAGGAGGCTGCTCCCTTCTCAGCACTCACTGCTAGCAGTAAACAGAGCAGGGATGACTCAGAGGTGCTTTCCCTTCCACCACGGAGGTTCAAGATCAGACCATGTCAGCGAGGAGTGAATGTCCTCAGTGTTCTCTGATGGTGTCCAGTGCCCTGAGGAGTGGCCTGGTCCTGCCTGGTTCCCTGCAGGCTGTCACCTGTGACACCCACGGTGTAGAAAGAGCTGTCCTGACACTCTGACCAGACAGGCTGACATTTTCCTGCAGTACTGCCCAGTGTAAGGTCATTCCTTCCACTGGATAATGATGCCTGTGAGGACAGAATGTCTCTGCTCTTACACCTCTTTGTCTAACTCAGCTCTTCTGATACCTGACAGTCCCTCTGTGTTTTCTTCTCATATCCAGAGTTAACCTCACAACTAAAGCTCAGCAAATCTCTTTAAATCCACTTGTTCCTGGAAGCTTTCTCCCTGCAATGATACCTGTGTGTGCCATTGTCCTGCAAATACTGAGTTAGAGATTTTCTCTGACGCTAAGAAATGTCATTACTAAAACCCAAGCAGATGGTGGAATGGGATTGAGGTAATATTATGGAGATTTTCCCAGGGTGTCATGTATTTTCTGCAATTATGAAGCATTCAAATGGCTCACATGAGGAGACTACAAACCCTCCATCTTGGGAAGGTTTTTGAAAAAAGTGAACGTTTTTCAGGGATGAGTTTGTTACCCAGCCTTTCCCTGGGGAAGGAGATGAACTGTGTGGTTTCCTGAGGTTTAGTCCCAGGAAACCCAACCAAGAAACTTGCCAGATGCTGAAAGTGCATGTAAGGTTTAGCAACGGAGAGGAAATGTTCAAAGAAAAAACATATCTCAAATTCAGAGCTGCTTTCTCAGCAGTACTGCTGAGTTTGATTAGAACAAATCCTGCTACATTTGGCATTTGAAATGCTTGAGTAACAAATGATACCTACTTCTCAGGGCAGGAGGAAATCAGAGTGCAGAAGAAATCAGCCTCCTTGGGGCAGAGCACGTGGGAGTTTGCTTTGTATTGTCTGACCCACACTGGGGCCAAGTACAAACAACACTTGAAATTTGCTCCCAGCACTTAGATATTGCTTAAAAACAAAAATGATATTAGATGGGGAGCAGTGGCTAGGCTCAATTTGATCCCAGGGTAATTTGCATTAAATGGTTCCCAATTCTTTCTTTAATATTGTTCTCCTGCCTAGCCTGTGTGTGCAGCTCTGCTGGAGGAGTGAGCAGCACATGGCAGCAGAAGCTGAGCCAGCCAATAAAAGTGATGTGGCAGAGGGAAAGAGAGGAATGTTACAAACAATCCCTGTTTTGGCTGATAAAGGCATCCTCAGGAAGCTTGGAAGTTGTAGGAGTCTGTCATTTTGCTGAGCTGGGGAGAGGAATGGAAATATATATATATATATATATATATATATATATATGCACAAAAAAGGCATTTCCCCATTTGATTCAATTTCCATAATACTCTAGTACTTGTTCTACTTTTGCACAATGTGAGGCAGAGATGCAAGTCTCCTCACCCAGGTCTGCTGTTGCTCTGAGAGGGATGCAGGACTTCCATCTTCCTCCTTACTGTGGTCTCCAGCTCTGGAAAGCTGACCTGGAGTGAAGTGGGGGAAGAGGAGGCTGCTGTAGTTGGTGTAACCTTATTTTCCACATGGTTGTATTTGCCCAGAACAGGTGCTGTGCTCTCAGAAGGATGTCCTTTCTGAAGTTCTGATGTTATTTACCAGGCACAGACCAGCATTGTCAGTGGAGTCACATCCTGGAATGTCACCATGCCAAGAAGCCACCAGTGGAGCTCTCCATGCAGCCTAGCAGTGCCAAGCAGGGCCCTCCCTGGGTGCCAAGGCTGCTGTGTCAGGCTGAGTGGTTTTCACCCGTTCAAACTCTGAGTGGCAATGCCACATTGTCAGAAATCCCCAACATGTCGTGGTGCACGGGGGTCAGAGCGGAGTGTGGAAGGGTAAACGCTCCATTTGTACGCCCCGTACAAAATTGTACATTCTTTGTTGGTGAAACATCCGAACTCCTGAGAGTGGCTTCGCTGCTGATGAGGTCCCTGCCTCTTTCATCGCAGGCATTTTTCACCAATTTCACACCACCCAACATGGAAATGTTTCATGTGTGTCCCGGCTTCCTAAGACCACTTGACTTGGAGGTCCCAGGGCGGTGTAGAAGGTGAGTGGAAATGAATTTGTGTAGTGTCTATTGCTTCTGTCACTTGTTCTTCTTAATGTTTAATTTGGCTCCAGTTTCAGTTAAATTCAGCCATGAAGAGACACCTCAGGTCAGCTCTCAGGAGCTTTCGGTGCAGGCACTCAGGCTAACCCTGAGAGCCATTTCTCCCACGGCCCATCACAGACATACAGAAGACTGGTCACCGTGCCAAGCTGAATCCAAAACGATTTCAATCTCCAGCCCTGTCAGTTCCTTTCACAACAACAGAAAACATTTCTCTCTGCCCATCAGTGTGATGATGTTGTGCTGGGGACAGTGGGCTCTGAGCTGTGCTAATCTCAGATGTGTCACTGCAGCTCCTCTCTGGCTGAGACAGCACTGGGGAAGTGCCTGAGACTCTGGCTGAGACACCACCTGTGTGTGCATCTTCCCCACTGCCACTGGGGGAAGATGCACAGCAGTCCCCAGTGGTGACATGTGGCTCACCTCAGCCTCCCCTGTCACCCGAGCAAGACGAAGGCAGTTGGAAGGCAGGAAAGAAAATAACAAACTGTTGAGCACATCGTAAATCCAAAGACATGGCAGCAACAGGGCTGAGCTCATTCATGCAGGAAATATTGTAAATGAAACCTCAGTGTTTGGATGCAGCGTCTGCTGAAAAGGAAATATCTTTTGGTAGCTTGCACCTGCTAGATACAAACAAAAGAAAGGGACCGGATTTCTTAATTTTGCAGGAATCTATTTTTTTCTTCAAAAGACAGTGTATTTATAACTCTAGTAAAACTGCAAAATTGGTGTATAAAAAAAGTCCTACAGAAAGAAGAAATTGATTTCTGGATCTGATCAGAGCAAAGCTCTTAATCTTTGCTCCTCTTTTATAGAATTGCTGCCTGGACATCTCCTCTATGGGCCCAGGACCTAATGCTTTTTCAGTTCATACTGAATGGAAGACTGTCATGAAGGGGCAAGAATCTTATTTTCTCTTTCCCCGATTAAAAAAAATAGAAAAAAGATAAAGATATTCAGATCAATTGTTCTCCTCTTTCCAGTGCTTCTCAGGTGACTGGAGAAAGTGAAGACTGTTGTAATCCCTTAACCATTTCACAACTGCAGTCCTCAGACAGGACTCAGGTGAGTCCAGAGGTGCAGAGATATCAGCTGCTGATCTTTTTACACATCAGTCCCCTTGCTTCAGGATGTGGACATGTAGCAGAGGCAATCTTACTTCATCTAGAACTCAAAGGCCTTGGGGCTTTAAGTAGCAGCAGAAACAAGTTCCAAGAAAGGCCCTGGAAGTGCCTATAAAGTCTCCTGTGATGGCACTTGACTCAGACAAAGCTTTGGTCTCCAAAGAAGAGTGAGAAGCTTGAAGTTTAAAGAAAAGCCCTAAACAAGCAATTGGATCAGGTTTTATTAGAATAAAACCAGGGATGTTAAACTTTGCAAATGGAGCAAATGCAAAGCAGCTGTTCCCACCTCCCCTGCCCACAGGTGGGTCCCTGCTCCCAGAACTGCTTGTTCCTCGATGACCATCTGAGCTGCAACAGAGAGCTCCTGCTGAGAAAGGGTGGGAAAGGAGTACCATGATGGCACACTTAGGAGAAACCTCCTCTTCAGACTGGCATGTGATCAGGAGACAGTCAGACAACACCAAAAGAAGGGAAATGAGCATCCAGGGTTGATTGCTGTGGCTGTAGGTGAGTCAGCCAGGTACAATGATCGTGTCTGCCTCAGCCTCTATCCCCTTGCCTCTCTCCTGGCACCAAGGTCTCAAAGATGCCTCCAGCAGTGCCTCTGTGTTTCAGATACCTATTTGTTAATAAGGCTAGAAGCTTTGAAAGCTTTGAAAGGTCCTGTTTGACTTAATCCCTATTGATCACAGAGCCTTGATGTGAAGGAATTTTAAATTTCCAGCTGCTGACTGTTTAACAACTTCTGACTTCAAAAGCTCTAGGAGCCTTCTCCTTTTAAATACACTTTCCACTTAAGGAAAATATAGTCAGCCCCTCATTAATGTGTACTTCTCCCATAATTATACAAGTGTTTGTAGTGCAAACGCTCTGCTCTGTGCCATGTGCACATTCCTCATCCAGGAAATCAATAGGCAATAAGCAACATCCATTTCTGATCTTTATAGAAGTCATTTGCTGCAAGGGCAACTTTTACTCAGTTTGACAATGTAGATGTAAAATAGATGATCTTTAAAAACACCCAGGTCTCCTCAGCTGACAGCCCACTCTTCCTCAGTGAACCAGGACGTATTTCCCAATACCAGCTCAGCAGCTGGGAGGGCACCAGTGCTCCAAGCCATTGGCATCTCCTCCCTCCCAGCAGGAACTGCCTGGGGGCTGGTCCCCAGGTAAACTGAGAGCTGCCAGTGGGGCCTCTCAAACACAGAGGGTGACAGTCTGAGTTACAGCCCTGAGTCAGGGAGCATGAAGGAACCTGGAACTGATTATGGAGCATACGGGGGAGCCTGAGCAGTGGAGAGACTGCAGAAACCATGCTGATCCCTGGGGAGCTCAAACCATATAATTTATACAGGTCTATGCCTGAACTTACCTTTACAGTCATGCTCTTGAGAAAGAGTTTACTTAAAAGGGAGGGGATACATAAATCTCTGGGGCTGAAAGAGCAGCTGAGCAGAGCCAGGTTTATAGGCAGAGATTTGCATGCCTTCAAATTCACACAGCCTTCCTGTGTGTTGCGTGGCTGGGATGGAGGCAGTGAGAGGCTGGAAAATCTGTCAGCTCTGTCCTGCATTGGTCTGAGCTCTGTGTGACTGCAGGGACCACAGGGTGAGGTGATGCTCAATGGAAATCGATGTGAGCAGGTGTTAGTGCCTCCAGGAGACAGATTTATTCTAGATGCAAATGCCTGGGGGATCTTTGTCAAAGTTCTTGCATAAAACTGAGACTTGATACTTCTGAGGGTTTTGGGGTTTTTCTGGTTTTGTCAAAAAGAAAAGGAAAAATTCTCTCTTCCCCATGGCTCCCCTTCCCAGACCACTAGAGCAGCTGAAGAAAGTGAACTAAACATACATGCAAAGCAAATAATGTGCACCTTCCAGCTTCTGAAACTGGTGGAGTGGGGTCCCAGACACAACAGCTTTCTTCACTGGCCAGATGTGACTCACCCGCCTTCTGCAGAACCATGAGACATAGCGAAACCCCGCGGTCTGGAACTGTTTACAAAATGTACAGGAAGGCACCAGTCCAACTAACTTAATGCTGCTTTTTGGTACTGAGATACACTCCGCTGTGCAGCCCGAGACAGAAAACCAAACTCTGTGGGTGGGGTGAACTGGGAAGCTGCACCAAGCTACCCAGAGCTGCATGCAAGCCTGGAACCAGCACTGGGCTTGACAGGGATCTCCAGCAACCCCAAATTGTGCTTTTTTTTGAAGATGGCAGAGAGGACTGTCACTGAACTGATACTCAGTTTTTTTTCCCTCTGTTGTTTTCAGATCTCTGTGACCAAAAGGCAGTGGCACACAGTCCAGAGGGTCTTCACCCCTGAAGCTGAATGCTGTGGTTCAGCACGAAGTGATTGCTGCACTTGATTTCAGAGCTGCAGGAGAGGAGGCTTCTCTGCAATATATTGGAGAGGCAGAAACCTCCTGGGGTGACCCACTGGATTGTATCCTCAGTGTACATGGGACAGGGAGTTCTAACACTCATGCCAGTGCTGGCAGCTCAGTGACAGTCCCTGCAGGGACCAGGCTCTGTGTGTGTGTGCACCCCAGCCATGCACAGCTCCTGCACTGCTGCCGAGCAGCTCTGCCCTCAAGGTCAAGTGTTCTTCTATCATGCAGCATTTTAATTGCCTTTGGATATCTTTCAAAACCTGAGCTTGTGTCTTGATGAAACTTTTGACAGGCAGTGAATAACAGGAGCATTATTAATTCATGTCAGATGGGACTGGAGCGTTTCTTGTTTATCCTTCCAAAACGGTAAATGAAAAAATGGACTTTTTCTTTGACCTTGGTTTTGGTTTGTGCTGTAGATCCCCAAAGAAGAAAACATCTCTGTAGTAAGTGTCTTATTAACAGAAAGCATTTGCAGCAGGAAGAACAATGTGTTCTGGCCCAAACTTGCAGCTGTGGCCACCAGCTGTGACAGCCCTCCTGCTCCAGCTTTGTCTTTACTGCATTATTTCAGAGGTAAAGAACTTTAAAGAACTGAGAGGACAGCCCAGGAGAGGCTGGCTTAGAAACAACCTGCTGCAATCTATAGAAAAACTTCTGGGTCTGTGAAGGGCTCCAGAAGCCCAGGGGATAACCTGATGCTTGGCTCCAGGGCCCTTGCAGGCGAGCCAGGGAATGCAGGGAAAATCTGGGTATCTGGTGAGTGGAGATGTATTTAGTAGCAGGAATGAAGTGTGCGCCTTCCAATGACATAAATTATATAAAGACTCTGGCCAGACTCTAGACATCCCACTGGAGATCATTACTGCTCTCTCCCTGTAACTTGGGGTCTTTCATACTTCAGTTTGATTTTAGACATTGGGAAGTGTTCAGAGATCTTTGGCATGGGTCTTGTATGGCCATTTCCCAAGTAGCTGTCTGCTCCTCAGGTTTTCTGAGACTGCTGGAGGCTCGTGCCAGTACTTGCAGTGCTGTCCTCTGGAGCAAGGGCTGCAAAGACCATTTGGCACTGACTGCACATGGGAATGCCTTACTGTCTGCTGATGATTTGTCTGACCTGCTCCTCTGCTTTGTCCACATGCTGCTGATTCTCCTCTTGGGAGCTAATTCAGAGCAGGTCTCAGGAAGTTCTGTTCTCCTGAGGTCTCTATGCTGGTGGCCTGGCAGCTTGGCCTGAGAGGAAACAGTTGTCTGCACCCTTTGGACTGCAGCTGCTCCTTACAGAGTTTGGGTGTTGTTCTGTTTGTGAGCTGGTCCTTGAATGTTCTTAGAATAAAACATAATATAAATAAGTGAAAACACATTTGCCTCACCTCCACTCATATAAAACCTGTTGTGTATAGCTTTCTCTTACATAACCCCCCTGACTCCAAGAACAAATGTCCCTAATTTCTTCTGGATGATAGGCTTTGTAGAGATTTAAAAGGCAATTTCCCTCTCCTTCTCTTAGCTCTCACAAAGTATTACAATAAGGAACTGCAGTGACAGACAATACTTAAAGGCATGGTTTAGAAGTGATTCATCTGTGAAACACGGTGTAGCATATTTTATTGTATTTTAGCTAGTAAAAGCTGTGCCTTCTAGCTCAGCTCTGTCATGGTGCATGGTAAATTACACTGATAGGAATCCCAGCCACACAGCTGAAAATAAGTACCCTCTATACAAGAGTTAATGTGGTAGATTTGTACTTAGACATGTATCTGTAAAATATTTAAGCTGCACGAGAAGGGCATCTGTAGGAAGATATGATTACAGGATCACAGAAGTGCAGCACGGGCCTTTCATATTTTAAGGTTAAAGACCAATCATGAGGCTTTGGTGGCTGACACTGCATGGGGGGAGGAAGGGAGCCCTTTGAAAAGCTGAGTAGGGAACAGCCTGGGTCTTGTATCTGCTGCCCCAGCTGGAAGGATGGTGTTTTTACTGCTTCTGGGATCCTCTTATATCATTGTCTTATAGTAGGAGAAGAGAGCTCCAGGAATTGCCTTCTTGTGGCAGCACATGGTTTATGCCTGCTACTATCCAGGTGGAAAAGCACAACTGATCAGGAGCTGATCTTCTCAACTTTACAGCAGTACCTCGTCATCCCCGGGCTGTGAGTGCCTTCCAAACACACATAGCAGTTTTACAAGCTCTTCAGCATACCTGGGCAGTGTCTTGTAGCCCCTTGGCACAAAGCAGTTCAGGCTGCAGTGCAACAGCCTTCAGGAAAGCAGAAAACCAGTGTCTGGGTCCTTACTGCACTGGAGTGACTTAGTCCTGCAGAGAGAAACACACACCTCTGTACCATGACTGCCAACCTTGAACCTTCTGTACTCTGGAGTCTTATCTGTTCTCATGGTGCTAGCAGTTTTCCAGCGAAATAGAGAGGAGAACATGTCCAGGTACTACAGGACAAGGTAAAGTCCTGGAAATTTTTGATTGCTGATTCCTAAATCACAGCCAGTCTAATCACACCCAGTCTAAATAAGCTCCAATTCACTGAAGTGTTTTAGCAGCCTTCCCTTGACTTCACTGAGCTCTAAGCAGATGTTTAAACTTAAGTGCATGCTTGAGTTTTGCTGAATCATACAGCAATAAAATATGCAGAGCTGGTCTTTAATATAACCTCCTGATTCATGTGAAAACTCCACATTTCCCGCAAAGCCTACTTGGAGTTAATTAATGAGCATTAAGGACTCACATTTTTCTAGCGAAGAAGGGCCCCAAGGGATCACAGCAATTTGTGTTCATACCCTGAATGATACCAGTACAATCTTCCCATGGAGACAAAGCCTTGAGCACTCCCTCTGTGATAACCAAGCACTTACATTTGATGGATGGGTTTTGGCTGCCTCTGACACCCCCCCGGGTCAGGCGGGAGGACTTGGCCTCTGACCCGTCCCTTTCATCCCCTCTGGCTGGAAGTGTGCCCACTGCACGGCTGATTTTGGGGGGGATGAGGGCAGCCTGCACCCTGGGAAAGCAAGGAGGGGAGTGGAGGAGCTGCCTTCTTGAACGTAAGTTCCCAACACTTCCTAAATCACACCAGCTCCCCTTGCTGCTGTTACAGCTTCTCCACAAGCTTGACCAAAGGGGCCTGTGATCCCTGTCCACAGGACATGCCAGCCACAGGGAGCTCTGGCTGGAAATTTATTTTGGAGCAGAGTGAAATGAATCAGAGCAGCTGGATGTGACACTGGGAGGCAGACTGAGTGCACCAGAGTCAGGGACTGCCAGCCCTATGGCAAAGTATCCCAGTACCTCGTTAAGGTGGGACTGGAGAAGCCTCTGCCACAGGAGGGATGGAGGCACTCCTTCAGGACATGAAGACACAGATTCCCAAAATGCCAGGAACAGAGCTGGAGCTGAGTGCTGCACTGCAATTTTCTCGCTGACCACTTTGTTTGTTTGGCAGCCAAGGTTTTGCAGAAGTGACCCTCAGTGGCTGTGAGCTGCACAGCTCAGGGCTTTCAAGGAAGTCACAGGGAGTTCCAGGCTGGGGAAATCTCCATCAGCAGATCATCCTATGAGGCCCATCCCTATAGACTGAACAAGCTCCATCTTAAAACTACATAGGTTTGGCTGAGGGTTTTTTTGTCCTGGATATTTACTCCCCACTACTGCTCTCCCAGGCCTGTTCCAGAAGCTTACTCTGCTGGTGAGAAACTGTTTAATTTCCACTCAGACTTATGTCAACATTGCCTGGTAGCTATTTCCCTTCTCTCTATTTATCCTCCTAGAAATCATTGCTCAGCCCCATTCCCAGCCCTGTGTGGTCCTCCCTCAGCTGGAAAAGCAGGGGAAAAGGAGAAGATTGTTACGGGAAGCACTGGAGCAATAAAATCAGTGGCTGTGGTAAAATGTTTAGGAGGGGCGAGCCCAGCAAGGACACACACTTGGAATGCTGCTGGCAGGTAGGACTGGGGGACAGGGATGTCCCAGGGAAAGGAGCTGTATGTCCTCAATGGCTGAGGGCACCTTATGCTTGGCCTCTAACCAACTGTTCTGGCAAAGGATGTCCAAATGCCTGCAGTTATGAGGAGCAATAAAATAAGGTTGATCAGAAGGAGAATATTGTGATATTTCACGAAGCATTTGAGCTGGACTTGAAACAGAGCAGTGTGTTCATCAGTTGTCAGCCATTTGGCCTGAGCAATGACACATTTCACCCTCTTTGTCCCCATAGGTGAAAAAACAGGATAATAATAGCCAGTCACCTCTCCCCAGGGTATTGGGAGGGTCAACGTCTGTAAAGGGTGTGGGCCATTTAAAGTAATAAAGAAATGCAAAGTATCATTATTATTAACCTTCCTGTGCCTCAGTTCCCCATTTGTAAACCCTCACCCAGCACATTTTGGTTGCTGTTTCCTCAGGGAGCTCTGTCCAAGGAGATCTCAGTTGGAGCTGAGCTCTCCAGCTGCTGCCACTTGTAAACATGGCCCACTTGCCAAAGATGCTGGGACATGCTGAGATGGACCAGATCAAAGTGTGAAGCTGATGATCAGAGTCTTCACAGGGATTTATTTTTTGTTCTGTTATTGCTGAATTCTATTTACTTTTGCAGTGCCCTTCTATTACTTGTCTTCTCTTTATTTTCCAGTTGGTTTCTTATATGAAGTTCAAAATAAATTTCTTGGAATGTTAAGGGAGTGCCTTGTGGAGGGTGTAATTTCACCCATCTCTGCAGTGACATTTCCCATCCTTCAGGACTGCAGAGGTGAACCTCCTCTTTCAGCAGCACAATTTCAGGTACGTAACCACCTCTGAGCCACTGAGCTGGAAGTAAAAGAAATGCCAGGCAGAAGGGAGCAGATTTCAGGAGATGCAGGCCTGGGGACAGAAAGCTGAGTAATGCCCCAGGCTTGTTAGCTGCATGTTGATTTGCATTGTGCTGCTGTAAGGAGGTGCAGCTTTTCTCCTGCACATTTCCTAAAATATGATGTTACTGATCTTTGCAGTTGGTTCAAAGCATGGGGAAAGGTTTTGTGGGTTTCAGGTCTGTTTGTTTATCTGCCTCATCTGAAGCCTGACTGCTCTCTTGCAGTGAAATGAGCCCTGTGTCTGGTGAGCCGTGTGTCACTTCAGTTCTTCCCAAAACCTCCTTGCTGTCTTAATCTAGCAAAGTTGTTTTTCTTGAGCTTGGTTTGTTTGTCAAGTGAAGCATCATACATTGCCTGGAGCCAGGATGCAACTCTTGAAACCCAATAGTTTACAAGCTGCTTCTTCAGAAAGCTCAATTGACTTGGGATGAGTTATTCTCAAGTAATATTTTCTTTCCTGTTTATTTTTCCTGACAGATCTTCTGCTTTCCCCATGCCCTGTCACATTAAACCATTTATGCACAAAGTAAGCAGTTTGGGTTTGCCCTTGTGACTTTACTGGAACCAGTTGCTTATTCTTATCACAATTCTGCCAGCAAGTGCTTCAGCAAAAGAAATTGCAAACTACCCAGTTCAGCCACTGCATTTCAGTGCAGCTACAAGTGAAATCACATCCTAGTTGTAGGCTAATGTTTGGATATATGAATGCTGAAACCTCTCTGAGTTTCATCTTGTGAAATGCTGCAGTGTCCAGAGCAAGGTGCAGGTCTGAAGGAGACCACCCTCTGTTCAGAGGGAGCTGCCAGTTCTGCAGTGGTCTTTCCACAGAGGCTGATAAGGGTGGTGTCACCACTGACAAAAACACAAGATGCACTCAGCCAGGGAAGAAAAGCAAATCTTGAAATCCAACCAACTCATGGCTGAGTCTGCCCCCTCTTTCTTTCTTCCATGGGCTCACAGAAACATTTATTTCTTCTTTTACAAGGGTGTTTGAAGCATTCTCTGAACAATAGTTTCTGTTCACTTTCGCAACGCTAGAAATAACTGGAAGACAGTGCTTGGTTTGTTTTTATTTCCTCTAGATTGCCATATCCAAATGTCTCTTCAATCTATTATATCGTAATAATTAAGTAAATAATTACTCATGGGACTATCTTTTTTAATTTTTTTTTTTCTTGAAGGCAGTCCCTGTTACTTCACAGCATGGAAACCAAGTGGGAAAGTAATCTATGCAAATTGCATGTGCTTTTCTGGTTGAATCACGTTCCCTTCACTCATGGTAATGAGTCACTTGGCATAAAGTGGACTGTTACTATGAATGGAGAAAGCACATCAGGGCTCTGCTTCTCAAGAATTATTTCCACTTGCTGCATCTCATTTTGGCCTGGAACCACAAGGGGTGAGACTCTGCTGTCAGCTTCTCTGTGCTGAGGGACTGTAGTTCCTCAGATTTTCACTGGTCCCAGATCTTGCTGACTGCTGGTGCTGAGGGTGGTGCCTCATGGGCAGTCATCAAAGCTGTCTCACACAGTTCCTAGCTATGGAGTCTTTTCCTGTAGTGATACTGAGACTTAGCCAACAACTGGCTTTGGTGATGAGGAAGGCAGAAGTGAGTCCGTCCTGTACGCGGTGTCTGAGCAGTGACTGCTCAGAATGCAGCCTGTCTGGCTCAGGGACTGACTCCTGCCAAGTCAGCTGCCACCTCAAAACTGGTCCTGTTTGTGTCAGACCTCAAGCAGGGCAACCTAAATCAAATTATCGCTCTGGAAGATGTTTTTTTCTTGTAGTTTTTCCTATATAATTAACCCAATGACCAGATGGTGAGGTCTGGTGCTTAGACTGAAAATATGGGTGCCAGAGAGCTTGGATTTCCTGCTCTCAGCTTCACATAAGCACTGCAGCAAAAGCAACTCCCATGGGCATGACATGTTACACCTCCCCTGACCTTACACAGGCTTACATTGCTTTTTCTTGACTAGAATACGTAATTCTTATTTATTTATTGTAATGGAAACAGACAACTGACACTGAAGTATTATGACACTGCTGATTGATAGTTGAATGACAAGCTGCAATGTCACTTTCTTAGAGGAATAACTATCCTGAATTACAAGGGTAGTGAATTGGAACACATGCTTTAGAAAGATGTCTAATCCCATTTTTAAAGCTCTGAGTGATGGTAAGCCCGCTATCTTGTCAAGTAAGGTCTTTAATTGCCCTCACTGTGAGGACAGTGCATCTTATATCTAGTTTGGTTTTAATCTAATAATGTTGACTTGCCTTGTGACCTTGGAAGAGAAGGGATGGATCAGTTGTTTAAGGCTAAATTGATCCTGGAATTTATGTATTAATACACCTGCTCTGGAGAGGCTCCAGAGTTGTTTTGAACAGATGAACCCAGAGTGGAGTTTCAAGTTCAGTTCTTAATTTTTGTGTGGGCTTTGTGAGTATCACTTTCCATTACCATTAGCCTGGGGTTTAAACTTTGTGAAGTAGCTGGCCTGGGCTTGGTCTGTGCAGTGGCAGGTAAGACACTTGATCAAGCCTGTGACTCCTTTCTGCTTCCTGAGCTTTGGGAGGAGCAGTGGGGATGAGCCTCTGTGTACTTGTGAAGCTGTGATGTCATGGTGAGCACCTGTAAACCCCAAAGAGAATAAATGCCACAGTTATGGTTTCACTGCAGCACTACACTGGTTGGAATACCCAGTGAGAAGAAACAAGTACAGTCTGAGTGACAGCCCAGGCGAACTGCTGCACATCTGTCATTAGAGTAGCATTTAATTAATTAGGAGATAAATGATGATGCCATTAGGAGTGTATTGAGACCAGTGAGAAATGTTCCAGTGTTGATAGAAATCACATAAAATAGCAGTCACTGAAATAGCTTCTCAGGTCTACACTGTTTTTGACGTGTTACTTAACATTGGGGAGCCCCTAAGCTTTAAAGAAGCATCTCTCTACCCTGATCTAGACAAATTACTTTTGTACCTTGATCTAAACAAACTCTGATCTCTTTGCTGCCATTGAACTCACCTTGTCTGAAACCTAACCTGACTACTTTATTCTACCTCTGTACTGGGAATTCACTCTATCATTAGCATTTCAATCTATTTAATTCACTGAGGGTCGCTGAGCAATGTAACCGAATCCATGCTAAGCTACCATTGGCAATTTAGCTGTCAGATAGTCTCACCTTCTATTTTTAGTTGCACTCAAATTCCTTGCTTAAGGGGCTGCACACTGAATTTCTGCATTAGCTTCCCCCTGACCCCTCTATTGTATCACTGCCAGTCATGTTTAGGTTAGAGCCCTGTTTACATTGTTCTGTTACACTAACTGCAGCTTGTCCAAGGTATGGACAGTATTCTGGGAGACTTTGTTGACAAGCCACTAACTCTGGGATTAAGCCTCACATTTAGAGCTGAGAGAAGTCTGTATTAGTGCAGTGAAGAAAGTCTTTGCTAGGGAGACTTGTTAAACTGCAAAGCCAAGACCTTCAGAATCCTATAACCTAATTCTTTAGGCTGGATGGGCAGTCTCATCTTTGGCTCTCCATAAAGCATTCTGTATTGCCAGATGCTTACACTTGGGTAGGGCAGGAGTAGCACTGCCAAGGTTCATACCTTCAGAGATAGGAGGTTAGGATAAGGCATGCAGCTGCACCATTTCTTTTCTAAAGAATTATTTCAAGCAGCTGTGCTCCCTGGCCTTCTGTGTCTTTTCAGTTATTTTCTCTTGCACAGATTCCACTACATCTTATTTTTATATTTATTTTCTCCTGGCACAGCTGTCTCCCCAGGCCCTGTGTTCTGATGACCTTCTTTGCAAGTACATATACTGTGGTGTATATTTAGTTTTGAACAATCTTATGGCTCTTCTTAGGTGTGATTCAGGGCAGGAAGCAATTTGTTCCTGTTAACAGAGCTGTGTATAAATGCATGCTCTGCCTGTGTTAGTTACACTTTGGTTGCTTGTTGAACTTCCTTTAGCTCTGTATTCCAGTCACCTTGAAGTCTAATTTAAAAATTAAGCAATTAATGTGCATATTAAGTTTTAAAAAAGCATCTCTCTATCCTGATCTAGACAAATTACTTTTGAACTCCAACCTAAACAAATTCTGATCTCTTTGCTGCCCTTCCAATGTACAATAAATGTGTATATGGGCAGAAAGCAGGCTTTATTGGGAAGAAAATAGTCAGACTGGGGACTTGATGTATGAAATTCTTGATCTGTCCCATAGCTTGGTGGTCACTTTACTTCTCTTACTTTCCTCAGGCTTCAGCTGCCATGCAGCCCCCAAATCCTGATGCTGTTCCCTGTGATAGACACCCAGTGAGTCCTGCTGTGAGCTGGGCCGCCTGTGTGAGGCTCCTTTGGGGGCTGATGCTCAGAGGTGAGTGATGCCAGACTGCCCTGCTTCCTCTGGTTCCCCCTCTACCTGACACCAAATAAATATTTTCCTGTGCAAAGGCCAGTAACGAGCTGTGGCTGCTCCCTAGGAGGGTCGTGGCTGGGGATGAAACTGGAATGTTCATTGGGAGTTTCAGTAATATCCAATTCAGATTGCTGATGAATACATCCTGACTTTGGGCACATACCTCCTGTTAATACTAATGGGAATGTCACACATGAATGCTGGAGAATATTGCCCATTATTTTTGGTCTCAGAGCTCTGAGCTGAGAGATTCCCAGAGAAAAATGGCCATTTGCTGTATGTTGCAGGCTGCAATTCATTATATGCAGTGCTTGGTGACTGTTATTTACCTTACAGAACTGTAATGTGATAAGAAGTCTATGTAAGCCACTTAATGGTCTGTCTACCTTAAAGAAAATGTGTACCTGATCAGCCTCTGATTTATGCCACTTTCACCCCAGTGCAACTCTATTGGCTCCACTGGTGTTACCCGTGATTTATGCCAGTCTTAGTTGGACTTCATGAGTTTATGTACTTTATATGACTCATGTACACGAGGAGAAATGTAGTCTAATAAAATATCTGGCTGAGCATCGCAGCTGCAGGTTCTTTGCAGAACTGTTAACAGGAGTACAACAAAACCATGCTCTGCTCCTCTGCAGTGTGTATATATTTCAAGGGGTTATATCCCATATCTATAGAGATATAACTTAATGGTCTCATGTTTGACTAATGTGCTGCCTTGCTGGCACAGTGCAGAGTTAGAGCAAGGCAGCAGGCAGGATAAACCTGTAGAATGAGAATAAGAACTTGAAACTTGACTGTGGACTTTTTTTTTTTCCACTTTGTAGCTCAAGTTCTTTGCCCAGAAACAAAGAATTTCCCACAGATTGCGTTCCTTCACTCTGAAAACAACTGTTCTTATCTCAATCATCTTGCTGCATCAGCACTTATCCTCTGGCTTTGGGGTAGGAAAACAGTCATTTTATGATGTTTATATTGCAGTAACAGCCAGGACACGTAGTCTTAGATGCAGGACTCCTTGTTCTAAAAAATGTGTAAACAGACCAGGAAACTGCTCTCTGGCTCAGCGATCCTGTGCTCCTGTTAATGAGGGCTTCTCTGATCACCATGGCAGCTTTTATCACCTGGCCTTGTCTGCAAGGAAAGTGATCATTCCTCTAATCTCTGGAGCTGGAGCATCAGTCTGAGCTCTGGTGAAGTTGTTGGGGTGATATCCATTACCTCTGCTGATTCCAGGTCAGCTCACCTTCTCTGGTACTCCTGGCTCCTGATGGCCAGAGCTGACACCTGAGCCTGCTCTGTAGCTGATCTTTGTTTCCTTCCCCATCTTTCCTTTTAAAGCTTACTTGCTTTCCCGTTAAGCTCTCAGACACATTTTCATCTAATGAATATGAGTGACAGGTACACTCAGGTGTAAAATACAGAGGCTGGGTGAATTTCTCAGGGAAAATGTCAAAAATGCTTTGAAATTAATTCTGTACTGCAGGGACAGAATGACACCTACCTAAACCTGAGAAAGGTACATTTTGGAGACACTAGTATTCCTAAACTTATTTTCTAGTCTGCACAGGTTTGTGGACAGCCTTTGCCAAGTGATGTGATGGCAAACTGAGAAACCTTCAGATTTTGCTTCTGTATTTCACCAACTCCACCAACTTGTTCCTTAAAAAAAAAAGTAAATTAAAGCTGCTAAGTTCTTAAAATGGAAAGTGCATCTTTCTTGGCATTGTAAAACAGCAAGCCTTCAGCTTGCTCTGCCTGTACACAGCTGTAATTTATGTTTATGCTCTTGTAAGGGGTCTGCTTGCCCTTGATGCATGTGCCTAAGTCCCATTAACATTAATAGGAGCTGAATGCTAGCAGGGAGGTTTAGCTAGAATATTAGGAAACATTTCTTCACTGAAAGGGCTGTCAAGAATTGGAACAGGCTGCCCAGGAGGTGGTGGAGTCACCATCCCTGGAGGGATTTAAAAGATGTGTAGATATGGTGCTTAAGGACATGGCTTAGTAGTGGCCTTGGCAGTGGGTTGGGCCAGATGATACTACAAGTCTTTTCTAACCTAAATTATTCTATGATTAGCTGATGCTGAATTCCCTAAATGCTGCCTTGAGTTCTAAAGCCCAGACTGGGTTGCTGCCTCTGCAGCTGATCAGTGTCTCACCACCCAGAGCTGCTCCCTCCCCTCTGGCCACACAACAGCCAGAGAAGGCTTTTTCCAGGGCTGGAGCACTGCAGTCACCCTCCTGTTACACAGGCTGGGCTTGTGCACAGGGGTGGCTGCTGGGAGGTGTCTGGCTGCCTTGGGAAAGCACCACAGGAAGGAGATTCATCAGCAAGGGATGTTTTCTGCTTAGCTCACACTGTAACAAGTCCAAGCCCTTGGGTGGAGAAAACAGAGGTGACAGGAGGAGACTGGGAGATGGGAGGGGAACAACTTGTTTCAGGCAACAAATCAGTTGATAACTGATCCAAAGCCATTTGCATCGATGATGTTGGCCCACGGTGTGTTGGAAATATAAGGCACTCTGTAGACAGCTGCCCAAGGGAATGCTAATTAGCTGCCAGGCAATTAATAATTAATCAGACTTTTGTTCATTGTGAAGACGGTGTTTTCTTTGGCAGCTTGGCAGTGTTCTGAGTTTGCCTTGCTTTTCTTTCACAGGCTGATATCATCGTGCTGGAACCAGGCTTCTCCCTCCCTCTGGCATCCAGCTCACCCTGGCCACATGTGCAGCCCAGGCCACGACCTCGGCCTTGGCTGGGCTCTGACGGCCCATTTAACAGTCACAGGCTGGAAAGGGAGTTGCTGCTGTGCTATTTTTAACCAGCTGGACAGTTAAATAATTCAGAGGCAGACACACACACACACACAGAGTGGTCTTGGCTGTGCCTGGGATCTGAGAGAGGAGAAGAGCATTGCATCGACCCTGCTGGGCTTGCTTGACCTTATCAAGCGTGGGTTCTCAGGCTCTTTAACACAAAACAAAACAAAACCAAACCAAACCCAAACTTTCAGAAGTGAAATTCCTGCCTCACTGGCGTCAATGGGACTTCTGGCTCTGACTGCAATGGAGCCTGGATCACACTCAGCTGCAAGGCAAGAACTGTTCAGTATTTCCTTGCTTTCTAATGCTGCAGAACTCTTTTTCCATGACAATAAAACGCAGTTATGAGGATTAGAGTCCAGAATGGTGAGTGTCAGAATTCCTGGGGGGAAAAAGGATTACTTTTAAGAAATCTCTTTTGGAACAGGATGTCCCATGTATGGCTACGCCCCCTGATTTTGGACTAAAAAAAGATGTACAGAAAAATATCTTCTCCCATCTCTCCAGCCCAGTCCCCTCCCCAGCTCTCCTGTGGAGTGGTTCCACAGCTCAGTGGAGAGCTGACCCTCTCAGGGATGCCAAGGAGAATACAAGACCTGCCAGCAAACCTGCTCCAGTGCAGAACTCCCACAAGGTCATAGCGTCCTTGGGGCATCCCCCTGCTCCAGTGTGGGGTCTTCCCCAGGCTACAGGTGAGTATCTGCTCCACCATAGACCTTTATGGGCTGCATGTGAACAGCCTGCCTCACCATGGTCATAATTCATTATGGGATGCAGAGAAATTTCTACTCTGGTTGCCTGGAGCACCTCCTCCCCCTTCACTGATCTTGGTGCTTACAAGGCCGTTTTTCTTGCTTTTTTCTCCAGCTGCAGTTGCACAGGCACTCCCACCCCACCACCCCTTCTTAAATCTGTTATCTCAGAGGTTTTACCACTGCTGCTGATGGGCTGGGCCTTGGCCAGTGGTGGGTCTGTCTTGGAGGCAGCTGGCTCTGTTGGACATAGGGGAAGCTCCTCACAGAAGCCACCTCTGTAGCCCCCCTGCCACCAAAACCTTGTCATGCAAACCCAGTACACTTGCCCGTCAAATAAAAGGCACAAGCCCAGTCTTTAAGCACGAGGGAATCCACAGAGGAGCTCAACTTTGAAAGACAAATGTGCAGCAAACCAGGCTTCACTGATCCTGCTGTTAATAGGGCTGCTTGTTTCCTTTGATTCCTGTGTGTTAGCTCAGCTGTGTTTTGGGACTGAACAAGATCTTTCCACTAGTTCAATTTCAAACACGTGGTAAATGACTCTGTGCCTGGAGCACCCAAGGTTCCCGGGTGGTCTCTGTGCAGAGACCAGAGTTGTTCCTGCTGCCGAGATCAGGCAAAACACAGCTCCCTGTTCCACCAGCGCCCGCCGGAGCCCGGCTGATGCCGAGAGGAGGAGGAGTCCCTTGTGCATTCCACCCTTACGGCTCTCCCCGTGTCTCCACGACCCGAATCATCACGACATTTTGCTAGCGGAGGCGTGTGAAGTCTTGTTAAAAGAATGTGGCTTGTGATGATGCTCGGTGGCTCGGATGAATAATTTGTGGCCAGGGTGAGTCAGGCAGCGCGGGCTGGCAGCCAGGAGGAGCCGGGGGCTGGGCAGCGGGTCCGGGCAGCGTGTGCTGGGAGCACGGCACGGTGTTGGAGAGCCCAGCTGTAACCCGTGTGAGGCCGGCGTGTTCCTGAGAGCCCAGCAGGGGAACACCAGCGAGGAAAAGGAATTTGGCCTCAGAGGTGTGCTTTTCTAGCCAAAAAAGTATAGGCAAGTGGGTGGGAAGGCTGGACATCCAGAGTTCACGTTTGCAAATGGAAGTGATAGTGCACTTGGAAAATGTGACTCTAGGTTTACCAAATCCCACTTCTTTTTCCTACAGCTGAGCGATGCCAGTCTGTCCTCCCTTCTGAGCTTCAAGAAGACACTCCCTTGGGAGGCAAAAGCCCTGCCTGTTTGACAATGTATGCAAAATAGGATGCTATATGCCCTGTACAGTGCAGAAGTTCAATTTTCAGATAATATAGAATTGGGATGTCTTATCTAATACTGCTGGCAGGCTCTCCTGAGAGTCTGCACAGCAAAATTTACCTGCTTAGTATGGTGAATTTAAATCACCAGAGCCACCCTGGCAAAACTCTCCTGTGCAGAACCTCATTCTGGTCTGAAGTCCTTGAGTAATTATTCTGTAATAAAGTCACTTAAATTTTAGATTAGAGTGTCCATGTGGAGAAGTTATACAGGCACAGCTATAACAGGATAATTATTTTGTTATAGCTATGTCAGTCAATTTCTCAAGGCGTCAGTCACATGGGAAAGTTGAAATTATGTATTTTTTACAGTCTACAGCAATTCTTTATTTTTTAATGTCCATTAGTGCTTGACTAATGCTGAATGATAGTGGAAATTCTCCAGAACAAAGACAGTGCTCAGAGTTTCCTGGTGGTTATCAAAGGAATTTGGATCTATTCTGGTAAAACTAATATGTAATGAATTGGCAGTGATTGGGGCTTTATAGCTGAATTGACTGGGAATTATGAAACCGCAGTTAACTAAATTCAACTGAAACAGCTGAAACTGAAATTTGTAAAGTCCCTATTTATGTGTTGAGAGTTCTCAAGATTTTTTAAGAGTACACACAAAACCAGATTAAGATAAAAAATTCTCTTATTCCCACACTGTGTTGGATGTTTCGTATTTCAACACAGGACTTTATGACTAATCATACCAATTTTGGAGGTGTCTGAAACAGTTTAGTTCCTGAGTAAGTTGTTGCGAGGTCTATTCATTATGATTCATTATTAACTGTGGTGGAGATAGTCCTTTAGGATCAAACTGTACCTGTCAAAGAACAATGGCATATATGAGCTTTCTATGGAGATATGCCAGAGCTAGCTTGAGTCTGGAGATTAAAGCATAGCAGAAATTAGGAGCCTGGCTCCCCTCAGAGCTGTCTGTTGAGATGCAAGATGGAGCAAGCAGGTGCCAACTGAATTTGTCACAGTCACATTTGAATCTGAGTTGAAGAGTTACCAGAACAGGGAAAGCCAAAAATCTCAGTGCACACGAATGCACGGTGTAGATCCTGCATGCCAGGCTCGGCACACAGCAAGCTGCCTGGGGAGCTGGGGCTTCTGCACAGGGAAGCAGACCTGATACGTGCTATATAGAAAGCATGACTCAAAATGAAACCTGCCGCTGGCTGGCTGCTGTCTTACGGCAAAATGTTACCTCATTACACGTATTACATCTCCCTTCCTGGAAAAGGGGCTGGGTTTGAGGTGCAGGATGCCAACGTACATGTCCAGGATGCCAGCTGGGATGTACACAAGGGCAAGGACAGAGCGTGGTCTGTAGGGCCACAGCTGCAGGCACATCTGGGGACATGGATGGCTTCTTGGTCCCATCGGTGTCTCCCGGGGCACAGCTCATTTGTGCCAAGGATGCTCCTCTGTCACCCTCTCCCAGTATCAGCAGCCAGAAGGAAAGGGCTCTCCTAACTCAGCACTTCTTGTCACACAAACCCTCCTATATCCTCATTTCTATTTCAGTTTATCTCCATATATTCACCTCTGGTTCTTTTTCTGAATTTGGGTTTCTTAGGCTGGGGGACAGGCCCATTTTGCACAGGGCACAAGGATAAAAACAAGGACATCTGTTTCCAGGGCTGCAACACAAAGGCTTAATCATGTTTCAGAATAACTGGAGTTGTAAACTGATGGGGCATTTAAAATGTTATCTAGTTCCAAACATCAAATGTTCAAATTCTGCCTTAAGGGGACATTAGCTGATTATCAAATCACAATGAGATTCTTATAACTTTATTTTAATAAACACTTTTCATAAATGTTAACATTTTAATGGATGATTACATTCATATTTAGCTAGCAGATGCATTCATGTTGATTGATGTTATTTCCGCAAGTACCAAAGGAATTAAATAATGACTTGTCACTTATGGCAAAGAGCTGCTCTAATATTTTTTAAATAAACAACGTTATTTGTGGTGTTTGATCAGATGGCGATGCTGGGGTCAGCTGTGCTTTCGGAGGGACACCCCGAACTGGCGGGCAGCACCCAACAGAGCGGGCAGACCCTACAGCAACACCCCAAACACGGGGGGGACCGCGGGGAGCAGGGGAACCTCCTCCTGCCCTTCAGAGGCTGCCGTGTGCCCCTTGCCCGGCCCGGGCACGGCGGAGGGGCCAGCCCAGGTGAAGGGCGAGAAGGCAGGCCGGGAGTACCCGCGGTGGGCCCGGGTAGCGCGGCCCGGCCCGGCCCG
>JANPWX010000126.1:358275-432436 GCA_024734555.1 Trochalopteron elliotii | reverse complement strand
TGGGATGAAGATCATCAGAGCCCGCCCTGTGATCCCCACTGGGATGAAGATCATCAGAGCCCACCCTGTGATCCCCACTGGGATGAAGATCATCAGAGCCCACCCTGTGATCCCTGTTGGGATGAAGATCATCAGAGCCCGCCCTGTGATCCCCACTGGGATGAAGATCATCAGAGCCCGCCCTGTGATCCCCACTGGGATGAAGATCATCAGAGCTCACCCCGTGATCCCTGTTGGGGTGAAGGTCTGCAGAGTCCGCTGTGTGGTCCCTGTTGGCATGAAGGTCTGCAAGGCCCGTTGTGTGACCTCTGCTGGGATGGACATCAGAGCCCTCTATGTGATCCCCGTTGGGATGAAGGTCATCAGAGCCTGCTGTGTGATCCCTGTGGGGATGAAGCCTGCAGAGCCCCACCACGAGGTACATGGGGTCAGGGCTGTTTGCTCCCAGTGCCCTAGGGAGTGCTGGAGGTTTTGTGGTATGGTGCTGCCTTAGCTGGGATGATGGTGGATGAAGAAGGGCTGTACTGGATATGACCTCTTTTTATGGTCAGCTCTTGATGGCTGACTTTTGGATGGCTCTCCAGGAGAGCCTCTTGGTGTTTTATCCTTCTATATTTCTTGGTGTTTGAGATTTTTTTTCAGGAGACCTGAAACAACCTTTTGATGCCCTGTAGTCCTTTTGGACCTTGGTGGCTTCTGTGTGCCTACAGTGAGACAAGTGGCTGTGTCTTTAAGAGGCAGAATTAAGCAAGTGTGTTTTTTGCCTGCTTTCCAGAAGCAGTTATTAGATTTGAGGGATTGGTTATCTGATCTAGCATGACAGATGGATGCAATGTTTTTGTCTATGATGACTAAACCTATAGAGATTGCATAAATAACTTCAAGGTACATGTTCTGATTTAATTTTAAGTGTGTTTACAGGTAGGTGTATGTATATACTTAAAAAAAACCCAACAACAAAACCAACACAGAAAATCTCAGTGGTGATCCTCTGCCATGAATGGCTTGAAAACTTTGCCCTTTTTGCATCTGTGCCTTGATTTCTCTGAGTGACTCTCCCTAACATAGCTGTGAGTTCAGCCTGCTGTCCATGAACTGTCTGAAACTTTCTGGAAGGCAGCTCCAAACTCATTCCAGCTTGTTGCCTGCAGAGATCCAGAAGAGCTCTAAGTGCCAGCAGGTGATGCTTGCTGTCCCAGCCACACTAGCTCAGGGTGGGAGGGTCATTCATGGAGTGGCATGGTCCTGTCCTTGGCTGGCAAAGCCTTATATTTGGTACCCAGTTCTCTGCTGCAAATAGCTCGTGTTGCTTAAAGTATTCAAACCCTGCTAAAATGTCTGAAGTGGAAGATACAGCTTTGCATACACTGAAAGTACCCAGAGCTATTTGGTAAGTACTGGTTACATCGTCCTGGTTAGCAGCCTGGTTGTTTCCTGTGGGATTTTATTTTACCTCACTGTAGACCTGTGTATCCTATGCTTTTAAGCATTTGACTCCTGTCATGTATTGCTCTGCAGTTTCCTGTCATGTATTGCTCTGCAGTTATACTTGAGTTATGTCTTTCCCTGGTAATACACTGTGGCATTTCTGCTGCTCGCTGAACTTGGGCACGGTAGGTAGTGGCTGGATGTGAAGCTGTGTGCTTCTGAGGATTGGTGTGTGTTTACCAGGGAAATTTCCTGGATCAGCAGGAAATCTCAGGCTGTTGTTGTCTGCTTTAATGAGCAAAGGTACCTGCTGAGACCCCTGCTGAAAGCAGCGTACCCTAAAACATGGCTCAACGATGGGGTGCTCCTGGGAGAAACTGCAGATATCCAGAGTCATTGGAGCAGTTCTTAATCTACTGAAGATCCCATCTAATGCTGGCAGGCTGCAATTCCTCTGTGGCAACTGCATTTCTGCACTGGGAGGAGTGTCTTGGGGGACTGAAATGTCCTTCTAAAGAGGTTCCCAGGCTGACATCTGTGACCAGCTTCTGCCATTGCCTTTGTTTTGTAAACAACCACCTAAACTGCTTAGAGGTTGAGTTGTGTTGCACTTTGAGCTAGTTCATAAACAAATACCAGTTGAAATACAAAAAGGAATTTCTAACTGTTTATAAAATAGATTGCCTGTGAGACCAGTTTCTACATAAACAGTTTTTAGATAGATTCTTGTGATGTTGATGTCATCGGGCATCACTGAAGATCTTTACGAGGGTCATTAACAAGTCTTGACTGCTCATTTTAAATGACTGTTTTTAGTCATAAGGAAAGATAGGCTTTTTAACAGTTTACCAGGCTGTCAATATGGTATATGTGTTGTGGTTTGTGTGTTTGGGTTTTGTTTGTTTTACCCCTGAATGACTGTCCAAAAACAACCAGTGATACTGGATGGGAGAGAAGAACTGTTCAAGAGAGGCATGTTGGCCTCCTATGATTCCAGCAAACATGGATATGGGCTTCCTTAGGTGGTGGACAGAGTAAACTTTATGCCCAAGTCAACCAAAATAAAACGCAAACTAAACTACAGCCTTTTAAAGGAAATCCAGCACTGAAAAAAAGAGACAGAAAAAAATCTCAACCAAAAGTCATGAATCTCATAGTGAGAAAGAGTATAGTGAAGATAAAAACCTGTTGCTGCAATCTGCTGTGGACAAGAGCAGGGTGGACAATTTGGCTGTGCTTGTTCTGGTGTACTTTTGAGGGCAGCAGGTGCCATTTTGGTCTCAGACTTTCTCTGTGAAAGCAAACATTATTAAACAAATGCTGGCCTGTATTTCTCCCATGCAAAACTAGTCACGTTTTGGGCTCTCCAGAATGGCCACATGGCAGATCTGTCTGTGCCTTGGAGCCATTTCTGATGGACGGTTTTATAAAAGCCAACTGCACAACTCCAAACTATTTCCCACACACTTGAGAGGGATTAGCTAATGCTTCAGTGCCGTGCTTCAGTGATGAAGAACAATGTTGTCATGTTGCTGGCAGAGTTAACTTTGGGCTGGAAAATCCATTGAGCAAGGAGTATTACTGGTTCCTGGCTCTGCTGTACCATTTCATGGGTGCTCTTAGGCAATGATTGGACCTAAGAGGGGATCCCAAAAGGATTTGTACAGAATGGAGATACAGCTCCAGTCCTCAAGATCTCTTCTCAGCTTCTGGCTGGTCCTTATGATTCTGACACAAAGTGGTCTGTGGCTGGAAAACTTCCTGAAAGTGTGTGCAGACTTCTTACTACGACACGCCTGCTTTCACCACAGTGAGCTGCTTTGTGCTTGGCCCCAGCCTAAGGAAACTAAAAATGTGAACCAGTTCCAGTCCTTGTACAGACTTACTACCCATGCTGAGCAGTAAGAGAGAGGAGGGTGGTATGGAAAGTGGCTGCTAAGCACCCAGTCTTCTGGGAAGTGAATTTTGCACAGGTAGGAAACAGGAGGAGGGGAATTGCCATTCTACACTATCATCCAGAACAGGGATGCTCCCCCTAATCCAGAGGGGTCTGCTCTCTGTGGAGCAGAGTGGTCCAGCTGACTCGTGCCAGGTACCTTCCATTTCTTATCATCTGTGAGTTGCTTTAACTCCATAGTTTGTGTCAGCTGCTTTTGACATATTTCATGCTGGGAACTCCTCAGCCCGTGGTGGCCAGAGGTTAACTCAGCTGAGAGCTGGCTTCCACTGAAATGTGCCTACTTTCTCAAGACTAGGTTTGTGCTTTTAACAGATGTCTAATTCTCTTTTCCCTCTAGGCCAGGGAGGTTAATTGGAGGAAAGTGACTGTACATTGGGCCCAAGAGCCTCCTACAGAGATACTTGGCACAAATAAATCAGCCTATTTTTGATGAATAACAAGGCCCCAAAGGCTCTAGTTCTTGCTGCCTGCACAAATTGCAGGTATAAATTTCACAGCTGATCACAGGGACTCCAGAATTCAATTAACTCTCAGCTCATTTAAAAAAAAATGCTGCCTGCCTATTTAATTATGAGTGTCACTGATACTACACATGCTGTTCAGGAAAACTCCAATTAATAAAGCATTGCATCATTAATATGAGTGACAGCATGAAGCCTGTGACTCTCTGAGGAGTCTGCCTTGACCCTCTGCAATGACAGACTTGGGATTTAATGGAAAGGGGAATCCTTTTCTTCAGGTTTGGGTGATGCTGAAGGAGCTCCATGCTTTGCAGGCTGTTCTGGATGCCCTGTTTTGTGGTTGGGATGTAATGCAGTGCTGGGAACTGATGATTTAGACCTTCTGGTACTTGGGTAGACTTCTAGGGTCTCTGATTGTGGGGATGGGGCTGCACAGAGACACAGGGGGCAAAAATATGCAAGGCTTTTTGGAAGGAAAATGCAAAGATTAACGTGTAAGGCATGGTGAGAAGACAGCAACATTCTTCTTGCACTGCCTTTACCACATTAAAGCACATTTCACTGCCAGGAAGGGTGTTAACCAAAGCTGTACAAATAACCACATCGCTGCAGAATGTTTCATTTTCAAGTGTTCTTGATTTAAATTTAGCTCAGTCTCAAAGATCTATCAATAAACAGACACGTTTCATTTTGACTTTCTAACGTGTCTTTCATTTTAAGCCCAAATTGATCTGATCTGGTTATTCCATGCCTCTGCCTGTGCCCATCCTGCTTCTCTCTTGATTTCATACCTTGCAGGTTGTGTTATTGGAAGCAGTCTCCATTTTTGCAGCTGCATCCTTCCACTTCAGGAGGGTGTCTGTGCCAAATGGCTCCTACCACAACTGAAGTATCAGAATGATACACAGAAGGTACTTGGTCTGTCTCCCAGACTGTGTCCCTCCTTCCTTAGTCACTATATGTGACCCAAAAGGATCACAGGCTGGCATTTTCCTTATTTGTTCTACAGATCATGTCCAGTTTGCACCTCAGTTTTCTGATGAATACTGAATTCTGCTTTCTCTTCACACGACTGTTTTTTTTTTCTCCTGAGCAGCTCTGTTCCTGACTACAGCAATCTTCTTTCCAGTAGTGGCAAAAACAATCTCGCTGCTCTAGCCCAGAGGCAGATGTCACCCCAGATTAGATGTCATAGCTCCATCTCTGCTCCAGTTCTTGCATTTTCCAGGGATTTCCACACTAGTCACTGGTGCATTCTGGAAATACGTGTCCAGATGTTGTTGCAAAAAGCTGGTAGTCACTTTGATTGCCTCAGCTTTCTCCAGTCCTTTCATAAGCTGCTTGCCTTATTGCCCTGTGTGTTCTGTGTGCTGCTGTTCCCTCTTGTTGGCCAGAGCTGCAGCTTTCACTGCCTATTTGCCACATTTATTAGAATGTCTTCACCATTTGTCTTCAGGCACACGCTTGTCATCCATCAAATATCTGCAGGACCAGCTCTCTTGTCCACAGTATTATCTTGAGACCAAAACCAAAAGAGAAGCTTTTCCACTCTGTCTCCTTCCTCTGCATGTCTGGTCCATCTCCAGCAGCTACTTCAGTGCTGGAAGAGGGAGTGGGTGTTTTGTTCAAGTTTATTTTTGCACAGTGAGAGGCTGCACAAGCCCTAGAGCTGTTCAAGGGCTGTAGTTGGACCAGCATTTCTGACACTAGTGAGAGTTCAGATTTAAACCTATTCACTGCTATCCTAGGACTGCTCCTTTCATGCTACCCACTTTCATTTTCTACTTTGTTCCCCTGTTGCTTCATCTTAAACTGAAATAATCTCTTTTCTGAGCTTGGAGCTACCTGTCTGTCTTGTGCTTGTACAGCCTGAGGCTTAACAGGGCTCTTATTGATGGCATGGGGCCCTGGGCACTGCTACAGCACAGCTCTTGGATTCAGACTCTCTTGCCTGCCCTCCCTGTGCAGGGCAAGCCTCCCCTGTCAGTAGGGCTGGTGCTTGGCCGTGACCAAACTCTCCTGGGACTCAGCTGAGCACTGTGTGAAGTGACTGTAACCCACTTGAATCAGCAGGACATGGTGGCTGCTGCTGCAGCCCTCAGGTGGCAACTTCCAGTTCTCCTGCTGCAGCTGTGCAAGCCCTGGAGGGCCCTGATTCCCACATTGCCTTCTCAGCTGGGACTTGGTGGCTGTAGCACAGTGCTCATCTTGGAGGAAGTGGCTGAGAGGTGATGGAGACAAGGGGGTTGGATGCTTCTCATGAGAAAGCTGAGGTTCTTCTTGTTTTCATCCCCTTTGGAGGTCTTCACACAACTCCCTGACTTTCACCTGCAAAATAGGGATATCCGTGTAAGCCTTTAATTGTGAATAGCAAACATAACAGTACAGCAGCTGCCAATGGCTGAGAAGAACAGGGATCAAGTGCTTGTTTTGACAGAAGTGTGATATTTAGGCTGCCTGTGGGAGGTTTTGCCGACTCTAGAACCTGTTCAAACTGTTCTGTGAAGTTTTGATTGTTATGAAGTGAAACAGCAATGAAAAAAACATGCAGCCAGGCTTCCTGACCAGCTGCAGCTGGGCATGGAGCTTGTTGCCATTGCTTGTCTTGTGTGACTACAAGGCATTGACTTTCCTGCTGTTTGTCATCTTCTGGCTACCTGTGGGGGTGAGAGCTGAGTAAAGGCTGTGAGGCACTTTAATCTGTGCCCCTGGGACAGCACTGAGTTGGCCAGTGAGGCTGTGATGTTTATCCAGCCTCTCTGCACATTTGTCTTTCTGAAAGCATTGCTCACCTGCAGTGAAATTCCTTGTGATGCTGGAGGAAATGGAATGTGTGATTGCAGCACAGAGATGTGCAGGTAACCAGGACCTCCCCCTGTGAAAGGCTGAAACTCTCCAGAGCTCCTGCCTCTGTCTTTCCTGGCTTTGAAGTTGGACTTGTGTGCCAGCCTTGTGAAGGTGTCAACTTCATCCTGCAAGCAGATTTCCTACACTTAAAGGGATCCTTCTGGCTTCTTCTAAGCACACAAACCCCAATGCAACTGAGGATGGACCCCCACACTGACTGTAGCTGTGTCTGGCCCTGGCTCATCCCATCTTTGCTGGTAAATGCAGCTGGGGACAAGGTGCTGCCACCCCTCAGCTGAGGTTGCTCCCTCTCCAGGGTACCAAGTCCTCCAGCCCCCTCGGGATGACCCTGAGCTGCCTTGCTTCCTGCATCTGTCACCCTCAGGGCAGCTTGTTCACTTTGCAAGGCACAGCCCACAGGCAAAAGGCAGGACTTTTATTTCTCTGAGAGTAAAAAAAAACAACCCATGCTCTTTGTTCTCTGTGTGATAAGCCTTGGCCCGAGGGAATTCAGGAGCCAACTTTTGGCACTCATTGTGCATTTTAGGTATCAGTTAGCTGCTGGTGCAGGTACACCCTGCTCACTTTCTTAGTTTTGTTGAGTACTAGGTGGGGCTCCAGGGTGCTTCCCATCCATGAATCTGCTGTGTATTCCTTTTATGGAAGGAATGCTCCCCATGCTAAAAGGGATGCGTGGCCACTCGAGACCTGCAGCCTCCTGTTTGGAAGCCTTCCTGGTACAGCATGTGGGAGCTTGTGGCTCAGCAAGGAATTGAGACCTGCAGCATCCTGGGATTTGCCAGTTTGTGCTGCTGTAGAACAGCACAGTGTTCTCAGCACTGAGTAGAGTCCTTAGCCCTGGCTTTAAGGGAACAACAGTGACACATGCTGTATTAAGAGCTGGTTGTACCCTTTAATAGGCTGGGAGGAGATTCATTCTCCACACCCTGATGCTTTTTTCCTTTGGTTTGATGCTCTTTACTACCCCTGGTGTAATCCAAATAACATTGGGTCTGAGTACTATTGACTGAGTTCCACCAGAGCAACTCCTCAGTGGCTGCATGTACGACTCCAGCTGATGAGCACTACAGCATAATAAGCTAGACTTGACCTAACCCCAAAAACCTGGGATTCTGCTTTGGTTTGGCATCAAATGCAGAGGCTGATCTGAACCTGGAGGATGGCAATCCAAAGCATGTGAGTTCTGGCTTTCCTGGGGGTCTCCTAAAATCCTGCTCCTGTGCTGGAGCCTGATCTCCAGGAATTTGCTTTTATTTTCAGCATTGTGTTCCAATCCCAGCCTGAAATCAGGAGGTTTGAGTGGTTGAAGTGTATGACCTCTGTGTTCCCCGGGTAGCTGCACACTTGGGCTTTGCATATATTTTTCTTTACATATCTGCTTGTTCTAATTAGGATCAACCTCTAGATGAAATAAAACTGACTTGTGTACTTGCCCAAACTGTGAGGATTTGGGGTTCGAGTTCTGATGAAGTGTGGTGCATTTCTCTTTAATGTTTTCACAGCTCTGTGGTATCTGGCTTCAGATGGGATCAATAGCAAAGGTGCCAAAATAAAGCAGGAGTGGCTGGGGTTGGGATTTTCCAAGCCTCACAAAGAAAATAAGAAAGTAAGAGGGCCTGTTGTTAGCTGGAGTGTTTTCTTACATCACCGTGTAACAATCTGCCTTGAGGGAATCCAGTGGTCCAGATCAGCACAGAGCATCTTTTTCCTTCCAGCCCCTTTGGGAGGCTTTGTGAGGATAATCAGGGGACTTTATTTGAAATATTAATCCCTGACTTGGAGGCATTTGGCCTCTTAGATAAATTGCTGAGGAAGGCACACAGTAAGACTTATTTTTTCCCCTTCTTCTTGTCTCTGGAGAGACAATGAAATAGCCACTGAGTCCTTGTGCTTGGAAAGAGATGTCACCTCTTGTGGCTCCCAAGGAAGCTCCCAGCCCACAGAGATGTTGCTTAGGTGAAACCTAAATAACAGTTATTGGCATTTGAGAAACATGTGTCACTGCACCACTAGAATGATTGCCAACCAAAAATGCCATAATTTCTCTGAAATTAAGCTGCATTTCTCTGAATTATATTATAACAGCAGTCCTTGATGGGTAGGAAGCTCACTTTGTTTTGTTGGTTGGTTGTAGTGCAGCATTTAGAGTTAAAAAGAACTTTCAGCTTTTCCATTCCCTTTTTCCTGGGCTGTAAGCAGACTTCCCCTCCACCACCCTGGCTGTGCCTTGACTCGTGTTACCTGAAGAGTGTGTGGGAAGGTGGGTTTGTGTGCTTGAGTCTCCTTGGTGGACTAAATAAATGGAATTCATCATATTACTCTCTATTTTGCCTGTTTCTAGAGCTTGCTAAGCAGTCCATAAAGATTGCAAATAAATAAACTGTGTCAGGGCCTTATCTTGAACAAACTTGACTTTTTTCCTTTGCAGAAATTGCATACTGTAGTGTCAGCTTTGCAGAGGATGACAGAAACCAGGATCCCAAATTACCATGGCTTTTTGCTAATTCAAGTATTTCACTGTCAGCTGAAGCTGAATTTCCTCATATTCTAATTAGAAATCTTAGCTGGCTGGAAGATGGGATGGTTTCACTGGAAGCATTGGCAGTGCACCTAAATAAGCAGATTTTACATCCTGCTGTTTTCCCCCTATAGAATGTTATTAGTTATTGTGCTAATATACTGGGGGTGGAGGAATAGTGTTGCCCCTGCCAGCTGCAGAGGAGGGAAGCTGGGTTGTGCTGCAGGCTTTGGGGGCTTTGGGGGCTGCTGGGCTTTGGGGCTCAGCCCTGTTCAGTGTTCTCACTTGTGAAAAGTTGGGCCAAGTTAGCATCCCATGTTTGAAATGGCTGTTGGTATTAGACACACTGATTCAGGAATATCTGGTAATGTGGGACATGAAAGGGAGGTGACATCCCCTCTATTTCTCCTCTGCAGGCTTTCACTTTTCTGTTGAAAAAGGAATGTGAACTTTGCCATGTTCAACCAGAAATACTGATTCAGTATTGAACCAGTATGAATTGCTGGGTCTTATTGCTGGGTCTGAATTGCAGACTCTTTGGTTTTCTCACTTCAAGTCCAAAAGGTTGACCTTTCTTATAGAAATCTCAGCTTGTATCATGTTGACAGATAAATCCTATAGATAACTTTTTGTGATCCAGTTTAGGTGCTCTGGTCCTCAAATTCAGTGACCACTACTTGATTTGGTGGTCATATGATTTTTTTTTGTTCTTCCCACATGATATCTCCTCACAGGTGGAGGACAACTATGCAGCCTTTAAAGGTGTATTAACTTCTGCAGGACCTTTGAAAAGAGTGTATTTAATCAAATTGCATGTGTTGCTTTGCTTAAGGAAGGCTGTTCACCCACACAGAGATACTCATGTGAAGGAATGGGTGCTTCTGAGGGAAGCAGCAAGTCTCTGTAAGTCACCCAACAGCAAAGCTGAGGTGAAAACACCATCTGGGAATGATGGGTATTTCTGCCACACAAGGTGAAGTGAATATCTGGTTGAATGACACAATATCTGGCTCAGTCATGCTGGTGGTGTTGCAAGCATATTCTTGAAAGGTGGCCTTGGCACTGCCTGTTACCACCTCACCAACAGGACTTGGTGTGCTCTGGCTCTTGGCACTGCTGCTGGAAACAGGGCGGAATAATGCTGCAGAGCAAATCTTTTATAGCACAGTAAATATAGAAGGTGGAAAGGTCTTTAAATGGCTGATTGAACTTGTCTGGAACAGTCATGAAATTCTGCTTGGAGCCAGAGCAGGGTAAGTAACCTAGGTGTCCCTTTTTCCCCTCATTCATATGTATTTCTGGAGGGAAAAATAATTCAGAAATCTTTCAGACTAAACAAAACTCTTTGACCTCTTGTTATAGCCTTTCTTCTCCCCTCTTTAAAAAAAAATGTTTGGCTATGCAATAATTCACAAAAGCTTTCTGCTCTGCCAAAATTGTACACTCCACCCTCTGCTCCCCCAAATTCACTCTGCTCCCTTTCGTAGTTTGTTGGCAAAGATAAACTGACTTCATGCTGTGGAGAATATTTGTTTCTTAATAGAAGATGGAGCAGAAGTGGAATTGTGCTGGTTGTGTATATTTTGCCTTCTCAAGATTAGCCCCAAGCAATTATCTGACTATGGACTGTGCCAGAAAAACACAACAGAACAATTTTAGCAGTGCCAATGAAAACTCCAGAATGCGCTGCACTCAAGAGTGTAATTTTAGATTCTGTTTTCAAGTAGTATTTCTGTGACATCATTGACTTTAGGAAAAATAATACCCCAGGGCTTGTTTTACAAACAGGATGGAGCTTTATGATTTGGCAGCTTTCTGTAGGCAGAAAGACAAACGTTCATCACTTCCGAACCTCTCTGTGACAACAGGCTTTGCTTCCTATCAGCAGTTAAAAGTAATGAGAAAAAGTAAAAACTGATGTGGAAAGGGAGTCGTAGGCACCCGCCTGCTGCCCTGAGGGCAGGGATGCTCAGATCACCTCCAGCAGAACCTGAGCTGTGTGAAGATTTGTTCTGGGAGTGAGAGCACTTCTGGCTGAATCCAGTGTGTAGAGTTGCCCCGGGCAAGATTTGGGAAATACAGTTGCTTCTGCTTGTGCTGCCTCTGGTCTCAGTTCATGACATCGACGTACTCAGATCTGGTGTCAGGATGGGAGGGCTCTGCTGGTCCCCTGGGCAGGCTCCAGCTGCCTCCTGCAGCTCTGTCATTCACATGCAGCCTGTCTGGTGTGTAATGCTTGAGAGAGGGGGATGTCGTGGTGACACTCCCTGTGTGCCTCAGCCAGAGCTCTGCCATCACACTTTGAATTTTGGAAACACTTTGAATTTCTTCACCACTTCTTTTTAGAGTTCTCTATTGATTGCAGGACTGGTAGGAGACCCTAAGTAACTGTTTGGTCCTTTTTTCAGACCATGTGCACTTGGGCAATTCTTTGCAGACCTCCAAAGCTGAGGTGCCATGCATCACTTATTCATAAATTTTGTTCTGTCTGGTAGAAAGGGTTTTCTTCATTCTAATTCACAATTTCTTTTCTGTGTTTTTAAGCCCATCACTTCTGTGTTCTGCACATTCATTGCAAATAGGAAAAGGATTTTGCAGCCTGCAAAAGTCCCTGTGTGTTTGACCCTTACTGGGCCTTTCCATTCTTCCCCTACCCATTCTGGTTCTTTCCTGAATAGTCTTTGTGCTGTCTTCCCCCCTCCCTTCTTTTGTCTTGCAGGTAGATATTTTAGAAAGCTCTCATACTACCTGCACCAGACACTTCCAGACAAATTCAAAGTGAATTAAAGAAAATACCCATCTCAGCCTTTTTCATACTGGAAGGCTCTGTAAACTCATTGGGTGCCTTCAAGTCAGTGAAATAACTTGTTTCCCTTCAATTAAGATTTTCTTATGGAAAAAAAAAAGAAAAAGGGTTCTCTGGCCCTAGGGCAAACCATGCTGCAGCTTTCCTTCACCCTGTGCTTCCCAGCACATGCAAGTGGAAAACAGGTTACATTCACTGGGATGAATCAGTTGGGGCTTGAAGGCAGAGTGATGACACCAGCTCTGTCAGCAGCTGCTTGATTCAGCGTTCTCTCAGGAATTCAACCAGTTCATAAAATCAGGCAGATTGCACACAAATTCCTTTCACAATCAGCACCAGTGACCAGCTCCAGTGGAGTTGCTCCCCAGGGGGTGTTGGTGCATCTGGCACAGGATGGCTCTTGTGTTGCTCGACCACAATCCTGTTTGGCAAGTTTGGGCACAGCAGCCATGATCCCAATGAGTAGGCTCATTGTTTGCTGGAGTGGGGAGATGTAGGCATCAGGTTGCCTCTGACTGTGTGAACTAATAGCTCTGTTCCAGAAAAACACGTGTAGCTCATGCTGATTTCCATGAAAGTGAGTAATTTGCTATGAGCATGAACCCTGTCAGAGAGGGGCTGCATCTTCCCCTGAATGTGTGCAACGTCCAAAAATCTTGGGCACATTTATAATATAAATAACAGATCCTCATAGTCTCATCAGCTCCTAGACTCCCTGGGGGAGCTTTGCATTCTTCTGTAAATATGAGCTTTGTGGGAGAAGTCTGATGCTACACAAGCACGTGAGAATTTCCTTCCCAGTTGGCATGAAAAGACTATAAATCTGTGGAGGCACAAGCCCTTCCCCCTAGCCCTTCCTATAAAATTAATGGGTGTTCAGTTAAGCCAAAACAAAGAATGGTTTCCCTCAGGCAAAGTTGTCTTTAAAAAAAAAAAAAAAAAAAGGCGTTTTAGCATACAGATAGAAAACCTTGTTTAAATCCATGTTTAATAATGCAGTAAGTGTCCAGGGAAAGGAATTGTATTTCTTGCCCTGCTTTGGGCTTTCAGTTTCCTGGGAGTAAAGGTTGGAAAATAAACAAGGGCTGATGCTAATGGAGATTAAGGGTGACCTTGGCCTGTGGGGTGACTTGCATGACCCTGTAGGGATTGAGTTGTTGGATAATGGAGACTTTCAGACTACCTCTGTCAGCCAGGGAGGTCAGCTGTGTCACTTTGACTGCAGTTTTTCTCTCTCCTCACTCTCTACCTCATTGTAGAGATGTTTCAAGGGACAGTGGCAGAGAACTAAGAACAGAAAGTCATTAAAACTTCAGCTCTCCTCTAAAGTCCGTCTGGACAAAGTGGTGGCAGCTGCCAGCATGGCAGTGTGTTTTTTTTTCTGGTCAGATCCTGAAGAAGGTGATGGGAGGGTGGGGAGGTAACCACCTGCTCTGCCCCTCCCTGACAGCAGATAGCTGGCATCATCTCAAACTCATCTGGCTTTAAATCCTATCACTAAATTCTGGAAGAGAAGCTGTGCATGATTCTTTCTTTCCACTGTACCTGGTTTTATATTCCTCAGAGTCTCAGAAGAAATCAAAAGATATAGATCTCACTGGTTAGAAACTAGATGAGGCTGATAGCCCTCAGTACAAAAAAAGCAATTGAAGAATATTTTAAGTTTGTATCACTGCTTGGCAAACGAGTCAATGACGGCTGTCTCCAGCTTTGGTAGCAATGTGAAGCCTGCAAAATACAACCCACGCTGGGAGCTGAGATGCAAAATGCCTGCAAGCATATCTGGATACTGAAATGATAGGAGTTGTGAGCCGTTTCTTATAGTGTGGGTTTGTGTTTAATATCACAAGGAATTTTTTAAGCCTTTGTGTAAATTTTGTTTGGTTTTGGAATATTCAGGTCTAAGTGGATGTTCTGATGGAAAGGGGTTTTGTTTATTTACTCATTTTGGATAGGTGAAATAATGCCTTCCAGGGCTTCAGATACTGCTCAATAATTTATAGCAATCTAGAGGTACAAACAATTTCCTAATAGAACTAAAGGCAGCTTGAGGGCAGGTGGGAGCATGGTGAATGAGGAGGTAACTGCACTCAGAGGATCAGAGGCACAGCTGCATTTTGTGCTTGGTAATGCCCCGGGGATGTGATTATCTTTTGATAACAGAACTCCTGTGTGCCTCTCTGCCTGGCAAGGCTTGGGAAGGTGCTGGAATAGCTCTTCAGTGAGCAGGTTTCCCTGCAGAGGATTCTTTTGAAAACATTTGGGAACCTGAAACAGCTTTTTATTGTCTGGAGAGGTGGACAGGAGAGGTCACAGTTCTGGAAAGCCCAGTCTGTGACCCACTGCCTCGGCTGTGTGGGTGGGAGAACACCACCATGGGGGGCTGCCCCATTCTCTTGCCTTCTGCCTTTTCTCCTGGTTATGACAGGAGGAGCTGCTCTGTTGTGCCTGGAGCCAGACAACTCCATTTTCTTACATGGTTGCCCTTGGGCCATTTCAATTCAAAACCCTTCTCTAGGTGGAGTGTGTGTGATGGTTTTCTGCTCGTTCCCTCTCTCTCCATTTGCTGTGCAGCTGCTCTAAACGCAGCTCGCTGCTGGAAGTAGTTGCTGAGAGCAACGTGATACAGCCAGGGTTTCATTTTTGCTGCTGTAACCTTCTGTACCCTGCTATTGATGGAGTTTTGATGTGTTTGACTCCCAAGTATGGGATTCTTCACCTTCAGGCACTAGTCCTGCTGGATCCCAAATGTGCTAATGCTCATTTACAGCAACATCAATTGGCACATTGCAAGGGAGCTTTGATCCTACAGCAAGGGCTTATCTGCTAAATGACTGCAAGGGTGTTAGTGTCCCTAAGGGTTAGGCTCAGCATATGTTTGCACAGGAAAAGGGCAGCTATCTGAAAATGTTTTTCAGCGTTTTCTTGGATAGGTTAAGAAAGGAGACAATATTACACACTGCTTTAGGAAGAAAAGAAAACCCTTAAGCTCTCAGTCTGTAACCCAAGGTTACAGATCCCTTTTTAGACAGCTCTGCTCACGATCCTGGGAGAGGAAGCAAGAGGTAAGGTCGTCTGCCTAATTTTTCTTTTTTGTCATCCTCTCGCAGTGAGTTTTTGCGCTAGCCTGCAGACAGAGGGAAGAGCTGGGTGGGTGGTGATGAAACAATCATCACTTAAAACTATTTGCTGATAATGAGTCACTCTTCATGGAGTCCCAATCTGTTCTCCCTTCTGTCAAATACGAGTGTAGCAAGTCTGCCTGCTTTGCTGAAGAGTTTTACTGTTTTTTTTGTTTTTTTTGGTTTTTTTTTTTTTTACCCTGAAGGATGGATTCTAGCAGGAGGATTTGGCGAGAAGGACAAAAGAATGCAATGTGTTTGTGGGTGAATATTAATAAAGAGGTTTCTTTTTGTGTCAAACCTGAGGATGAACCTCCTAGCAGCTCAGATGCTGGGAGGGTTATCTGCAGTCTATAGGCTCCCTCTTCTCTCTGGCACAAGTCTTGCCAAATGCCCATGGCTGTTATTCCTCAGCTGAAAGTGGAGTTTAATGCAGAATGTTCAGCTTAGGTGGTGAGGCACAGGTTTTCTCCTGCTGATGGGATGGTATTTAAAAAGAACTAAGAAAATTATTGAAGACAAACCTAGGGATGACCCAACATAAAATAAAATAAAGCCTACATGATCCCAACAGGCCCCTAGGCCTTGCCTTCTCCTGCAGTTCCCTTTGCAATGATTTATAGTCGATATCTTGGTAAATGCCAGTGGGTGTGTTAAAAGCTGTCTGGCTTGTGTTGTGTGAGGGTGGCTGTGATGTCTTCCCTGATATGACTCCTGCTATAATAGGCCAGTTCTGTGATTTCAATGAAAATTCAATTTTCTTATAACAAGGTTTAACAGAAAGTTTATTGAACTATTGATAATGGAGAATGCTGTAGATACATGTCCCAGAGCTCATATACTGTAAGACATTAAAGAATGCATTGCATGTTTATCACTGTCAAATCCAGTTAAGGTTTTAATTATAAATAGTAAGAATTGGCCAATCAAGATGGGAAATTGTGATCAAGGAAGGGCTAAGCATAGGTTCTGGGTCATATTTGACTGAAAAGAGACCGAAATCAAGAGATCTAAGAGAGTTTGGCATTTCTTCCCAGAACTACATGGGCTTCTACTATAGACTCAGGCGTAAGTTTTGTTCAGTGACCTGTCAAGTGAAGTGGGCCTGTGCCACACGCTGAAATCATCTCTAGGAGGTCTGGGGCCTTCTTCCAATGTGTGAATGCATTGTTGTTAGTGCCAGAGGGATACACAGCTCTGCATCTGCCCTCTCACAAATCCAATGAATCCTTCCACCAGCATATTTTACTGCTTTTCAGCTCATCCTGATTGTAGCGAGCCCGCTTCAAACACAATAATCCTTCTTGCAGATCAGATACACTGTAATCCTCCTTTACAAGTGGGAGCACAATGGGCCTCTGCCGTCAGACATGATGTAATCCTGCTGCATCAGATAGAGAATTTCTTCCCTGTACCATGTGAAACACTGTCCTCTGTCTTCTTACACCAGACTGCAGCCTTTTCCCATCAGGTGATTTTCACATCCGTGCACTGTGGTTCTTCTCTAGGCTCTAAGCCATAAATTCCCATATTTCCTTGTCATGCTCTGCTACAGTGCAGACATTCCATGTCCCTGGGAATGGCAGCAGTGGGTAAAGAGATGTTCTTTTGAGTAGGGACTTCTGTCTTCTGCTTGTGCAGGACCTAGAGCAGTTAGAGGCAATGAACCCTGGGTGTTAGGGGAATGTACAAACCAGCTGACTGCAGGCTCTCTTGCTTGCAATTCCCTGCACTGTACAGGCCTCTTAAAAACTGTGAAGCTCATCTTCGAGCTCTGCTAATAACAGGTGCTGTGTTTTTACCCCAGACACAGTGCAAATGCAGCAGCTGGCAGCTCCTCCAGCTGCACCTCCTCTTCTCCTGGTAGCTCAGGTTTGTTGGCCCTGTCTTCCACAGACTGTTTTTTAATAATTCTTCTGCTGGGGATGATACAGGAGAGTTGTCTTTTGTATGCATGTTCTCTTTAACCTTTCTCTAATCCTTCTTGTGGGTCCTGAGCATTGCAAATCCTCTTCTCTTCAAGCACAGACTCTGCTAGTTTCTTGACTGGGGAGGGGAGAAGAGGGAGATGCTGTCATGTGGAAGGGAAGGATGTATTCTATCGCTCTCTTAATCCTCCAGTCTGTTAGAAAGCAGCTACACATCCTGCCTGATTGAATACCTGCCTCGTAATTCAATCTCGGAGTTCCGCTGCCATTCATAAATAGATTACACTGCTGTGCTGCAGGGCTGAGCCAGGGCTTGTGTGTTCCACCAGGCAATCCACGGCAGGGGGATTTTCCCTCTGCTCTGGAGAGGTGAAACAGCTGAGCAAGAAGCTGAGTTGGGGTGTTAGAGGGCAGGGGTTGTCAACTTTCTTGGCTTTGGGGCATGCACACCTAAATATTCCCTTTATGTGGCTCGGAGCCACACAGGTATTTAGATATGGATGATGAGATGGCTGCTGTCTTTATCTGCTTTTAATGTGTCTTGTTAAGTAAATGTTTAGTGACTTGCACAGTTCTGACCCTCTGCTTCCCCAGAAATGAGTGTGCAGTGAAAAGTGGCTCAACTCCTGTGCTCTTCTGCCTTGACCATCCTGTGCAGTGTCCATCAACACTGGCTGGCACTTCTTTGGTAGCATCAACACACACTTCTGGCCTAGTGGGACAGAGGGTGATGGATGTGGCTTTCTCACACATGGACAAGCTCCACTTCAGATTGTGTGCTGCCACTTTGAGAGACAAAGTGATCTGTGCAAAGTGCATGTCTCCGTAACCTGAGAGAATGCAACTCAGAGCTGATAAGAAATTATCAGATAGGCTTAGCAACCAAAGAAACTTCCCAGTGTTTTTCTGGCATCAGAGCCATGTTTGTTTGTGGACTGCGCTTGCATTTGCAGGATCTTGGGCTGTTCCAGGGCCATGGCACAATGGATATGGGGAACTGAACAGGGGAAGCTGGTTATGTGGTGCTCTCTTTGTGCCTCTTGGGTTATGAAGTGGGAGATGCTCATTCCTGGAGCAGAAACTGGATGGTTCCTTCTCAAGAAAGTTCTTCCAAGGCATCTTTGGGAGCAGAGTGAATGGATCTCCCTGCAGTGTAATTTTTTTTCTGCTCTTTTTCTGTTCATTAAATGATATATATTCTCATGGAGGCTCTAAAATAAATTGTTGTTGCAGAAGCACCTTTTAAAACTTGTCAGCTGTGGGCTTTTTCCCCAGTACCTTTGCCTCTTAGGACCATAAATGGCTTCCTAAAGCAGGAAAAAACCATTATTAATTACACTGCCTAATGAACTCATTTGGCTTTCTGCCCAGCTTCCAAAAACAGCAGTAGCACCAGGCTGGATACTGTTGTCTCACTGTAATTATGTTTATATGGAAAGTTAATTTTTGTTTTCATAAATTGATTTGAGGCTTCTGGAAGCTATTTGGAGATAATTAACTTTGCCCACACAGACCTATATAAGGGCGTTTGTTTACAAGGTAGAGCTCGGTGCTGGAGCATGGAGGTGGGTTCCTGGGATCATCTGGAAATATTCAGTTAGCAGCTCAGGGCAGCTGTTTTCAGACTCGATTCCCTCATTTTGGGCAGCAATAGCAGGCAAACACCACAGCCTTGAGATTTTTCAGGCTGGTAACAACCCTCAGGGTGGACCTGCAGTCCCTTGCTGCAATCCAAAGGAGCTGCAATCCAAATCATTCAAACACTGTGAAAGCTAGTGCTGGAATCACAAACTCCCTCGATGTGAACGACAAACGTGACAGTCCCAAATGGAAAAGGCTTGTAAGGAATGAGACCAGACCTCCACAAATAAGCAGTTGTGAGGCAAAAGCAGCTCCCATATATCTTTTATAATGGTGAGGATGGAGAGCAGGCAGCAGCAGCGCCAGGTGATTTAATGGGGCCTTCACCAGCAGGATGCACGATGTGATGCTGCAGAAGTGACTTATTTGTTCAGTCATAGGCATGTGTCTTTGAGTTTCTAGCCCCTGCAGTGAACTCTTCCTTCAAATCAATTCATTAATGAGCTAATTTATTATGCATGGAGATCCATTAGAGAAATGTGTAATAACCTCAGGATGCAGAGCCCTGCTCCCAGCACACAGCTACTGAAGAACAAAGGAGGGAGGAAAAAGCAAGGCCTCCTTGGCAGCTCTAAGCCTGTTTGGGAGCTCTTGTCTGACCCCTTTAAAATGCAGGGGAATGCATAAAGCACTCTGGATCGTGTCTAATAAAGAAGTGGATGGCTTGGCTGAGTGGAGCAGCTTGTGTAGGTCAGTGCCCAGGGTGCTCCTTTTAAAGCTGCATTTTTAAAGTTCCTGTGTTAGTGCACCATGGGCTTTCTTCTTAAAGAAAAAAATTGTAACTCAGAGGCCTGAAAATGTATTAATTTCTTGCTGCACACTTCAAAACCATGGACAAAGCTGCATCAGAAGGCCTTCTGGGCAGGTTGGCATAAGATGTATCTCTGCTTTTACTGGTGGAGGGGCTGGATGGTATTTAGAATTCATAATTTTCATAATTCATAATCCTTCTACAGAAGATGCTGTCTGTTCTGGTCTGTCTTGCTCGTAACAAAGAGCAACTTTTCTCAGCCCTTGCAGAAGACTGATGTCCACACTGTAGCCAGACTGCCAGCAAGCCCATAAATTCCAGCTTTTCCTGTTTGAATCTTTGTGTTCCTGTCTCTTGAGCAAATCCCCAGGGTCAGTGTTTTGCAGGTTTTATCTAATGCATCCATCAGGATGAGGAAATTTCCACAGATTGAAGGTCAGCATGCTGGAACAACAGCCGTGGGTGAGATCAGAGAAAAAAGGAACTTCCAGAAGATGCTTGTGGTATTTCATCTGGTAATCCTGTTGTTGTAAAAGAAGAAGCAAAGCAAAGTGTTAATAGAGATGTTCCAGGTTTCCTAAGGTTGTTCTCCATCTTCCTGGTCATCTTTTCCCCACATTTCCCCTCTTATGCAGCAGCACCATTATAAATTTATTCCTGATTTGCTACTGCATTTTCTGTCAGTTAGACTTAGAGTCCAACCTCTTTTAACCTGTATAACTCTGAGAAAAAAAGACTATTTTTCTGTAAAAGAAACTTTCCTTTTTCCTTTTATTGATGGATGTTCAGGACCCTGCTGGCAAACCCTCTTCTCAGATTCTGTCCTGGGACTAACCAGCATCTTGGGAGATGTGGCAATTCAAGGCTGACAGCAGCTGAAGTGGAATTTCCTTTTGGATCCCGTGGTTTGGACACCAGATGGTGAAATGGGTCGAGTACACATGTGCACTTAAAGCACTAATGTTAAAACAAAAATCCTGGGAGTAGGTGTGGATGAAGGGCTGTGAATTGGAGGGGCTGCTCCTTCCTCCTCTATCTGCTGAGCTTTTCCAATGATAGGTGAAGGGTTTACCCTTCATCTCTCCAGTTATTTGCTTCTGTATTTTATGGAGACTGTTTATTGTGCACTACAGGCTGCTCCATAGCTGTGTTCCCATGCCAACCATCCTGCAATATGGTGTACATGCTCAGTGAAACAAAGCAACTTTAATCCTCAACCTTTGGATGTCTCCTGCCCATCGGGGCCAAGCCTCCAAAGAGGAACCCTGCTGCTTTCAAAGTGGAGCTCCAGGTTCCAGTTAATTGGGCCCAGTCATTAAAGAAAATTCAGTTTATGTCTACTGGGACTGTGAAGGGAGTAGATTTTTTAATAGCAAATATCTACAGAGTGTATTGGTTGTCCTCAGGTTAAAAAAAAAAGCAAACTCTCAGCAGAGAAGAAATAATTCTAATTGCTTGCCGTTGGCAGAATGGCTGCCCTGCTCTTTAGAAGCTGTATTTATATCCTGTAAGAACCAGCTCATTAGCTCTATTGCTCACACAGATAATCAACAACATAATTAATAATTATTTATATGACACCTATGGCGGAGGGCTTGGGATCACACAACAAAACATCATTTCCTTATGATCACTCAGGCATTTCTAACTATGGGGTTTTTTCCTTTTTTCTGTTCTTGACTTTCTCTGGCTTTTTGTGCCAGTTTTTAATGTTTGGCACAGGTTTCTTGGTTAACTTTCCACCAAGTGTGTTCTTCCCTATCCACAAAGTTTTTCAAGTGCCAGAACTTTGTCACCCTGTAGGGCAACCTGGATTGGCATGAACAGCCATAGCTCTGTTGACTTCAGTTGCATTTTTTGTCCTGATTTGTGAACTGATTCCTGTCTACTCTTGGATGTCAAAAAGCAGGTTTTCTCTTGGTCCACCTGTTCTGCATTTTCCCAGGCCAAAGCAGGGCTGTGGGATGCTGTGTTTGGGCTACACCCAGGATGTCTGTCCTGGGGAGAACTTCTGAGCAGAGCATTCAGATGTTTTCTCCTGGGTGGGATTTTATCTATTTTAACCAAAGATTTTATTCTCAGACAAAGCCAACCTTCTGCTAGGTTTCCCTGGCAGTGCTTTGACTGTCATTATGCAAGGCAGTTCCCATACCCTGACCTGTGGGGTGACCCATGGGGCAGTTTTCCTTGTGTTTTGCTCATATGGGGAATTCTTGCAGCTGCTGGCATCAAGGGTGACATGCATCAGAAATCCTGCAGTCACATCTCATATAAAGCCACTCTCTCTGCAGTGCTGTCAGCCTGAGCTGTGTCAGGGCAGCAGGGACAGGTGGGGACAGCACAAGTGAGCCTTGTTCCTTGCTCAGCACAGCAGAGAAGCTCCAGGAAAGAGGTGGAAAGCTGCTGTGAGCTGAGCACTTGGGACAGGCTGACACTAAGAAAGGTGAAGGGGCTCACTGGGAGATGAGACGGAGAGCAGGAAATCAGGGAGCACACCTGTGATGGGACATTTGTAAGGTGTACCTCACACTGTAGAGACTCATTTCTTATGAGCTTTGGAGAGCAGGTCAGGTGTCAAAATGCATTTGGGAGAAGTTGAAGATGTGTTTTGGATGGGGAGAGAGAGGGGGGAGAAGCTGGTGTCTGACTGGGGATGTTGCTCCTGTGCTCGAAGAAAGGTGTTCTTGCACAGAGAATCCTTGTACTGAAGGAGCAGAGGAAAAGGGTGCACCTGAATAGGATTTCAGAAGACAGGAGATCCTAAAGCTGCTGTGGGAAACTGCCAAAAAGGAAAGAGGTGTGCCCTGCTGGTGGCACGTGCCTGCTGTGGGAAGGCCACTCTTGCCCTGCCCCCTCTCTGGATGCCTGTCTGTGGAGTTGGGAGCCCAACGTGCCTTTGCCATATCTGCAAGCCTCAGCCTGAGGCTTGGAAACTGTTTGCTGGCACCATGTGTTGCTAAGCAGATGGGCCTCTGCGTTTGTACCCGCTCAAGTTTTTCAGAGAGGGTGGCTTTGGTGTGGCATTTCAGTTATTGTTGCCAGCACAGTAAAAAAACCAGAAGGAAAAGCATCTCCAGTTCTTTACCACCTGCTTTGCCTTCCTTTTTGTGGCCCCCATCCAACACCTAAGTAGGTGCTTGCCCACAAAATGCTCTGGAAGGGAAAATGAGAGAGAAAAAAGCCCCACCCACGTTGATTGCAAGATGCAACAGGTGAAATTCTGATGTGAGGAAATACCAGAGAAGTCTTACCTAAGCAGGCTAAAAATACATGAGGGTGGGGCAGCTGAGTTACTAGAGGGGAAACTTCAACTACTGAAGGAGCCTGTAAATGGTTTGAGTATGACTTGCCAAGGCATTGGCTGATCTCTTTCTCTGGGGGCAGGTCCCAGCTGGGGTGTGTAGGTGATGTCAGCACTGTGGGACATGCCATCCAGTCCCTGCCCACGGAGCTGGGTGCTGCAGGCAGGCAGCTGGCTGGATTTTCCATGCCATTTTTCTTCTTCCTAGCAGGGCAAGGGTTCAGTCTGTTTCCGTGTTCTGAGTTTTATAACAAATGATATGTCTGGTGTTTTTTTGGTTAACCACAAGGGTTCCATTTGAAGTGTGATGCAGCAGTGAAGCTGCAACCAGTCTGTGCTGTCCTCTCCTTCTTGAATGGAGTGAGTTAAGAACAATGCTTCAGTGTTAAAATATAAAAAATTATCCAAAATGTTTTGAGAATTCTTACCCTCCCTCATTAAGTTTTCACCTCCTTGGTACTTGTGGCTTCTCCCCCTTGGTTAAGGGGATTATTGCTCCTGAAAAATGCATTTTGACAGATTGCCTAGGCCTCATTGGCCCATTGGATACAAGCTGACTTGTTTCTCTCCGTCCCAGTGAGTGATCCATCTCTTTCACCCATTGATTTTTCTGTCCTTGTATCTTGAGATTTATGGAACTAGATGTATCAAAGCACAGAATCTGTTCCCAAACCCTTGAAAGATCAAAGTGGTTAGTATTTCACATCTTCAGCACCCTCTTCTTCTCTCTCTGTTCTGTAAGGAAAAATAAACCATTATGTGTTAAAAACATGTAGCGACAGATTTCTTCATCACCCAAAGGCTCTACACACCAAAACCAGTCTTTGCTGCTTTTTTGTGTGTCCATCCATCCCTTGCCATGGCAGTTAACACAATCCCATGGTTTGTGAGCTAACAGGCACTGAGCATATGGGAGAATTGTGAGTTACATAATTTTACTTTTTTTTTAAATGTAAATTTTTTTTACCAGATCTCTAGCTGATGAAGAAAGAGACATATTGGGAAAGAAGGTGTGGGTGAAACAAGGACAACATTATCCTTGTGCTTGGCCACATGGGTTGGTTTGTTTTTTGGAACGCCCTCTCTTGCAGATGATCTGCCCATAAGTATCTGTTGCGCTTTTTGGTGATATTTTCTCCTCAGCATTGTTTTCCCTGCCTCTAACACAAAAATGTAATGATTTTTTTTGTGTGTGTGTGTGTGTGTGTGTGTGTGACCACATTAAGCACTTGGATCTTTTCTTCCCAAGGGGGAAGAACAAGATATCTTCTCCCTCCTCCTTTGTTGTGCCTACTTCTGATTATAGCACATGGGGGGAGATTTTTTTGCTGTGTTGATGAACAGGACTCCTGTGTCACTACAGATGTTGCCGAGAGAGGCTGATTTAAGATATATTTTAGAATGCAAGCTCTGCCTAAGAAGTACCACTATATTTCTGCTGCCTCTGGGAAATTTAGCTGCTGCATTGCTGCCAGAGGGGTGAATGCACACACTTTATCTGATCACCACTTCACCCTTCCTCAGTCCTTCATGGCAGCATCCAGTGAACACACTGTGCAGAGCTGATGTCTGATATGTTCTGTTGGAAAGCTGAATGATGCATTACATTGTTCAGTAAACCAGTTGGTGTGTTTATTGTGACTGTTTGGAGAAACAAAATCAATAACTTTTATGTAACACTCCTGTCATCCACTTCAGCTTCTCCCTTGTAGCTGTGGATGCCTGTCCTGAAATGAATAATGAAATGGATTTAATTGTATGCTGTGATGGTCACAGGACAGCAGCTCCAAAGCTGTTCTGATCACCCCAATGTACAGTAAATACTCCAGCAATTTTCACGTGCAAATGAGCATAAGTTAGTGCAGTGTCTTGTTTGTAAATGAGCACAAATAGCTGTGCTGGGTTCATATTTTTACTGTCAAGATTATTATCCCTCTGAAGGCATCGAGCTCTTGTTGCAGCTGTTTTACTGTGCATTCTGCAGAAAAGGTCCCTGGCTGAGCAGAGCAATCCTGTGCAAGACAATTGTGCTGCCACTGAATCACAGTGTGGCTTTTTTGTGTGTGTTACATTACATGACTCAAACAGATCATCTGCCTGTGTCAGTTTGGACTTGCAGGGAGGAGGTGACAAGTGGCTGCAGTTCTCACAGTCCTGCACAGAGAGGGCCATGCTGGGCTCTTGCAGTTCATCTCTGCTGTGACGAGAACAAATGGTAAATTATGTTTTTCCCCATGAGGGATTGCACCTCCAGTATTGTTCAATGGAAGCCTCTCTACTTTAAAAGAATTATTAGGAACTTGTATGAATCTCAACTATGTCTTTGTCACTGTAGATAGTGAAGAATTGATGTTCAGGTCATCATTTACTAAGTGGATCTTTTCCCTAAACTAAATAGAACACTCATCTAGACTAATTTTTTTTCAGTGACCTGTACCAAAGTGAAACTCCTTCCTCAATGGTAATAAAGTGAAACTCCTTCATAAATGAACTCATGGGTTGGTGTAGGTCAGTGATGTAGACCTGTGAGGAATCTCAGCCTGCCCATCAGTTTGCTTTCCTTGGTTTGCTCAGAAGAGATCTGTGTACCACAACCTGGAACCCACTGTGTAGATCACCTTGAGTTCCAGTGACAGGTCAGGGAAGGCAAGGGATGAAATCAGATTACAAATATTCTTGGCAGTCCTCTCAGCTCTTCAAAGAGATTGCTGCTTGTCTCTTTACTACTCATTTTGTCCTCTGCTGCTGACTGCAGTGTAGGAGCATCTGATTATTATAGAAAAGATGTGGGATTATCATACTGAGGCAACTAAAACAGTGAAACTTGTTCTTGGCATGATCCAAAGCCTGTTAAAGCTGGTAACAATCCCTGCTTTCATTGCTCAGCCTTTCCTACTCTGTCCTCCATACGAAATGCTGTGTTGGAACATCTAAAGAGTCTGGTGGGTGCGTGTAAAGAGCCACAGGCTAAACAAGTCTGTGCAGTATTTACCAGAGGCACTGAAGCTCCTTGTGTAATGTTAGTGCAGTCAACCTGGCAGGAAGCAGCGTGCTTCCCTCTATTTGGGGGGTCAGCTGGGCACTGTCCTGTGCTTCAGCCACTGGGAGCTGTTGCTGGGACAAGGATCACAGGCATTTGGGATATGCTGCACATCTGAGTCTGGGGGGGCCCAGGCAAAATGTCCTGCTTATAGTGCAGACAATTTCTGGACTCCCTGACTGGAGGAGCTGTGGTCAGAGGGCTGGGTAACAGCAGTCCTGTGGCTGGTGAGGCTGGAGGAGTGCTGGAATGCTTTCCCTGATTGCAGGCTGCAGCGCAGAATGAAGGGATGTGTGGGAGAGAGAGCTCTGCATCCTGTCTCTGCAGTCTCACCCCGAAGCTGTGATGGGAAATCCTGCAGCTCATTAAGGACATTTTCCTCAGCAACGTTCTTAATCACTTCCCAGGATACTGCTTTTTTCCTTCCCTTTCTCTTCATGCTGAGGAGGTAGCTTTCTTCTAAGTGGGTTATGCTGAGAGTTTATCCCATCTGACTCAGCTCTATCCACTACTTGGTCTGAGTGAGTCCCTTCCTAGGAATGCTGTGATCATTGTTACTGGTAGAGACCTTTAGCTCCAGCTGCACAAAGCTGGCAGCTTTGGGCTTGAAGTCATGTCGTCAGGGCTGTGAATAAAGCACAGTGGGAACCTGTGCCAGGCTTTGGGATCTGCCCAGCAGTGCCAGCAAGGAGCTCAGCCTGACTGGGAACACCTGCTTGAGCTGCATGGAGAGCCCTTACAGACATCCCTTCCTGCTGCTGCTGGGTGTCCCAGCTCATCAGGGTGTGTCTGTGCTGCTCTGGAGCTGCAGGTCTGCACAGCACTGGAAGGGGCATCTCCACAGAGGTGTTGTGAGAGAGAGGTCAGTGGGACCAAAAATAATATTTGAGGCTGTGTGTGACAAGCTAAACCAGTCTATGCTCATATTTGCTGATTTAACTGCAGCACCCAAGGTGACTTCTTGTGCTCCTGCACCATCTGTGGAAGGACAGGCTGAGCTGGGACAAAGCCAAGCAGCACAGTCAGCCTGTCCCCTCTGCTGTGGGCCACCAAGGTGAGTTTGTCCTGGATCAGCACAATGAGGAGAGGAGGGCTGAGGTAACAAAATCTCTAAAGAGCTGCCTTGCCCTGTGGGGAACTGAGCAGTCCTTGGCATTATTTTGTACAAAATACTGATCATGACAGCTCTTAACTGCAGGGGATTTTCAGAAGCCTCTGGGGATTTTGTGTGAACATCTGTTTTTGGTAAAGCAGCTCCTTCTAAGAGAACAGCCATGCAAGCAAGCTATTCCTGAGTGTGTAGGATTACACTGCTTTAACTGCATTTGCTAGGTAAAATTCTCTGTTCTGTGTGGGTACTGGAGAACACTTTTGAGACATTTCTTTGCTGCAGTCTTTGTTCTTCCATGTATCTGCTGCCTCCTGATAGCCTTAGCTGCCTGACAAGTTACAGACTGTCACCTTAGCATTTCCCTAATAAAGATGTTCTTTGCCTGTTTGCTCATGGGTCTTCCCTGCCACTCCAGAGGTTTAAAAGAAAGAATGAGTTCAGGTTAAATTACATTAATGTGCAAATATGTACTGATTTCATCTACAGAACACTCTTACAGCTCCCTCCATAAAGCTGTACAAACAGCAGTAATCCTTCCCTCCCTGGACCCCATCAGTCACCAACATTCTCACTCTGAGATGGTGAACTTTCTGTGACACTGGAAAGTCTTGCCTTTTGGGTGTGTAATGCTCTTCTTACTGGTGCTGCAGAGTTTTTTCAGGTGTAAGGTGCTGAAAAAAAACTCATTCCTTGTTTCCCAGGCTTGCCCTCATCTACTCACTGAGCAGCATCAGCTGTGGGGTTTGGTGTCCACTCCTTCACTCCAGGTATCACATGTGCAGGGAGGACAGAGGCTCTGGTGATGAATAAGGCAGAGCCCAGTTTAGTTGATGACATGTTCTTTGATAGACAGCTTTCATTTCATAAAAGGTTTTGGTCACGTAGGAAAGGAGGAGCACCTCAAGGACACCTCTGTAACATGACTTTCCTGCTGTGGTGTTCCAAAGCTGGGAGCAGCAGGTTAATTTACAGTGGCTCTCTTTCCCTGTGCTGCTCACCATCTGCCAGGGAACCCCTCTGCTCCTCCTGGCAACACACAACATGCAGGTACATTAAAACTAGGCTTCTGCAGAAGCAGGAACAGGTCCTTACTGGATGTGCCTTAAAAACAAGGCTCTGTCCAAGGCTTTCCTGAAATACAAGGCTGTGAGTAAAATAGGGCCATCAATGCAGATGATCACAAAGCACCTCCCTTTTGGTGTGGAAGCTGCTAAGGCTGTGCTTGCCAAGGCACAGGACTTGCTGTTGATCTCTGCAAAACCTGTTATGCCCTGGAGGCCTTTCATGTGTCTGTTTAATATTGCAATTACACTTGTGTCTTTGCAGGTGAAGGCCAGGGGCTTGTTGCACTGAACTTAATTATATTAGTACATGATTTCTCTTCTCCAAGCCTTCTTTAAAGATGACTGTGTATTTCATCCTTGGTGCCTGAGGAAAAGGACTGTCTGCTAAAGATGTTTTTAATGATGGAAGTGAATAGTTCTTTAACAAGATGAGACCTTCCTTGCTGAGACACTAAAACTGGTGATAGATATTGGTGGGTACCATCTTGGCTTTAGCTTAGGCAGCCAAGTCAGGGAAATGAGCTTTGGAGACTTTAAGTTGTGGTGTCTTCTTGGAAGGTTCTGTTCTCTGGCTTGCTTTCCTCTTGTGCATGTCTTTGCAAGCCAGTGCAGTGGTAAATCCCCTGAGAGGGAAAGCTGTAGGAGGAGATCACCTGAAGCCTAAGCTGTGTGGAATCCAGGATGAGGTATTTGTTTAAGCATCTCTGCTGTATTTCTCATGACCCTTGACTTGCTTGATGCTTTGTGTGACCCTGGTGGGTAAGAAAAGCCACTCAGTAAAGAAGTGCATTTTTGGATAGTAGCAGGAAGATTTCCTCACAGTTTGGCTCCTGTATCTCTGCGCTATCTGTAGGCTGGATAAAAGCCTTGGAGGAATGATTGTCTGAACAAGATTGAATCTGGAAGAGAGGCTCATGGATCCCAGGAAGAAGTTGGCTGTCAGAATGTAGTATTGACTTGAAGAAAGCAAGTCCTTGGAGGCACTATTGACTGTCATTACTGATGTAGTGGAGACTGCCTAAAGTGCCATTTCTTGAGAGTGGCATCATTTTTTGCTGTACTTTTTTCTTTTTTCATCTCCTTCTTTTTGCTTTTGAAGAGGGTTGGCAGAAAAGCAACACGAGCACGTGTCATGAGTGAACTGACAGTACATGCTGAGCAGGAGCCTGCTGAGGGACTTGTTTTGAAATGAAGGGCAGAGAGGGGGTCCTGAGGGACTGGTTCCCCTCTGTGCATACCAGCCTGGAACTGGAAGTGTTTCCAGCCCTTGTTAGCAAAGAGCAAACTCTCCCCTGGACTCACCCAAAGGCAGCTGTCTTGCAGCAGGAACTGTGAGGGTTTTTCTTTCACCTGCCTACATTAGACTTTGCCCTCAAAAGTGGGGCTTCCATTCAGGAGATGCAGTGCCTGGTCAGACAACTCAGGACAAACCTGGCATCTGTGGTAGAAAATGCAGAGGGAGGAGGGTGAAGGATCTCAATATTATTTTAAGGCTTGGCAGAAATAGCCCTAGGGAAAGTGAATACAGCTGCTTCCCTCCTGTTTGTCTCTGGTATTCCTCCACTTGCTCTCTCAGGGCTGAGCCTAAAACAATAGGGGGAAGAGCTCATGGCCCCTTGGGAATGCTGGCTGTTCCCAACTCTTACAATTAGGCTGGGCAGAGCAGCACTAATTGAAACAATGCTGTCCCAGCCCAAGGGGCCATCTTGGTGTTTGGAATGGAAATTTCAAAGCCACTTGGTGGACATGTGCTTTTTCTTTTTAGTTGTGGGGTTTTTTTGGTTTTTCTTTTGTTTTGTTTGTTTGTTTGTTTGGGGTTTTTTTTCTCTCCAAGGAGGCCCATCCACATTTCTTTGGTGGCATGCAAAATGTGGGTTTAAAATTCTCTGGCTTTAGTAATGCATTTCCTGAATTTCAAAAATCCCTCTTTGCACAAGTTAGTATTTTTGCTTAGGGTTCTGTTTCCATTTGTCTGCTTTCAGACAACTCAACAACTGCTTCAGAACATAATGACTTTGGGCTGTGCATTCCACAAAGCTGTATCCAAAAAGTCCTTGAGAAGCACGTGGACATCTATTGAAGCCATACAGCAAAATTCCAGTTTCTCAAGTACTTTCCTAATGGCACAGCCTGAGGGTAAGGAAAGGGATAATATAATAGGCTTGTGCATGTTAATGCTTTCCTTATCCAGCATTTAACTCTGTACTAAATAAGTTCTAAAGTCCTTCACCCCTTAATGTGGTGCCATTGGGAACTGAGTAGCCTGTTAGTAGCCTACTGACCTCTTCTGGTGTCCTCATCTAAAATTGGGGTAGGATGGCAATACCCAGTCAGCTCCAAGCAATCTGTGCACGCTGATAATTATTCTCAGGATGTTAGATAAAAACAGACATGCCCTATTCCCAAAGCAGCGTGGGAGGGCTGGGAAAGGGGAGGGATGGGAAAGGGTTGCTGCCCAGGCTGCTGGTGACAGTGGGGAGGATGAAAAGGCAGGAGAAACTGAGAAAGGGTGATGAAACATCCCACCTCCTGTCAGAGATCCTCACTCTGGTTGGCACTGCTCCCAAGGGGCTCTGCCCCAGGAGGGTGTCTGGCATTGCAGGGTGTCCCAGCTGAGTGTCTGGCTTTTCTTCCTCAAGGACACACTGGCTGGGATACTGAAGTGACTCAGTGTTTGGATGTCTGGACACGGATTCAGGCAGAGGATTTGCTGCATTGTCCATGACTGAGATGGTTTTGGATAACCCTATTGTCCAGCTGTCTGGTTAAGGCTGAGATGTAGGTAGTCCTTGTTTTGTTCATCTAAGGAGGTGAAGGAACCATTTTGAGGAGGCTGTTAAAATTACATTCTTGATTTCAGATGCTTTTTCTTCCCTTTTCTTTTTCCAAAAGGAAGATGCTTTTTTGGAAGCGATTTTATGCTTACCCTTGAAATCTCTCTTCCCTTTATTTCCCCATCTGGATGCAGTTAGGCTTTACATCCTCTTCCCTGTGACTCAGCATGCCTCTGTGGCCTCAACCCCCAAGGCTCTGCTCCAGGGCTGTCTTGGAAGCCCCATCCCCTGTAGAGTGTGGCTTCCTGGCTGCTGCAATTTGGCTTGGGAAACTGGGTCTCACCGACTTCAGCAACTCTGTCTTATCTTCAAGGTACCTCTCAAGGTTTTAACTCAAAGCCTTGGAAATGGTCTGGCATCCACATTATCTACAGAACTGACTCTGCTGCCAGGGCAGCTGAGATCAGCTGGAAAGTTTAGCTGGACGGGATTAAAAAAAAAAAAAAAAAAAAAAAAGTAAAACTATTTTGGTCCTAATTAGAAACACTGGGGAAAAAAGAATTGAGGAATATGTGTTAAAAACTTACCCAGCTCTGCTCATGGCCTGTCTGGGAGTCAGGGAGTCAGCAGGCTGTTGGGTCTCTGGTTCTCTTGCTCCCTGCCAGGGGCTGTAGTGACCAGCCCAAGATGACCAGGGGTGGCTGGCTCTGTGGGACAGGAAACCAGGGCACCCAAGTCAAAAGCAGTTTGCCAAGGTCAGAGGGTGGGTTAGTGGCAGAAGTTGACCTGAGTCACCTGGAGGCCTTTTCTGGGGGCCGGTGGGCTCAGTTCCAGAGGTGTCAGAAAGCAGACACAGCATCTTGTGGTGCCTCAGTCCTGGCTCTGGAGGCAAAGAGGAGGTTGAGGTTTTGTGCCCAGCTGAGGAGGAGCTGCTGAACTTGTTTTAACAGCACCCTGGTAGAAGGCACTTGATTGTCAGGGAAGTTTGCCAGAATCCTGGCAGTGACTGAAGGTAGGAGTGAAAGTAGGGATGGGGTTGTTTAAAACAGCTTTACTGTTGCCTTCTGGACAAGGTCACCAAAGGTGGGTGAAGTGGATGTTTGCAGGAACTGGATACTTGACTCCCCTTTGTGTCTGAAAAATGTCCATCCTGGATTCATTTTTCCCCTGGAGGGGAAAGCTGTGTGCTAGACTGTCCCATTACACTGCAGCAGACACGGAGATCTAGTTAATTTAAGTGCCTCTTACTTCAGCTGAAACATATTTGCAATTGGAATACCATTCCTGCTCACTGAGCAGAGTCCTGGAAGCCACAAGCTTTTGTGTGAGAGATCCAATTAAAATACAAAAAGAGAGATGAGGTGAGTAAAGCTCTCCCCACAAATTCCGGGAGGGATTTCCTGCATGAGGCCAGCCTTGACCTTGAGCATTCCCAAGTCCTTTCCCTGGGATGCTGACCCAGTATTCATAAATCATTTGAAGCATGAAGTGATTTTTTTATTTAATAAATAATAAAAAAAAGTAATTGGATTGACATAAATTAAAGCTGAGTTAACCTGTCTGGAATAATTGGATTGGTAATAATGGGCAGCAGTGTGGATTGAAGTAGGTCACAGTTTAACCCGGAGGCCTGCAGAGGCTATTTTTTTTTCCTACCCCTCCCTTCCCTCGCCTTTTTTTTTCTTTTTTCCCCCTCTGAGAGCACAAAGAAATGTGATGGGAGGGAGATAACCAGTGTGTGCCATGTGCATGGGGCTGCTCATATCTGGGCAATCGCTTTAGGGGAACTCCAGTTCCAAACTTGGATGTTCCTGAGAATTATGTTCCCTGGTTCATTGCTGGGAAGTGACAGACAACTGTGACAGAAGCTGTATTGTACATGGTTGCAGTGATAAATCATTTCACAGGGATTAACCTCCATCCTTTCCATGCTGTCCTTATCACTGATATAGAAAAGGCTGGGGGAGCTGCTCTTGAATTGGGGCTTTCCAGTGACAATGCAATGTGTAAATCACTGGGGTTTGGGGTTGCTCTGTTCTATTATTAGCATATCTGTAAATGCCCCCTGGGTATTCTATGTATTTAAGTTTGACTCGACTCTTCTTGTGTCCTTGGGTGACAGCAACAGTGATAAATAACCATAGTGTTGAATAAAATCAGGAGTTTTTAACTCAAAGTAGCTTACAGCTATTTTACATTGCTCTGCTTCTGACTTGAGACTTTCAGCACTCTTTAACCCCTGGGTAGAAATGATGAGTACTGCTGAAGTGCATCCAAAGGGAGTGATTCCTCCAACCCCTTGAAAAAAATCCCAGGCTTGGGAAGTAACTCTAGGATATTGCTTCAAAGCAGTTGCATGGTCCTCTCCCAAGACCTTGTTTGGAAGCATTGCTGCATTTGACACCATATCCTTCACTCCAGTGAAATCCAAATCCACCAAGGCACAGATGTTATGCTAAGCACATGAGAAATCTCGTCTCCATTGGGATAAAAACATTTCCAAAGGAACCACTTCCCTCAGAGTGGCAAGAGGCCAAGAGTACCACTCAGGCAGTTGAAAAATGAGCTGTGTAGAAATCCTCTTGAGATGAAGCCCTCCTCTGATCCTGAAGCAAGCAGGATATTGAGAATATGTGCTAAGGAAAGGTTCATGTCCCTGTGGTGTGCCCTGGGAAGGGATGGAGAAGTGGACAGGCTGCAAACCATGCTGGAGCTGTGGAGCCAAGCAGGCATGAGGAGGCAGTACAGAGAGACCAGCCCTCCTTTCTCACCCAGGCCATTCGGGTCTTGTTTGCTTTATTCTGTAAGAAATTGATGATGGTTCATTTATAACAATTCTGTAGTTGCAATAGTTGCTTTTGTTAGGTGAAGTTAACTGGCCTGTGTTCAGTTCCTGTGGCCAAATCCTGATGCCTTTCCAAAATCACCTAAGTAGTTCTGATTGTCACGTTAAAACCACTTGCTGCAAATGACTTATTTGGAACAGGGGTCGGTGTGAAACGTGTCCTTAGCCATGCTGTATCACTGCTTGGCAGGGAAAATAGGTTCTGAAGAATTACACTTGCCACTCTAGAGCTTTCCTCTGCAGCCACACCCTGACACTGCTGGGCTCAGTGGTAACATTCCTTGTGTTTTTGGTGGGACACTGGGGACAAGCAACACTTTTCTGTGAACAGGCAAGTGCATCCATGGCAGGGAGTGCCTGTCACTGCCCCATCACACTCTGTGCTGGGCAGCTCCTGGGGAAGGATCAGCAGTCCCTGTGCCCTTCCAGAACAGGGGAGGACTGAGGGAAAGGGAATGTTTCCGAGTCACCATCTGCTCAGAGTAGTCCAGCCTAGAGGCTTTTCTTTGCCTAGAGCTGATGATAAAGTCACAGCGTGGACTTAAATAATTAGGAGATGCCTGGCTTTGGAGCAGAGAGTCACTTCTTTCCCCGCTGACCTTGGCTGATTAGCAAATATTTGGTATTATTTGTAGAATCCTATCAAAGCAGCCCAGAGGTATTCATCTGCTTAAAAGCCTCTGGGAGATCTCTCTCCCCCATGGGGGTACTGCCCATCCTGGCTCTTCAAAGCAAGTTTTTGATTAGCTGACGGGAGATGCGTGTTTAAGATCTTGTGGTTTTTTGATGCCTTTTTTTTTTCCTCCCCACCCCCTTTCAAAGAAGGGAGAAACTTAACATCACACTAGTCCCTTTGTGGCAGTTTGGAAGTTAAATTTACCAGGACCATTATCTTTAACAGCTGCTGCTGTCTGACAGATTGAGTTTATAGTCGGTCTTATAGGCACTAAAATCACTTTTATCCTTGTGGGTCCAATTTCAGAGCTATTCAATTTATTATCTCTAACAGCTTAACAGCTGTTCTCCCCACTCCCTCGTACCCCTCTGCCCCTCACTCCCTCTGGCTCCCCAAAGCTCAAACATAAGGGTCACCCCTTAATCCTGGAGGCAGGAGCAGGGATGTGCACGTGCTCTTCCAGCAGCACCTGGAGCTTTACTGGAGACAGGCAGCCTCCAGTGATGGAGGAGGGCCTTGCTCTGGCAGTTTTTTCCAAGTGGAGCACCAAGCCTTGGCCACGGGAATCTCACAAGAGCTGTTCCTTCCTCAGCACCTCGGCAGAGGAATCTCCCAGCCTGTGCCTCAGTTCCCTCTCAAGCAGGGGTGTTAAAGCTTTGTCTCTTCACCTGGTGAGGCCACTGTGCACCTTGGCAGCAATTAGTCAGCTGTGTTAATGGGCCAAAGGGAGGCTTGTTCTTGCTGCAATTACCCCGAGTGGCACACGTTTCCCCTTCCACCTTCCCCACCCACCCCATCCCCTCGTTTTTCTCGCTGCTCTGCAGAAGCATTGATTTATTGTGTGAGTAGACACTGTGATGATGAGATAGATTGTGAAAAATTGCTGAAAATTAGTAGCAAGAATTCTAAGATGGATTTCCCTTATTTCCCTGTAATGGTGGTACATGATCTATTACACCTTGGCTGGGGCTAAGTTTCCCTGAAGTTAATGGGAGGCTTCCTGTTGACACATGTAGTCTTCAGATCAGACCTGTGGAGTTTTGGCACTTGTCAAGCGATAGCAAAATCTCAGCAAGTCTTGTGGCACAAAGGAGACTATTCAGACCTGTCACTGAGTGTCTGTTTCATTCTTTTCATCTTCTCCTCGGTTCTATTCAAGTTCTTATGCTGCTCTTGTTCCAGTGGTGCCCGAGTGCCCTCCAATGGTGCTAATGCTCCCACAAAGAGATAATAATGATACCCGGCTGCTTCAGAGAGTCCCTTTCTGCTCTGCTTCATTTCCCTTCCACCTTGCAGACAGTCTGATTATACCCCGTGGCTATTCCTACTCTCTTGTCAGCTTCAGAAAGGAAGAAAGAAGTCATTAGAAACCAACGAAAATGTTAATTGTATCATAAATCTCTGAACAGAGCAGCATTTCAACAGTTTATTCTGATTTGGGCGTGTGGCACTGCAGCTAAATCTGCTTTTCTTTTTCCTGTAAGTCACTGAAAGGCTCAGAAAAGATGGAGGAGACAGCCCGGTTTGCCAGAGCAGTTTGCAACATCAAATAGGGCTGCACAGTCTCAGCATTCAAGCCTTAGACCTAATTTGGAAGCAATTCTTAAAGACGTACTGAATAAATTCTGTATGGTTTTTCTTTTTATTGGGCTGAAATAAGTGTTTGCATGTTCATTTTCAGTGTGTGTTTCAAGAATGGCTTTAAAGGCTTACGGGGCTGAGAGCACATCCAGCACAGTAGCCTCTTTTCAGATGAGTTGGGCTGATGCATCTTCCTAGCAGAGGAAAGGCATCAGTAACAGTGTGACCGTGTGGCCACGGGAATCACTCATTGTGCCAAAGAAACTGCAGAACTGGAGTTAAAAACAGAGGTCTGGAACTCCAGCAAGGGGAGGCTGGACTTGGAAGAAAGGCTCAGAGCAGAGGCTGCTGGAGAAGGTCATGGAAACAAGCTGGTGACCCTGGGGAGACCTTAATCAATGGTGTGAGGGGTGTAACTGGGGATGTATTCCAGGGAAATCACTGAAGTGATTTCAGATGGATAAAACGGGTAAGTGTGATCTGCACAAGCTCAGGGAGTGCAATGGGATTATGCAAGTAGAGGATGCCTTTCCTTCAGACCAGTGTCCATCCAGAGCTCCCACCCATGCTGGGACTGTCCTTCTCTGATGTGGCTGCACTGAGGAATCCCACATTCAGCCTGTGCTGCCCTAACTCAAGCATATTACCACTGATTGATAACTTCAGCACAGACTTGGCAGAGCCAGGAGGGATCTCGGGGCTCAGGAGTGGCCCACAACTTGCAGGCAGCCTGAGGATGGGCACTTCAAGGTCTGTGGAGAGGCTCAGCCACTGCTTTGCCTTCCCCATCAGGTTCTGATGACTTCTGGTCCAGCTGTTCTCCACCATGTGCACAGGTCTATGGATGTGCTTTGTGCTTCCAGCCTTTATACTTTTCTCCCTATTCCAATCCAGTTTGACTGTGGCCAGTCCCTGGTAGACGGGAGGGAGGGAAGAGGAGGGTTAATCCAATCCTTTTATCTTGCCCTTTGTCTAATTAAAACCACAACAAATGGCACAGTTTAGGTTTAAATGTAATTGTGTTTAATGAAACATTAAGGGCAATTAAAGGAGTTACCGTGGCAGCCTCTCTATACCCTCCAGGGTTATAATGGTCTGATGAAGTGCTCTTACTGGCTCTCTTGGCAGGGGGCTGTTAATTGCATTAGAAACTGATAGTGGTTTTCTTTTAATACTGAACTTTCTCTGGGTATCCATCTCACAGGCATTTGCTTGTGATCAGTCTCTGGAAGTTGGAGCAGCACATGGGCACGGTGGTTGCCCAGGAGGATGGATGGGGCACTGGGGGTGCTGAGGCATCCCCTCCCCTTGGCTGAGCCCCTGAGCCTTGGTCTGGACAGTCACTGGAGGCACCCATTGCAGCCCTGAGGCCTGAGTTCCCTTTCTGGCCTAATATTATGCTGGCTTTATTGCTCATGGGAGACAGTGCCTTTTTGCCTGGCAAAGGTTGTCCTGATACAGTCAAGTTAGTTTGAGAGTTGTCAGCCAAAGGGAAAACATATTGTGCAAACTGAGATGATTCATGCTTGTAAATATTATATAGTTACTATCAATCTCAGACTTTTAAAAGAAGCACCTAGAGGTCAATGCTGGAGATTTCACAAACACAAAAATTTGGCACCTTCCTCCTTAAGATGCAGCCTGAATTTAAAGCCAGTTCCTCACATTTTAAGACTTTGACTCATGCCTGACTCATGCTGTTTTTAAAAATACAGATGGGAGTTGGCAAGAGTGTGATAAACTGAGGCATGGAGGGAGAGCAAAGGCAGCCCCAGCACTGCCACTGAGGTCAGGCTTCCCCCACACCATCCCCAAAGGTAACCCAGAGGGAACCAGGAGCAGAGCCAGGAACAGGATGCCCAGCTCTAATCACTTTCCTGCATCTTGAAGAAATAAGCACTGCCAGGGCAGCAAAATAAATACCAGTTTAAAACACTGGTGCTGTAAGTAGACAGCAAATAGTCCCCTTGCAAAAGAAGTGGGGCAGACTGGGCTCTTCCTTTGTCTCTGCTGCTTCTGTATATAGAAACTGTGGCTTGAAAACAAGGTTAGCTGCTGCCTCCTGAACATGGGGCAGGTTTGGCAGCAGCTTTGTGGCAGCAAGGCTGCCTTCACATCCCTGACAGGATGACTGCTCTGTAAATCTTAGTAAAAGATGTCACAGCAACACGTGTCCCCCAGAGACTGGGAGGGGAAGGGAATGATATATGAGCGAAACCTGTCCCCAGAGTCCTGCCATCTATTTCTCAAGTCTTAAGAAAATGCTGCCACTCTGCTGCCTCCATTTATCTCAAATAAATATGGAGGGAAACTTCTAAAATAAGATGCCTTTAAATATTTTTTAAGGCAGAGGTTATTTTTTAACACAAAAGAGGTTTTTTTTTCCCCTCTCCTCAGCACATTTTCCAGTTGCTTTCATAAATAAATAACTTAATGCACCTCCTTGTCTCCACCTGCTTCCTGCCCCATTCAGCGGGTGCTTCCTGAGGCTGGGCAGTTATCTCAGCCTCCAACAGCTCCTCGGGATCCTCCAGCCTTTCCACAGCCTGAGAGGGGAACAGATGGACCCTTATCTCCATCTTGCAGCCCAGGAGCCAAAGCCTGTGGAGATCTGGGACTTATTCATGCTCACTCAGGAAACCTGTGGTTGATCAGGAGCTAAATCCTGTTCACTTTTTTGGGGGGTAGGGGATTGTGACTCGGACATAACAACAACAACTGTATTTTTGGGTCATGGCTTCCCTTACAGCCATTGTGGTAGAGTGACTGTGGAGGTTTGTTTTCCTGGGTTGTGTTTGTGTGGCTGTGTGTACCTCAGGTGACAGGTGCCTGTGGCTTGTGACAGTGTAACACAGCTCTTGGTGAGCCAAGTGTGCTGTGGTGAGGAGCTCTCTGTATCTTGCCCTCAGTGGTAGGATCTAAGTGAAGGATCTTTCTTTCCTCTTCCCTGGTGCTGAGATAACCAAGGAGGAATATTTGGCACTGTCAATGTTTTTCATTGAAAGGGTTTTTCCCCCCCAAATCCAAAAGTATTCTGAAAGTGTTTCTACCTGAGACTTCTGTTAATTCTTTTTCAGACTTTGTGACTGCAGAGTGCCCAGACTTGGTATCACCCGTGCCTACTTGTCCCTAGTGGTTGGAAATAAAGGAAAACAAAAGCGTTAATCTGAAGCTTTCCTGCCATGGCCCTTGGGGTGCTGTTGGGTAGGTCTGCCCATGCCTTGAGGAGGTGTTTTGCATAGCAATATGAAGAGTTTTTCTCCTGTTTCCCCTTCCTTTCATGCTTGAAGAGCTCTGTGGCAGCAGGAAATTGTCTCTAAGGAGGATTGATCTTGCCCTTCACTTCACAGGGATTAAGGGCCTCTCCTTGGTCTGGGGTGAACTCCCTTGCTCCCAGGGAAGCTGCAGGGACTGCTGTTTCACTGTGATTATTATTTTTTTTCTTCCCCCACTTGTGGATCCAGAAGGCTGTTCCACAAACCCCTCACCTTTGTGCTCTAAGATCCCTCAGTCCACCTCTCCTTGCTTTTCCTGAACCATTGTTCTCCTGATGACACTGGCCTGTAGAACAGTGGGCATGTGAAAAAGGGATAGGGAGGATAAATTAGATCATCCCCACTCTGGGTACATTTATCCTCCCCATCTCCACTGCCCCATCTCCAGCCATACACCATTTCTTCTCTCTGCTGCTGAAGTGATGCTGCAGGAACAGGGACAGGGCATTCACACTGCTTAAGTAAAACATAATGATTTAAGTTTTATTTAATTTAAACAACAAAATGGCCATTAAACAAGTTATGCATTGACCACCTTACCATGCCCTCTAGTGCTAATCCTGATTAAGTGTCTTTATTACTTGGCTCAGTTGGCCTTTTTTAAATGACAACGAAACACTTGCTAGCACGAGTGCAAACTCTTTCCCTCTTGGCAATTATCTCCCTTCCTACTGAGTTTTTCAGGAGGAAGGAGAGGGGGAGAGGGAAGGAGAAGGGAGAGCAGGTTGGCCAGGGGAGAAATCCAGCAGCACCTGATCCGTTTATCACACAGATATGCCATAGTGGAGGCTTAATGGAGATTTAAATAATTCAGAGCACTCAGCCCCGCTAAAGCTGTATAATGAGCCTTCTGCACCGTGAGCCACTGCTCGGCTGAGCAGACGAGCAGGGAGGTCGTGTGGTTTTTCCATGCATAATTAAAGGGATAAAAGGGGATTTAGAGCAACAGTGTTACAATGAAGCATGCGGACAGAGGCTTCACTTTTATTTAACTTGGAAATGCCAAACTGTTTTTGACTTGCAGAATAAGCTTCCCTCTTTCCTTTTATATATATATATATTTTAATATATAGAAAAACCTAATTTTTATATATATTTCTCCTGTTCCATACTGACCTGCCCCTGCTCCCCTCTGTCCCTTTAGCATGGGGTTGTCTCTGAAGAGGATCCACAGTGATTCTTGTTTCACACTGGGACAGCAGCTCTCAGCTCTGTGGCTATTCAAGGTGGAACAAGCTGGCATGAGCTGAGAAGCCTTTTCCAGCATGTTTCATGTTCCCTTTGTTTCTGCCAAAGGAATGGCTGCAGATGAAGAGAAGGAAGATGGGAAGAATACTGGGGGTCACTTTAGCTGTGTGATTTATCGTTTTCTACCGTGTTGTTTACAAAATCTGGGGTAAAATGTGCTGCCTGGAAGAATAGGTCTAAGACAACTTGGTCATTCTTGGGTTTTATTGCTCCTTTCTGCTTTTCTGCCCTGTTCTTTCAGAAGCAACCAACCTTCACAGCCCCTGAGATGTTTTGTGGGGCACTTGGGTACCTGCCTGCTGCACAGCTGGGCCAGGAATGGTGTTTCTCACGCTGCCCTTCATCAGCCTGCTGTATCTGATCTGCCCCTCAGCCGTGCTGTTGACAGAAGGAGAAAATGGCTTTGCATTATCCTCCTCCTAGAAAATGGAAGGGGATGTTTCTGTGCTGAAAGTTGCTATCAACCATGTCTCAAAAACTGTGCAGGTCTGTGGTGGTGGTGATAATATGTCTTTCATTAACCCTTTATCAATGGCCCAATCTGCTGTGGGAGAGCTTCTCACAGCGAACAGGTCTGGTTTCATCACAGCTCTTCCCAGCTTGAATGAGTCTTCCTGCACTTCTCCTTATGGATTGGGGGCAAACTGGAGACAGCTCCAGTGGTCTGGAGGATCCTGAGAAGGCTGGGGAAGGGCAAGCATTAACTCACCTGTGGTAAGATGTTGCCCCAGGTGACCAAGGAAGGTGAGCTCAGTTTGGTGTGCCTGCAAAATGAAGTTTATGTTGTGGGTGGAGGTTAAAGGGACTAAAAGGACCTTCAGGCTACCAAAACAAAGGTTGAGAGGAGTTCTTGCTGCTTCTTGTACATAGGGTAGAGAACCATTCTTGCAGGTCAAGATCAAGACAAAACACGGAGTGGTGAGTGCCCAGTGGGAGTGGTGAGATCTAAAAACCCAACTGGTTTTAAGGAGACATGTGATAACTTGCAGAAAGGAATTCTGTGATGTTTCCACCTGGAGGGTACATGGATCATTAAATCAGGAGGTCCTTTCTGCCCTTTGATCCTTAATAACCCCTTTGCCCAGGGCTGTGGGAGCAGCTCATGGCTGACTCCCTGCCCAAGTGTGCCTGTGTTCCTCAGGTCTCCCCTGCCTTCACCACTGTCCCCAGGCAGAGCTTCAGAGCTGCTTGTCACTGTGATGTACAGCCAGGAGCACAAGCTGCTGCCACACTTAATCCCTAGAATTAATTCATTATTTTCCTTTAGATAAAGAAAACAAGAAGGAATCTGTGGCCACTGCATTCACCTTAATAGCATGTGTCTGTCAGTTATTTGTTGCTGGGTGGGAAGCCAGGGCTGCTGTGACATCCTGCACGGTCACCCTAATGGAAACATCCATCTTGTCTCCCTCAATGCACACTCTCCATTTAGGAATTTCCAAAACACTTCTGTCAAATATCACTCTCTGCACAATCCTGTTAGCAGGCCTGATGAATGGAGTCTCAAATTAAGACCGATCCCTCTGATAACCACAGTGCTGTAGGAGAGTCATCTGCTCAGTCAGAGCTATTTATTATATTTGATTAGCTGGGATGGCAATCTTCACAACCCACTGTAAATTCTATTAGGGGCACTCTGAGGCCCAGAAATGCAAATTAGACTTCCCAACACACATATGCATACATATCACCTCTCTTTGCAAATGGGTAATTTCCACACATTTATTTCAATGTTGTTACAAGAGAGATGTTGATGCCTTCCCTTTGCCAGGAGGGAAGGGAGAGGGATGAGGGGGACACTACTGGGTAGTCAGACAGCCCCACATTCTCTTTACTCTTCATTGTGAGACCCTGCATGGCAGGAGCTCCAGCAGATATGTTTTGTGAGCCCTTTGCTTTCTACCTCCCAGCTCTCACTAGCCCATATCCTACAGGCATCCCCATCCAAATGGGTGTTCAGGGGCACCAGTCTGTACAATGCTGGAGAAACCTCATGGAAGACTGGCCTGTGGTGAAGCTGCAAAGACAGGGCAGGCCCTTCACTCTATTTTGTTTCTCCTTTATTTGGTTCAGACAGGCCCCAGGCAGCTGCAGTTGGCTATGTGACACAAAGTCAGGTTGGAAGCTCAGGGCTGGCTCTCCCCTGGCTACAGGAGCAGGATAGGGTAGGTTTGCTGAACAGCTCCATTAATAGTCATTGCTCAGGTGTTCTGAGGCCTGTGCATAAGAGGCACATTTTAATCAGATTGTTTTTCTGGGTGGTGCTGGTGGAGGTCACTGAGGTGCCTTTGACTCCAGTGGAGCTGGTATTAGGTGTGTCTTTTCAGGAAAGGAAGGCTCTGCCCTCTGAGCAGCTCATAGAATAGTGCATTCACAGGTTACATTTGTTTGTGGTGATTAATTCCACCAATAACTGAAGGAATTTATTAAGGGTAAGTAAAGCAAAGGTTATTTGGGAGCTAACAAGCAGCACTATTGGTGGTTTGCTTTCTTCTTCTGGTTGTATTTTAAGAATAATCTTCATAATGGCTCATTAATGTCTGCATTAGATAATCATTTACTAATACACATTATGTAGTAGTGTACTATCCATTGATCTAAGGGTTAAGTTCATCAAAACTGGTTATTCTGTGAATAATAGGTTTTAATTAATCCATTTTTTAAAGGGTGACTAAACCTCTTAAAGTATAACACTGACATAAAATCTGATCTTTATCTTTCCCCACCTTAAGTTCTTATACCTGTTCCATAGGATGCTTACAACATCTATGTCCCTTTGATGTGCTTCCCATTGTGTGTGTGTTTCCCTAGGATTTTTATTAGGACGAGCAGCTGCAATGCTGCATGGCTAAAAGAAAATCCTTATAGAGCTGGAGGTACCTGGCAGTGTATTTGAATCATCTTAAGCAGTTAAAAAAAAATAATTCCCAACACAGTGAATGAAAATCTTATCTGGGCATGATAAGGATCCCTTGGTCCCTGTAATATAATGTAGTTTGTTTCTTCCAGCCTCACAAATGCTTTTGTTATCTTTGCTTTGATTTTTTTTCTTCTCCCCTCTGTATTGCTTTGATTTTTTTTCCCCCTTCCCTTTTCTCTTTCATCACTGTTGCTTGTAAATCCTTCCCTTGGCAGAGATTAGAGTAGGAATGAGTGATAGATGCTGTCAGTAACAGGAGCTAATTTTACCCCTGATAATGGCTCTGTGGTTTGTACAGACTTTGCTGTGCTGATGCAGACAGACACCTGGGGACCCATCCTGTCTGTGCCCTGCTGGGCACTGGGGGCTGAGCTGTTGGGCAGGATGGGCTCTGTCCTGGCAAAGCCTCATACTGGGAAGAGTATCTGCCAGTGGGGAATTCCTCCAAGCTCACAAATAAAGCAGTAGCCATTTTTGGGTTTTCCATGAAGAGTGTTTTGCCTTCTGCACAAGACTGTGCATGTGGTTGGAGTGGAAGAAGGGGTGATCTGGATTGGGTTCAGTCCCATGTCTGGGGAGAGGATTTCCCTGACATCCATGCAGCTCCCAGCCCAGCAGGGAGGATTTTGGGGTGTCATGGGCAGGTACCAAGGAAATGACTGGAAACTCATGTAGTAACACCACCAAGCATTGCTCAGGGTGGCACTACTCACTGCTGAGACCTCCTTTTGCAGTTTGCACATTGCTCCTGTGGCATGGTGCCAGCCCTCCCTGTGAGCCACTGCTCAAACACTGAGGACTGGGAGCTCAGAGGCACTGCTGTGCCTGCCTTGTCTGCCCAACAGAGTGGCCCAGTGCTCCATGGATGAGCTCCTTGCTGCTGCTTGGTGCTCATCTTGTGCTACCAGCAGGCCATGGGTGAGAGGAGGTGCCAGAGCTCACAGATCAGGAGGGACCAGAGCTAAGAAGGCAGAGGGCTGCAGCAGTCTTCAGCTTTGCTCTCAGGTAGACAATGGGGGAAAAGCAGTGCTGGATGGGGTCCCCAGTGCTTTTGATCTGCTCTTCCCTGGTCATGCCCTTCACGGAGGATGGTGTTGAATTTGGCTCTGCTCTTTCCCTGCATTAAGTCAACACTCAACAGTTCATTTTTCCTGGTGCTCTTACAAGGGACTGAGTTCTGGGAGGGGATTTGCACAGCAGATGAAAGATGGCTGAAGGGATGTTGGAAGTCTGAAGAAGTCTCCAATGCAGATGGTTGTGGCTCTGCTCATTTGAAATTGCAGCTGCAGTTCCCATGAGGGTAATTCCCTCCTCTGGCCTGTACTGGTGAGTTTGATTACTGTGGGGCATGTTCCAGCCCCAGATGGACTGCAGTGATCTTGGTTAACTGCTTGTCCTTGGATAAAGGCTGAGAGGAATCTTTGCTTTATTTGGTGTGACACAGTCACATCAAGCCTTTGCACTTTTTCATACCAGTAGCAGTGACTGAACAGATCCAGTGAGGCAGCTCACTGTGGTGCTGTCCCCTCCTTGCTGCTTCTGAGGCAGAGCCAGGCCATCCCTTTATTTTGAAGTATTTCAGGTGTAGCAAGGTCTATTCCTCATGAAGCTGTTACTGGTTAGGGAGGTGGAGGAAGGATAATGGTACAAAGCTGTGACACAGCTGTTCCTGCCCTGTTCCAATATGGGCTGGGAGCAGCTGACGGCCTCTGATTGTTGGTGTTTTTCTTAATTATGGTTTGAGATAAACAGGGGATGGATAGAGAGCAGATGCCATCTGTGAGGCCAAGTCTTCTGCTGCTTGCAGGGTCTGTGGTAAGGAGAGCTCTGCTATGAAATAGTTTGTGCCTGTTGGGAGTGTTTGGGTGTTAATTCAGTGTGGTTTTGCTGCCTTTTGATGGGGTAATGGTAATCTGTGTAATTACAGGGTAGTTTCTCGTTAATAACTGCTTCAGTCATTTCTCCCTCCTGCCTTCCCCACCAGTTTCTTTTCTTCTGCAACTCAGAATGATATTACTCATAGAATCATATGTATTTATTTTGTCTAATGAAAATACATGCAGTGGTATGTCAATTAGATGCAGGACCTGAATGCTGTAATGGGTTGGTCACTGGGACAGGCATCATTCACCCCTGCAGTGTGGAGTCCAGTGGTGGCTGTGGGAGAGGAGCTGCAGGTATTTTCCAAGCCACTGGTCTTATCAATTGCTCTCCTCACCCCCCTGGAGAACCACCAAAGGAAAGTGGGGTTTTGCACCTTTTGGTCTTATTGTGGTAGCTTTGGACCCAAACTCAGAACCACAGAATCATTTATGTAAGATCGCCAAGTCCCATTGCTAACCTAGCACTGCCAAGTCTTTTATTAAGGGAAATCCAGTTTTTGACCTCTTTGGCAATGCAGGCTCTTTTCTCCTGTGTAATCTTCTGTCCTTCATCCCCTCTCTTTTTTTTTTTTTAATGGGGTCTTTGCATTTTCAATCATATTTTCACAGTGAGCTGAAAAGGAAATCAAGAATCTGCCAAAGCATTCATCATCTCTTTTCTTTTCAAAATAGCATTAGAAGTCAGGCCTGTTCCAGGGCCTGTGCATTGAAAATTACGCAACCCAGAGCTGAGAAATTGAAAAGTACTGGGAACATTGGTTTAAATTTTTAACCAAATTCCTGTCAGCTGCATTTCTTCCTTTTACATATTTTCCTTCTATTAATATTCTAGCGAATGGCTTTACAAGAAACAATGAATTTTAAACAAAGCATGGAGGACTCTTCCAGAGAATGAGTTTCAAGTTATAAATGTGCATATTCTTGCTGGGCTCTGAGAGAAACCACCCTCTGCAGAACAGAGACAAGACATTGATTCCTACTTCCAGCATCAGCCAGAATATTCTGTATTTTGAATACACCCAGCAAACAGCTTAGGAGAAGATGGGTATGTTCTTCTCTTGTTTTGCACCAGTAAAACCAAAAGAGAAGTGGAGACAGAATTCATTGAATCATTTCTGGGGAAGAGACTTTCATGTAACTCAATTTTTGTCATGAAAAAACTCAGTATCCTGACAGATTCTGAAAGGGCTTTTTGTTTAGGAGGAAATGGTAGGGTGTCTTTCCTGTGACCTCCTAAGTGACTTATGAAGCTAAAAACACGTTGTCTTCAGAGGTGCTCTGCACCTGCAGCTCCTCCTGGAGTTGGTGTGAATCAGGCTGGTGGCACAGACTCTGCTGTCATCTTGAGGGATCTTCTTTTTTTTGCTTCTTTCTGGTTGTCTCCTGATGAACTTGGGAGTGTGTGGTTAGATTTTTCTGCTTGGTTTTCATTTCCTTTCTGCAGAGGAACAGTTTGTGGGTTCTACATCCTGCCTCTTCACCACAGGGTTGTAACAGATTGGTTACAAACAGATTTGGGGAGCCAGCATCCCCAAAGGCAGGACTGAGTGAGCCTGAGGCTGCTGTGGTGGTCCTGGCACATATGTGTTCCAGCCATCACCCAGGCTTTATTAATTTCCAAACATCCCTGAAGATAATTGTGTTCCCGTAAGACAGGAAGTGTCCAAAAGGATTGAGGATACAATTTGGAGGTGAGACTTGTTAGGGAAGAAGAGCTGGTAAAAGTCATCACCTGCAGCAGGAGGGCTGAGGTCACCTGCTGGGAGGCAGGGCAGTGGGGCATCCTTCCCCAGAGCTCTGTGCCCTCTGCCTGAGCTGGAGACAAAAATAAGATGCCACTAGCAGAACCATGACCTTCATGAGTACAAACTTACATAGACCCAGCCCATGGGATCCAGGGTGAAAGGGTGATGAGGAGAAGCAATTACATTCTGACACAATAACAAATGTGAGGCTCAGTGCCAGTATTCCAGTGCAGGAGTTCACCCTGGGACTTGCAGGCCACTTGAGTTTTCTCTCAGGACCACTCACCCCACGGTGCTCTGAGGTGCCTCTCCTGAGGCTGTGGGGTGGTTGACATTCACTGTTCAACTGTCCCATGGAAGAGGCTGTGGGTGAACAGTCCAGTTACTTCCCCAGGGTCCTCTGAGGGTCTCTGGGCTGCAGAAGGTGCAGGTTTAACCTCCACTATCCATTGCCTTCCCAGGCTGCTTTTGTCTTCTTGAAAGCAGGCACTGCTGCTAAGGAGAGAGGGGAAAGTTGTGTGGGAGGAGACCTTTCCTCTGCTTGAGGGATGAGGTGTTGTGAATCTGTGTGAAACCAACTCTGTGGATTTGGGCAACCCCCCCTTTCTTTCCAAGCCCAGCCTGCCTCCTGCTGAGCCAGCCAGGACCAAATGCTCCATCCCCCTTGCCAGCAGCAGTAACCTGTGCTAATGTGATGCAGGTCCCACGCTGCTGCTCCACTGCCGTTCCATCTGATTTGCTGGGAGTCTCCCTGCTTTGAAGGCAGCCCTTGTGTTATCGTGTCAGAAGGTAATTAAATAGACCCCAATTCTTCTAATTACTGCTCTCTCCTCGGTACATGCCTGCATACAGGGGTGAAGTGAAGGGTATGGAAATAATCACTGACAGATCACAGCTGGAAATCCGTGGCACCTTGGATAAACACTGAAGCGAAGGCACCGCGCGCAGCCCGGGCGGCTCGGCTCTGCAATTACTGTGAAATCTGTCTGAAGAGATTGGGGCATGGAATTGGAAAATCCAGCAGGCTCTCTTCTTCAGAGAGCAGCATGTAACAAGGGGCTGGGTGATGGTGAGGAGAGGAGTACCTGATACACAGAATGGGTTTTGTTGCTGTTGGCAGGAATCTTCAGACAGAGGCGAGGTGAAATAAGCAGGTTAAGTGAGCTGCACCTCACTGGACAGAGGCAAGGTGAAGGAACACTGAGATCTGGCAGATTATTAGAGATAGAGCTCACCATTACATCCCTTGTCATTGTCATGCTGACAAGACTCTGATGCTGGGAAGGTGGATAAGCCCTGGGTTGGATGTCTTGGTGCTTTCTCTGCCTGGAGACCAGAGCTGGAATGAGACAGAAGTGACACCAGATCCTCCCATGTGCCACCCTTTATGCCAGGTGGTACATGATGATAAAAACATCTTTGGCTTGCACTTGTGCAGCTGTTCCTCACATAACGTGAAAATGTTGTTGCCTTTGAAGTTGTTGGAGGTTTTCCTCCTAAAAGTCAGGGAGAGGGACTTCTTCAACAGTCCAGCTCCTAGTGAGGTGTTCCAAGGTGTTGGATCATAGAGAGTTGATTTGGCAAGGCCCAAATGCTCCTGAAATGTCGTGCTGCATACAACGTGGTGTGTTGCTTCTTGTTGTCTCATATTTATGCTGCAGTCTTTAGAAAATCATCAGCTGCTGGTATCTGAATGCATTGTTATTGCAGGGCTGGTGGAGGTAGAATAAATGTTTCAAAGATATGACCAGCAGCATCTTCCTGGGGACTAAAGCTTGGTTGTTGTGAGCCAATTCTGCTTTATTACCTTTCCTTTTATCTGCCATTCTGGTTCTAAAAAGGTCTCCTAATGCCTCATGGGGTTAATAAACTAGGAGTGGAGGCAGGAGACTTAATTTTGAGTCCTGTGCGATTTATGGGCTGGGGAAGTTGCTGCTTGCCAGGCGTCCGGAAGGCAGCAGAGCAAATGGTGCCAGCAAAGGGCTGCATCAGCTCATCTGCTCTGCTCTGCTCTGCTCAGTGGCACCAGCCACGGGGGAGCCTGGACATGTATCTGTGCTGGTTAGAGAAGCAAGGAGAGAGCAAAGATGGGACTGTTTTCCCCCCACCTACCTGTTGTTTTTTATAAAGGATCAGGCCCTGATAAATATCCCTCTAATCTGTTGCCCTCTTGGTGAAGCATTTCCTCCTTTGGAAGATGAAAAAGCTTTTTTTTTTTTGAGCTCTGGGTCTCATAGAGTTAAAAATAGGACAATAAGTGAGAGCCAGTGGTGCTGGAATGGGCAATGAGGGCAGGTTTAGCTCCTGAGCCTGCTGCCCAGCCTTGTCTGCACAGCTCGGGTGGCCCAGGTCAAGGTCAGGAATCAGCTGAAGCTCTCACCTCTGGACTGATACCAGAGGCTTGGAGGGGTGATACCAGCCTGGCTGCTGCTGGGCAGAGCTGCTGGCATTCACAGATCGTGCTGGCAAAAGCAAAGCTCTTCTCTGTGGGATGCTGGTCTGCTTCCAGTGTTTCACAGGAGATTCTTCCTTCCCTGGTCTGTAGTCACATTGCCTTTTATTCTTCTGGGGCTGGCATTACTCATGTCCTCAGGATCCACTTCCAGACAAAGCACACGGGGCACTTATGCAGGAAATTGTTCTGTTTTTTGACTTGTTGTTTGCTGTGTTGATTGTATTCTGTCCAGCGTTGTTTGCTTGCGGCAAGTGAAACACAGTGCCTGAGCCTGAGGGGAAGATATCAAGGACAGAGTTGTCTAATTCCCGTGGGAAGTCAGCTGGATACTATGCCTTGGAATCCTGCTAATCTTAATGGTGTCTGTGGGTTTAACCAGAGCTGATGAGATTAGGGCTTGTGCAGATCGTGTTGCTGTGTGCATAGCAGGGGCTTCCTTCACAAACTACTCCTGCCTTTTGAACCTGCACCCACCCCAGTGCATGGTCCCTGAGGGGTCTGCTGTCTTGGTGAAGGTTATTCCTCCTTCAGAGGACCTTCTGGGACAAGGGTAAAGAATTCTTAAGCGTGAAGAGTCATGAAAGCAAACCCTATTTCTCTCTCCTAATGGAGACCACATTTTTTTAAATAAAGCCCTTTTTGGACCAGCACTTCTGGTCTAAACTGTTTGAGGTTATACCAGTAGCTATGACAAGAGAAGGAATCCTGCCTTTTTTTTTTTTTCCACCACACTCCTCCCTGGTTTTCAGTCTGAAGGAGACAGCCTGATTCATGACAGTGTCACAGACCAGCTAGGACCCTACCGGTGACCCTAAGTATTGTGGCACTATTGAAAGAATTCCACAGCATGGAGACTACAGACAGAAAATAGCTTTAGCCTGTCTGACCCCTCACCCCCTGTCTAATTTTCATGGGTATTATTTACTGCTGCAAAGTACTACATGCTTAAGTTATAAGCTGATTTTAAATCAAGGCAATTCCGTGGCCATCTGTGGAACTACATCAATTTACACCTGCTGGCGATCTCAGCCAGTGCTGATGTATCTTCTTGGGTTCCATAAAAAATGATTTTTTCAGAAGCTGACTTGTTAGCTAAAGAAGCAGCAATGATCTTTTAACAACACTATTAGGCTGTTCAATGCAGCATTTTCATTGATCAATGTCCTTAATGTGGCAGAAGGATGGCCCCATTTTTCCATTACTTCTGTGTATCCAGCCTGGCCAGCCAAGCACTTTGGTGTGTGGCAAGCACTCCTGCTTACCAAAACCTGTTGTTACACTACAGACTGGTGTGCCCATGGCAATTGTAGGTCGAGGGTGGAGATTTCCAGTTGTGACAACATTTCTGCAGGAGCACAGAAGTAAAAGCAGCCATGGTGTGCTGACCCACCCAAAAGGGGAAGGAGGTGCTTCCTTCCCCACACGGGGTAACTCTTTTGCTTCTGCTGTGTCAAAACAGACAGGGATGAAGAGTGCTTTAGGATGGGGAGGGAAGAACTTGCAATAATGTCCCCTTGCCTCACCAGTGAAATGGAAAAATGTTTGGGATAAGTAAAGAAAAAATGAGTTTTAATCATTTTGGGCTGCCATTTCAGAGGTGATCAGTTATCAGCAGACAGATTGTTTATCCTGTCTGGGCCTCCATTTACACACCAGCTAAATGAGTTTAATAATGACTCCAGCAAGGCCCTTATGACACTGTGATGTTCTCCAAAAGCTTTGAGATCTTCCTATGAACACACAGCATGGGAACGAGGTGCTGCTGCCTTACAGCTGCTAAGCCACTTCTGTGTTTGGCTCCAAGGACTCTCAATTATTTCAAGATGCTGAGATGGGAATGTGTTCTGGTTCAGTGCAGTGCACGTGGACGTCAAATATCCTCTTGTGTCAAAGCAAGAGGTTGTAGACAGCAAGTGTCTCTGAAAGGAAGTACTGCCTACCCTCTCCAGGTACAAATCTCAGGGAAGCAGCTCTGAGCACAGAGCTTTGGGCTAGAGGCTGTGATTTGAGAGTAATGAGGCCTTCCACACTGGCAGTGCATTGTGGTGATGCTGAATTTAATGGATTCCTTGGGGTCTTTGCACTCTTCCTGCAAACATTTCCTCCTCAGCCAGACATTTAGAAAGCACTGTATGTTTCCTCCACCCCTTTCCTGCTCTGCAAGCATGATTTTTATATGGATTTGATGGGTTTTGCCTAATAGTTTCTTCATGGTGTTTAAAGGATTTATGTGCCATAGGTTAATCACGTGTTAGTGTTGCCATGGATCTGTACCAAGAGGGCTTTTGTTCTCAGCCCTGGACTTTAGGAAGCCTCTTTGAGCAACTCTCAAATGGTCTCATATCTTGTTGGCAAACAAGCTCTTTTGATCCCTTCAGCTCTGAGGTCAGACCCAAAAGTAACAGCACCTTATGGTAACGCTGGGGTCCTGTTATGGGCAGCGTGTCCTTAGGGTGGGGGCTTAACTCCTCAGTTAGTGAAATGCTGGCAGCCAGCAGTGATTGCAGAGAACCAGGTAACTTAGGAGAGTGAATATGTGCTTACCAGGTACAGCAGCCGAGTTCTTGAGGCCTCAACCTGTGCTAACATGTCCTTTCTCAAGCAGAGAGAAGTTGGCTGCCCACTTGCCAGCACATCTTGCAACACTGGCAGACTCTACGTGTTTTTCTTCTCTTCATTCTCATCTTGTTCTTCTTTTTCCTCTCCTCCCAAATCTTCATCTCTCTGCAGGGAAAGCATTAACTGGTGTGAGGAGTGTCAGTGATACTCCAAAGGGTGTCCTTCCTTTCATAGCCCTGCCTCAATGCAGAGGAACATTTGCCTGCAGGTTGGGCGGTGATGTGCAGACCCATTAAGATTTGTCTGTTAGCTCATGACAGCACTTTAAGCTGTTCCTTCATGTAGAAAAGGAATACTGAGTGCTGGAGGGACTGAGGCAAAAGCACTGAACCCAAAAGTTACAGATAACTTTCAGAAAAGCTCGTATCTGCAGGAGTCATCCATGGTCTCCTTGCCTCCGGCAGCAGAGCTGAGATTCTCTTTCCCATGCCACCTGCTGCCAGATGCAAATGGCAACTCTGTAGAAATAGCCTGGGGAATAGAAATTTTATATTTCTGCTCCAGATCTTGCAGAAAAGCTTTTGGATGGTGATCAGGGATTAGCTACCCTTATCATCCATCTGTCCTTAGTGCAATAACAAATCAGAGCCTTGCTCTAACCAGCCTTGTTTGTAAACTGCAGGAGTGGCACTGCTCTGTAGTGGGACAGCCCCAGGGATCCAGATGAAGATGATCTGCTGGGAAGATGATTGTTATTCTTGATGCCAGAGATATAGTCTGAGCCACTTCAGAGAGCTCCTGTTAGATCCTGTCTTCTTTCCCTCAGTCCTCTGGGATACGTGTAGAGATGGGATTTACTTTGCAGTTGTGATCTGAGAATTGTGAGAGAACCTCTGCTACAGCTTGTAGTCTTGGGTAAATCAGAAGCAAATGTCCCTCTTTCCTTAGTGACTCAGTTATTGGTACTGGAATGCAAACAAAGTAGGAGCAGGTAAGTGACAGACCTGCCCCTGTCTGCCTGGAGCCATGCCCATCTCCTGAGTGTGGGACCATCTCCTGTCAGCTGATGCTGATAGTGAGGAGAGGTGGCTTGCTCCAATGATAAATCCCAGTCTGTGTATTTTGGGTTATTTGATTTTTAAATTAAAAGATGTAAGACTGTATCTCCAAATTTTACATCTACAACTCCTCTTCCCATGCTCTGCAGAGGAACCCTGTGAAACTGGGTCCTCCTCTCCCAGTTCTTGGTCATTCATGGTCTAATTTTGAAGCCTAGATTAGTGGGAAGGTCTGGAGGTCTGGAGATGTGCCATGAAATCAGGAGCCCCTCTGAAGCCAGAGACTGACCAGGGCTGTGCAAATGGATGGAAAAAGGCTTGCAAAGTGGAGACAGTTTCTAGACAAAGGCAGCATGCAGTAATCCCTGAAGAGTAAATGGAAAACAGATTACGTTTGTTCTCAGATCTGTTCAATAATGGAGCAGCAGGCAGCTGCTGGCCTGCCTCCCCCGGGTCCCTGGCAGGAGCAGACAGCCACTGCATTATTAATTGTCTGCTGCTGGCAGTCCAGCGGGACACAGCAGGGCTTCTGGAGAGGAGCCTGGTGCTTTGGGAAGCAGCCCCTTCCTCCTGCCTCCAGGCAGGGCTCTTTTAATAAATGGGTCTCTTCCCCTGAAAACTCTTCCTCATATCATGGTGTCCACGTGGCTGTGGTCACAAGCACTGCTGCAGCCACAAGGCAGGGAGTTCACCCAGTGTTCTTCATTTATTGTGGCACTGTAGCACCTCCCCTGCTCTGGGAGTGAAAGGGACACTGCCTCAGACAGCAACTGGACAAAGGCAAGGCTGTAGCCTCGTCCTGTGTGGGGGAAACTGAGGCACAGTTATGCTGTCACACAGATGCAAGGCTCATGGATGTGCAACACACATCTTCTCATAGTATTTCTTCTTGTTAGAGTTTGTCCTGGCCATTGGGAGTAAGTTTTGGGATGGTCACTGTTACAAGTGGTTTTTTAGCAGGGATGCACCAACTCCCCTTCTTTTTTTTCACTGTTCCAGTTTTAAACTGGAAAGTGTTTCCCTGTCCATGGCTCCAGGCCTCTGCCAGCCAATACTTGGCCTAAAGATCTCTTTCCCTGCTGATCTTCCAGCCAAGGAGTGTGCCTTGGCCTCTGCCCCAGACTTTGAGGGAGCACCGTGTGCTCACCTGATTTAAAACCTTGCGTATTTTAACCAAGTACGTAAGTCACAGAGGGGAGTCTGTGACCTCAACATGAGCTTAATTATTGCATTGAAAGTCAAAACACACATTTGGCAACTTTCACATTGCTCCCCCCCAAAAAAGAAAAAGCTTTCTAGGAGACATGACAAACAGAACAATGAAAAATTGTTATAGAAACTGGGATTGTTCTTTGGCTTTTTCTTTTCTTGTGTCCCTTTTTGCTTATGCACAGTTCCTGAGCTGATAACAGTGGTATATTTGTGTGAGGAATTCCTCATTTCCCTTCCACAAAATTTCATTTGCTAATGCTTTATTTTCTTTTTTTTTTATTTGTACTTTTTCAATATAATATCGCCTCACAGTGGCTTGCTTGATAATTTTTACATGAAATGCTGGAAGGTGCCTCGTGTGAAAGCTGGCCTTCTTTCAAGAAACTGCCTTGTTCTGGTCTTTTTGTTTGTTTTGTTTAGGGTTTTTTTAAAGTGAAACCAACAAAAGAAAATGTTATCTTTTCCTCTAGCACTTGGTGTAATTGGAATGTTGCTGTGCTTATAGTAGGGATGTGGACTGCCTTGGATTACAACTATACCCACGTGTATTTTTGACTGCTTTTCACCTAAGCAGTAGCTCACATTTAGAAAACCACCCATGGATTTTTTTCCAGCTGGAAAAAAATAGTTTTCTTCCTCTGTCTTTTTAAATTGAGAATGCATTCCCTCTGGACAGGGATTTTCTTTCATCATTGTGCTCCTCTCTCATCATGAAGTGACAGAACATATCCTGCTGCCTTTAGCAGAACTGCAGCCAGAGGGGAATCTGTTGGGAGCAGGTATCCATGGAGAGGATTACACCAAGGAAAGGTGGTGGAGAGCAAGTTATCAATGCCATCTTGGCAGACTCAGAGGGGCAGAGTTTTGTCATCTGCAGTGTCTGAGGCTTAAACCCCAAGGTGCAGGACAAAATGTGCAGACACACCCCACCAGAACAGGACAGGCCAATATCCATGTGCCCTTGAACACCTACAGGAGGTGTTGTGGCAGCCTCAGGAGAAAATCACACAGAGGTTACTCAGCACTCCAGACCTCAGGAATCTGGGAGTTACCAGTAAAGATTTTATCTGCTCCTTTTTTTTTTTTTTGTAAGTGGGTTTTTTTTCCTTGTTTCCTTGGGTTTTTTTTTCCCTTTTTCCTCCAGTCTGCCATCAGTCTCTTTTGTCTGCAGCTTCCCTGCAATGGAAGGGGGAAGAGGATCACTGACACCACAAGGATGCTTGTGTGCTTGAAAGGGGTGTGCAAACCCAATGAATGTCCCTGACCCTGAAGGCTGGATGATCCATACTCCTTTTTTTTCTTTACTGGAAGGGTGCAGAGTACAGAAATAGAAGTCAGAGCAGTAATACCCCCAGAACAAAAATAATCTCCTGTTCTGATAAGCACTACATTAATGATATGATAAGAAAGCATACTCATTATTTTCAGCTCTGCTCCCAAACTGGGTAGATTACTGGGTCCAAGCAGGGACTTTTTCTGAGCAAAAGAGATTTTTTTTGACACATCTCCCAGTCAACCCAGTGATGGGGAAGGGAAGAAGGAGGCAGCTCAAACACTCAGCACACTGCTGTGCATCTCCAGGGAGAAACAGTTAAATGGAGATGTGAGGGCTTGCCTTGCTTCACAAGGAAATAGTCTCTTTTATGTGTATCTTGCCTGTGTTGATATTTGAAAGCTATTTTGGGCCACAACAGCAAATTTAATCCACAGTTTGTTCTCTCTCTAAAGTATTGTACCGTAAAAACTCAGATCAATTTTGACAGCTCCAACTATTTAGATTGGAGAGGAAAGCCAAACAATGAATCACTCTGAATATTTACAGTTGAATTCATCCCAGGGTACCTGTGCCCACCTCACTGAAATGAAAGCATTATGTGAGAGATGAGCAAAGGCTTGGAGGCTCCCAGCTGTTTTCCCAGCTTGCATGGAGTGGTGTATCCAGGGCTGGGGTGTGAGGGGCAGTCCAGGGCTAATGCTGCAAGAGGTTGATGAGTTCAGAGTGGTCCACACACTCTCTTTGGGAGGCTTGGGGATTTATGCTGCACTTGATCTGCTGAGAGTCAGAGCACTTGAACCAGAGTAAATATAGCTTTCTCACTTCCCTGGAGCTGGCTGAAAATGTGGGAAAGTTGTGTTCACAAATAATTATACAGGAGTCAATTTTCAACGGTCCACAGGAAAAAAAAAAATCACAACGAAAAACGTCCTCACAGTAAGTTATTGAATGAATTCTCTTGAATATCTTACCATAGCCTGTGGCTATGACTTGATATGCAGGAATCAGTATTCAGTTTTCAGCTCTAGTCCCTTCTTCCTGTGGTCTTTACCCAAAGTGCTCCATTTCCCTCCTGTCTCAGCTGGAAAATCTCTTTTCAGGTTTTTGCCTGTTGCCCATCACTGCAACATCTTCCCCCATTAAATTGATGGCAATTGCAAAGTCCTTTGCAGCTTTTATGGGCTTCATAATACTTCCTCACAGGGAACTCAACAGTCTATATTGGCAATCACTGTCATCCTCTGAAACATTGCTGTCATTCACACATGTAAGGTCCCCAGTCCCAGAGGGGCTGCAGCCACAGTGCTCACTGCAAATAAGTGCAGGGATTGCTTTGCTGTTAAAATGCAGCTGTGTCCTGAGTGTAGAGAAGGAGCTGCATGGCTCAGTTACTAGCAAACAACTTTTTGCTCATTTCTTAGAGGAGGTGACCAGCAATTTGTCAGAGACGGGAGAAGCAATTCCTTTTACAGGCTTTCTACCCCTAATGAGAACAGGATATAGTGATGTGCTGATTTTTGGCCAGGCTCTCAGGGTTGTATTAGGTGTTTTACCCCTACTTAGGTGTTAGGTGTTGTGATTTGCTGTGTGAATTTTTTCCCCTTCTCATTTTTCTGCTTCTGTGTCCTCTCCTACCCTGTCCCCCTGTGAGCCTCTTTGGGGTTACCTCTGTTTGTGTCCATCAGTGTCTCAGAGTGTGGCCCTCTGGGGTCCCTGATACCTGAATACTTCTAAATTCTGGCTTGAAACAATCATGTAAGATCTTTCCAACTTGTCTACTGTGTGGCTTGAAGGCACATCTGACCCCAGAGCAGGGATTATTATGGTTAGACTGTGAACAGACAGAGTTGGACAATAGTGGCAAAGCTCCTGGTGTGCTTTTCCCTTAATCCAGTGCCTGCTTGCAAATGCCATGGATAGCACAGGCAGGACAAGGGGGAGTGGGGCACTGGAAAGGAGAGGGAGAGTGGCAGCTCAGATGAAAGGAAAGGTGGGGGGGAATCCCTGAAAGCATTAGTGAATTACTGCTCTGCTTATTCTGCACTGTTTATGTGGGGAGAGGGACTTGTTTGACTTCCTGGCGTTGGTGGTTTATAGGAGCTCAAGTCTCACCTCTGCTCTAAAGTGCCAGAAGGGAGACATATACACATTACCAGGAAATCATAAAAAGTGCCAATAAAGGTCCTGTCTCTCACACATTGTGGGGGTAGGAGCGAGGGGAAACATCAGTGCACTGTGGGCTGAACTGGGCTGAAGGTGTTTGGATGGGGAACAGGCAGGGTGTGATCCCACTCTGCAGACAGAGGGTCTGTGGCAATGCCAGCTAGAGGGTCAGGCTCACTGGTACCAGTATTAGGGATGGGGGGGTGGATGTTGCACAGGGGAATCCCTCCCTGGGGAGGGAATGCCTCATGCCAACCTCTGTGCCACTGCCAGCTGAGTGAGGAGCACTGGGAGATGTAGCCTCTATTTCTCCTGTTTTTCACACTTGGAGCATCCCCTCTCCTTCTAACAGTCTTGGGGTGGTGATGAAAGAGTTTCTTGTCTGTCACAGCCTCAGCAAAGACAGCAACTGAGCCTGGGACTCGATGGCAGAGGCTGATCCCCTTTTACCTTTCCACTTGCTCCACTGCTGCATTCATGGGGCTCTCATGTGCTTTCCTGTGCCCTCCCAAAGGCAGCTGGAGAGAGGCAGAGAAGGGACACACTTATCACTGTCCTTGGGACCTTCCAGCCAGCTCTGAAACATGCACATGCCATCAGCAAAGGGCTAATGGCCTGGAGCAGAAGCAGAGCAGGACAGGAGCAGTCCTGTGGATGGATGTCCCCTTGTCACAGTGCCTCACAATCTCAGTGTGCCAGGCAGCCACTCTGGGCAGTGCTCACTGGTGCTGGCATTGCATCCAGGGAAGAGCCCTGCTGTGTGGAGAGTAAACAAAATGCTTAATTTACAGCCACTGATTTATCATGCTGTTTGCTGAAATGATATTACAGTTGGCTGCAAACTGTTTTTCATCCTGTGATAGTGAGCTCCCATCACAACAGTGCTGCAGCAGCTTTTGCTGCCCACTGAGAGTGATGCCAACAGGAGGCTGGGAAATGCCAGCTGCAGCTGGAGAGGAGGGGGCACAGCCTCAGCTGGCACAAGCCAAGGTAGCACTGCACCAGCTGGCATTTGCCCACTCCTGGTGTGCTGCACTGGAGGGATCTGCTCCTTGCACTAGCACAATACACTGGCAGGCTGTGGACTGAGAAAATTCAGTTTAACTCCTTTCTATTGATGGATATTGAAGGAAAATAATTGTCCTAAATGCAAAGAAACCAGGAGGAAAAGGCATTTGCATTTCTTTTGTTCAGCAGAGGTTCTCTTTCTAAGGCTCATGGAGGGACCTGCTTAGTCCATGCCTGTTTCTTGGTCTGTATTTCCAATTTAGCCTATGATTGAGGGAAGGACTCCATGGGCAGCATTTTTTGTTTCTAGTGCCCTCATCACTGTGGAATCCTAAACCTCTCGTCCACCCTTGTGCATACAAATTAAATAAAGAGAAAAACCAACCCACTGTGTGTGGTTGGTGATCAAAAGTGGGGAGCTTGCAGCCCAACAGGCATTTAAAACAAGAATTGAAATTCTCATTGATTTTTTATCATTGCTAGCTGAGCCTGCCAGCTCTCTGGAAAGCTGTGGTCTGTGTATTACATTTATTGTGGCTCCATTTGTGACAGCTTCTTGGAGAGAGACAGGGAACTCGTGGGGCAAACACTGGATGGTGGCCAGAGGAAGGCAATACACACCAGGAAGATGCTACAACTCATTCAGTGTAATTGTAGTGGAAGAAAAACGGTGGTGGTGGGAGAAAAGCTTCCTGAGGTCAGTGATGAGAGATGACTTGGCAAACAAGGTCCAATTTGGAGGCTGTTTCTTCTCCCTCTCCCTGCATGGGCATTGCCCAGGTGTGTGGATCTCTGAAATGTGCTCTTCTGTAACGTGATGGATTTGCCTTGAATGGCTCTGTAATGGGATACCTTGGAGAAAAATGGCATTATCCTTTGAAGCACTCAAGGCTGGATTGCGCAGGGGAAGCCCTTGAGTTGCAGCTGCACTCACTGAGCATCCTCCAGGCAGGTGGGCAGAGGCTGCCCTCCTGTGAGTGAAACTGGGGGGCTGCCAGCAGTACAAACTGGTGACAGCTCAGTGCCAACAACCCCAGCCCAGGGGGAACTGTGTTCTGCTGCCTTTTCATGGGTCTGGTAAAACTGGGCTTTGCCCAGGAACTGGTGGAGAATAACACCTGAGCATCAGGGTGTCCTTGGTGAATGCTGGAGGGCAGGCAGACCCCTTCCCTTGCTGCCTGCCTGTTGCCTGCAGCCTGCACACTGTGCTGAATCCATGTGTGGGTGGATTTATTACCAGGGCAGGATGCTACCTTGGCATTTAGTCCTGCAAACCTCAACTAGATAAATTACCTCATTGCCTGTCCCTGTGGGTCGCTGCGCGGGGGAGCAGAGAGGCAGCAAATGTCTCCTTACCTGTCAGAAAGGGCTGCTGTGAGCCAGAAGCAGCAGGGCTCCAGAAAGCTGCTGTCCCTTCCATGCCTTTCCCTCCCTGGGAGGCAGGTTCATTAGGTGGAGAAGCTTTGTGGCAGCAGGGAGCCTGGCTGCTGCAGTGAGAGGATTGCCTGGCACTCGGCTGCGCCGTGCAGGCTGCTGCTCTTAAATCTCTGCCCTGTTAAATGGGATTGGCTTGTCTGGGAGCGGGCAAAATGCCCTCCTAGCACATGGGCATTAGTGAGAGAGGCTGAGGCTGCCAAGACATCATTGCTGATCATTAAGTGTGTTTATAAAGGCAAGGCCAGGAGCCAGGCAGGCCCTACTGATCCAGCCCCGCTGCTGCAGCAGAGCCAGTGGCAGGGGATGCAGCCTGGGTACATCTTCCTCCAGCTAGATTAATTTATAAACTAAAAAAGCCTGATGTGAGTCAGGTCTGAGCACTGGCTATGCTGGTAGCATTCCTCACTGAGCTCCTGGAGAGTGCTGGCCATCACCAGGGTGGGGACAAGGTCCTGGTGTCCTCACAGGGGACAAGGCTGTACTCACAGCATCAGTGCCATGGCACAGGGTAGCAGAGAGGTGCCTTCAGCCAGAGCAGAGATCCTCTGCCTGCCCCACTGTGGTGTGAAAGTGCAAAGTTATTTCTTATCACTTTGCAAAAAGGCAGGAAAAAGCACTTGTTTCCCTCTGTGACTGGCAGTGGAAATGAAAATCTCCTTGGTGAGGAGGTAGCATGGCTCTGTGCTAACATCTGTGAGTGATGGATGGCACTCACAGAAAAGGTGTCACAACCCATCACAAGTCTGAATCGTGACAACAAAGGGGCTGTTCCTCCATGCCTGTCTTCTCTGCTCTGGCAGTGCTTGCACACATCGTTCCTGAGGTTGAGATCATTCATGCTGGAATAATTTATAAAGCATCAGCGTACCACTGGGATTTAAACTTCTCTTTCTCTGCAGCCTTAAAAGGAAGGAGCTAAAGGCAGGATACACAAACTGATGAAAATTACTGATTTTATTCACTATTTTTACCAAACTTTTTTTTCCCCCAGAATAAAATTGTATCTGGGTGATTTAATAATCTTGAAGTATTCTGGGCGGGGATGCAGAGCTGAAATGCAGTCAGCACTCAGCACTTTAGAGAACTGAGCTGTATTTCTGGTGCCTAGGGACTGGTTTAGGATTGTAACTTCAGCTGATTAGACAACTGGCTCCGACACGTTGCTCCTACCTCATTTTCTTCACATTTTTCATAGCAATTTTTTTTTTTCTGCAAGCAATGTAATGTAAGCAGGTTCTATTCTGCTGGTTTCTATAGAGTGAACTTGGAGAAACGAGACTGGAGCACAGTGATCCTTCCCCATCCCCACCTGAGCAGTCAAGGGGGACAGTATTTGCTGTACTTGGAACACTTGGGGATGGAATGGGTCTGAACATCTTTCCTGGCAAAGTGAATTTCTTCTGGTAGAAACTTGTGGGACGCCAGGATCTAACTAAAGCTTCAGATCTCCTAATTTGCATTAAAAGAAGTAGAAAAAAAACCTCAGAGACTGGTGTTGCCTCAGGCTGAGCTGGATGGTAGAATTTGGGCAATTGGGCTAGCAAGTCAGAAATCCAAGACAGGTGACCAGCCCAACTTCATGGGCTCCCAGCCCCAACCCAAGCTGTCTTTTCCTTGTTCCTCTTGCATGGGCTGTGTTTTGTCGCTGCCTCCACTGCTGAGCTGTGTTAAATGCTGCTGCTTCAGAGTGAATGGCTTGGCCTCTGCAGGGGGCAGGTAAAATATATGTTCTTCAAGAGATTCTTGCTGCCAGCCACCTTCCCTGAAGGTGGACGTTTGTTATTATCCCAGGAAGGTGAAGGATGTGCTGCTGCGGGATGTAATTCACCCCAGCAGAAGCCTCCTGCCAGAGCCCTCATCCCTGTGCTGTGGCAGAGGAACAAGCACAGTCCTTGCTGCAAATCAGGAGGCTGAACCCTCAGCCTCTCCTGGGTGGCATCAAGACAGGGCAGTGCCCACTTTGTGCTGGCACTGGCTGAGGTGATAGGAACCAGGGCTGTGCCTCAATCTGCCTGGCATGGCTGGTTCTCAGAGCCACCCCTGCTGTCACTGGAGCAGGGACTGGTCAGGATGATGGCAACTGAAAACCTTAGGGGCAGGTTTCATTGGGATGATCATTCCTGTGTGTCTGAATTGCATTTTCAAGTGTGGCTTGAGTGAATAACTAACGTCAGCACTCTTGCTCCGTGATAATCTCTGTGTCTGCTTGATTAGTGGATAGGAAAATGATTAACTAGGAGATAATTTCCCTTTTTTTTTTTTCCTTCCCCAAAAGTCTGGGCCTGTAGATTATCCTGGCTCTCTCAAGGGCAAGCAGTTTCTCACGTCCTTGAAAGTAAATGCCAAACTGCTCAGGCTTGGCTGCAGCGTTGGCTTTATTTGCCAAGGACTTCAGAGCATGCCTGAAGAACAGAGCAAGGGGGAAGAGGGAAAACAGACAAGTAATTCTGACACACTTTAGTATTCCTGGCGGTGCTGCTGCCATCAGCTGTTCTATCAGCTTTCACAACCCATGCTATAATTAAGATCTGTCAACACTGATAAAAGGGAGAACATTCAGTCAACTAATTAAGTATCGCTTTAATACTCTAATATTTAAATTCAGGTTCCTAAATCAGCAGAATAATAAAATGTTTTATGTCTGCTTAAATGGCAAGGGAACAGAATGTGAATATCTCAATAGTGGATTTAATTATCAATCTGCCTTTCCCCCGTGGAGCAGAGGAGGTCTCGGTGCTGGTGCAGCAGAACCAGGATCCCTGGCAGCTGTGGGAGGAGAAAGTAGAGCTGGCTGGAGAGCAGGCCCCGAGCTGGAGGGAGCTGGGGAACCCCTGAGCATGGCTGGGGTGGCCAGGGCTTAGAACCAACCTGGCTGGGGTGCAGGTGTTGAACTGTAGTGTTCAGAGATGTCCTTTCCAAATGTGCCATGGCTGGCAATGGCTCTGCACACTGAGGAGGGGGCAGTGAGGCACAGACACGGATCAAGGGGAGCATCTGGAGTTGGGATGCTTTGGTGTATTGTCCATGGCTCAGATATGTGGAAAGAGCTGAGCAGGGAGCAGGTATTAAGTTGAGCAAATGCTTCAGCAGGGCCTGCTTCAATATTACCTTTCCTTTGTCCTTTTTGTGTTAGCTTGCTGTGAATATTTTAGTGAGCACGTTTACTGGCAGGAGTGTGTTCACGTGGAAGGGAAATATTTGTTCAATTAATCTCCAAGAGGACTGCAAACTGAGATATTTGAAGTATTTGCAGTAGAAACTTGTTGGTGACTGCTGCACTTATCCTGGCAAGGAACACAGGCAGCCAAGCAGCTCATGAGCACCATTAAACTGAGCAGGGGAATCAGGGTTGTAGTGAGGGGGCTGCTGCTAATGATGGCTCAGGTCTGGTGGGGAGCTCTGCCAGGCAAGGATGCAGGGCCTGGAGTTCTTTTAAGACCTAAAGTTGTTCTCAGAAATTACATGGGATGGAAAAAGGCTTGGTGAAAAAAAAAATCAATTTGGAAAATCCAGCTCTGTTCACACATAATTTGCAAACTGGAAAAGAGGTGAAATTCATCAAGGAAATGAATCGTTACAAATGATTTGTTCAGCTGTTGTAGGGGGACGATTTATGAATATTGATCTATTTGTAATTGTGAATAACTCCCTATGGAAGCTGTGTGCTATAGAACTGTTAGGTATCTGAAATCAACTGAGAAAGTGCATTTTTTTAAACACTGCAGTTACTCCAAAAGGCTTTAGTCAAGATTGCAGCCTCCTTGTGCTGTTATTTGTAGAGGTTACTGTAGGAATGAATTCTTGGCCAAAGAGTTTTCAGAAAATACCCTGACTTCCATTTTCCAGCAGGGCCCCTGGAATACAAAATGACTTGCCCAAGGTCAATTAAAGTGTGTAGCAGACTTTGGGAAAGAATCCTATTTTATTTTGGTTTGCTTTGGTTTGTGGTAAATATTCCCAGAGCAGGAATTATTGGCATGTCTGCTGCAGAAACCCAGCTTTGCAAAACTGAGGATTTTTATCAGAATGCTTGAGTTCTGAGGAGGTGGTGTGAAATCCTGTGTAATTCCCTTGCTCTGCAGGAAATGGAGTGTGGGTCACCCCCAACAGGCAGCTCAGCTGCCAGGGAAGTGTGGGAAGGTGGGATGGATGCATCTCACCCAGAGGGTAGGCATGGACACCTGCAGGAGTTATTTTGCACTGAGCAGAGGAGAAGGCATCTCTGGAGCAGAAATGCCACAGAGGATTCACAGGTGTGCAGCTCAAGGGTTGTCACCCTTCCTCCTCCTGCAAGCTTCATTTCACAATTATTCTGCCCTTACTCTGTCACTCTGGCACAGTGCTTTATAGCAGGTGATTTTCTGTCATACTGCCCGGTCCTGAGCATGCTACTGGCTAAGTGAAAAGGGATGACCAGCAAAAACAGGGATTATTTGTTTTAAACTAGAGAAATGTGGCAATTTCATACCCTGCAGTTCCTTCCTGACAACTCATCCTCCTGCATCACATTGCAGTGAGTGACAGCAACCAGGGGCTATTCATAAGGGTGGCATCTCCGCATGTAATAATCATAATTACATGAAATAATAACTATCTAAAGGGCAGCACAGTGAGTGACAAGCCAGAGAATATACCTTGACACCTGCCAAAGATATACTAAACACACAGAGAAATTTTCCCCAGGATCCTGTCACTTTGTCAGCTAAGAGAACCAGCCAGAGTTAATAAAATTACTCCAACAAAGTCAGGCAGGGCTTTTTCCCTTGCTGTCAGAGCCTCAGGTTCACAGGTTCACAGAATCCTTGAGGAGCCTGCTCTAGGTTTGGCAATGATCTTGTCGTTACTATTTCTGGCTGTAATTAATTGGAGAAGTTTCTCTTCATGGAGTTTAATCTGATAATTATTAAAGGTAATAACTGATAAAGTGCAGGTGGCACCAGGCTTCAGGGACCTGCCTGAAAAAACCCAAAACCTGGAAAGGTTTGACATTTCCTTTGCTACCATTGCTTCTGATGTTTAATTTTACCTGTGTGTAAGGGCTAGACCCTGGGATGTGGAGTCCTGCTTGGCAGCTGATAACACTGACAGACTTTATCCTGAGGTGCAGCAGCAGGTGATCGTATATTGTGCAGTGTCTAATCCTTTGTGTAAAGCAAGCATGGAAATTGTTGGGACAGACCCCCTTCCCTAACAAAATGGTTATGGAAAGGGGGATAGGAGTGGGAAAGGTATAATGTGTGGAGATAAAGCATCAACCACTCCAACTAGAGTTAAGGGTATTGTGTGTCCCCCACAGGATCTGATTTTTAAAAAATCATCTGCAAGTTATCCCAATTTAAATGAAACAAAACCTGTTGGCTGAGTGCTGGCCTTCCTGCCCAAGCTCCCTGCCTTGTGCTGTGAGTGGGTTTGGAGCAGATATTCCCAATCACAAATTTCTAACAGGAGTCATAACCCCGGAGGTGGGACTGTGCTTCCCTTCCAGAGCGTGGGGAGCACCGCAGGAATGGAAGATGCAGGGCTGCTTTTTGCAAGGCTCATTATAATTAGATTATGTGCATTCTGAGTGTCTCTTTAGTGCTGTTCTTAGACACTTAAATAACAATTAGAATTGGTGGCAGGGCTATTTTTGTTCACTGTGGTTGTGAGATGTGGTGTCTGACCGTGTGTTATATTGCCTGATATGGTCCCTCATTTCCTTGGTTTCCTGTGTGCCCAAGCATGGCCTGTTTTTAGGTACAGAGGGGAGCAGCAGTGTCCATGCACCACAGAGAGAGAGGCACCTGTGTCCCTGATGTGGGTGTCAGACATCACAGCTGTGAAACAGCACACGGGATGAAGTTCATGCGAGAGGTTTATTTATACTCCTGGTGGGATGCACCAGTGGTTTCCATGGGAATGGGAAGGGCTGCACAGTAGGATGGCTGCTCTTATTGCACATGATAGAGAGCTAATGGGGAGGGCTGCAGCCTCCCTGTGCCCTCATTAATCCAGCCCCCTGCCAGCTTCCCAGCTCTCCATACCCTGCACCAGCCCTGGTGGGCAGGTCATGGGGCGGGAGGTGAGAGGTGCAGTTTTTAGGAAACAAATGCATGTTCCTGTGGCAGTGATGGGGTAAAAATAAATTTTCCATGCACCCTTTTTGGGGGTTATTATTGTGGAGAGTAGAGGCAAGGAGGGTTTATTTGTTTATGAAAAGCAGAACTGCAAGGGGGGTTTGCATCCTTACCACTGGGTCTTGCTGCTGTGTGGCTGCCCAGAAAACCAGGAGGAGAGCACGGGTGAATTTGGCATCAGCTGCCATGTGCTGGTGGAAGTTGTTTGTCCTCTGGAGGAGCAGCTGCTGGCCAAATCCTGCTCCTGGGCCACATTCCCTGCAGGCATTTCCCAAGTCTGCAGCACAATCTGCCCCATGCCTGGTTTTGCAGGGAAAGCATCTTAGAGGGAAGAAGTGGTCCTTGGTGGCCACAAGCTGGATTGTTCCTGCATCCCTCCTCTAAATGTAACACCTCCCCTCTTGGTTGCCTTGGAGCTTTTGAAGGAAAGCACAAAATTCACCTTGCAGTCAGACACCATCCCACAGCTCAGGCTGGGCTCCATGGAGGGGTTGAGGTGGCTGCCCACCCTACCTCACCCATCCCAGACCAGCAATCCTCCTGACAAGGGGGAGCTGCAACCTCAGTTTTCCTTAGGTAGCCCTGGGGGGCTCTCAGGCTTCACATCCCCGAGATAGTGTCAGCCAGAAACAAAATCTCAATTACCCCCCCGTTTTCTCGGAGGGCAGGGATTTCTGGGAGCGTGTGGGTTTCCTGGAGCCTCTGAGTGCCATCTGCTGGGCGAGGGGCTTTGGTCGGGGGGCTGTGGCTGCAGAGAAAACATCCACGGGGAAACAGAGATTGGCAGGGAGAGGCCGAGGGCTGTTAATAATACAGTAGGTAGGGGAAAGCAGAGGATAGAACACACCAAAAATTGCATTCAGACAACATAGATGACAGTTATTTTGATTTGTAAATGTCTACCTAGTTGGAAAAGCTGCCATAAATAATACCCAGCTGTCAGGCTGTGTGCTCAGGCGTGGTACTGATGGGGGGCTATATTTTTCTCAGTGTACGTACAGGATAAACACACACTCTGCCTGCACATGTTTGTCATTGAGAAATCCCTGCTGCACCTGCCGTGTTCAGTCACTTGAGTCTTCAGAGGCAGTGCGTTGTTGAATTTAATTTTTTTTTCCTTATATAATTTTCCTTCTTGTCCCTCATCTAAGGCAAGAAAATCCCTCATCCCACAGCTCTGCTTCTGTTGTAACACAAATTGGCTGCTCATTTTGGCTCTGCTGGAGCAGGTGGCAATCTCTGGGTACCCAGTGCTGCACTGCACCACACGTTTCTTCACCCCAGGCTGGGGAAGCACAGAAACCTGAGCTATTTCCAGGAAGGTACCTGGCTTCTGCCAAGATTTCACCTTTTTTTTGGATAAACAGAGCACTTCAGGACTATCAATATTTATGGATTAATGTGTTTGAAGGCCAAGAGGGAGTGTTTATCATTATCCACTCTGCCCAGCCTGTGCCCACCACCAGTGTCTGTAGGCAATGCAAACAAAACCTTACTTGCTGTTGATTTCAGCTGCAGTTTGGGGTATTTGTGTCGATTCCTTGATTGGAGCAGGAACCAGCAACAAGGACAAGTGTTTCCTTGGTGAGGTTTGCCTGAATTTAAGGTTGCTGGCCCTTGATGTGATGAAGGCAAGCTGCCTCCCTCCAGGAGCTGCCCATGCCACCACCACAACCACCCATCAAACGCTGCTCAGAGCTGCCAATTTTTTTCCCAGGGAGCAGCAACAACCTGCAACCAAAACAAGGCTTCTGTCCAACAGCATCAAGGGGCTCCTGAAAGTGCCTCCTGAAGGCACTGGTCAGTGAGCTGGAGTTATGTTCAGGTAGTTGGTAAGGAGGATTTCTGCTTTTCCCCATCAGCTCTGAAAATGGCTCAGGAACAAGCCAAGCACCCTGAGAGAGTCACCTTAGCTCAGCTGTGTCCTGCATTTAGAATCCCATAAATAAAGAGCTGAAAAGTCACCTGAAGGTTTGGGAAACCTTTGGGGACAGCCTTGGATGGATTTATAGCTTCCTGTCAAGAACCACATAAAATTCATGGCTGTGTGGCTTTGCTTGGGTATTTGACTGAATTCTGCTTTGCATTCTGGGCTCAGACAGATTTGCAAGAGAAATCAGGGGGAGACAAAGTCTGCAGCTTGAACTGAGCACAGTGTTCACATACCCTGGGGAAGCAAAGCTTCTGGGTGTTTTGCACAGTTGTGACCTCCAGACTTAGAAGGAAATTTCCCTGTTGAAGATGCACAAATCCTCTAAGAGTCACTTCCTTCTAGGTGCAAACTGCTACCAGTAAATGCCACATCCTGAAAATGCATATTGCCCCGTGGTTGTGTTGTGTTTTGTGCCCTGTTTCATCTGGCCAGCCCTCCTGGGATCAGCAAGCAGAATTTGCTGTTAAATCAGTGTCTTTGTATTTCCTTTGCCCCGTGACTGATGTGTCTCATCGTGTCACAGAACTATATATAGCCTCTCCCTGCCGGCCGATGGAGTGGCTGCCTCTGGCCGTGTCACCTCAGGTCGGATTAATTAACCCTGACATCATCCATTTTCATGGACAGAGATCCCATTCCCTGCTGCTTGTCAACAGAAGCAGCTCAGGGGTGAGTGCAGGCGGGAGGCGATGGGGAGGCTGTGTAAACACCATCGCTCTGCACTGAGCCAAGGCATTTCCAGTGCCTACTTAAAAGAGCAGAAGCCAACTTTTCATCTCCTTGTTTTTCTTAGGGCTTAGCAAGGAACCAGTAAGTTTGCAGCAGCTCTGATTACAAATATTTGCTCTTTTCTTTGGCCCCCGATGACTCTGCTGTTGGCTTGGTGACAGCATTTATCCAGTGCTGGTGCTCCAGCACTTGGCTGCTCTCTCCCAGAGCCAAACTGTCCCCAGTGCCTTGTAGGAACAACGGGGCTGGGATTTCCTTTGTAGGGGCTGTTTTGGGTGCAGCGTCAGCCAGGGAACAGGGGCTGAGGAGCCTGGAGCAGCTCCAGTCTCCAGCTCTGACAGGCTGTAGTTGCTCTCCCTGCAAAGGTTAAGGCCACAGGGCAGGACAAGGAGCAGCTCCAGCTCTGTAACACCCCTTTTCAGTGGGTCACAATTGTTCAAACTTGTGCTGCACATCTGTACTGGCATTGAGTGGTCTCTTCTGAGAGCAAAAGAAAATCTGTGCAGTTGCAGGGGAAGCTCAGGGGAAGCTCAGGCAGCTGGGGTTGGAGTTTCAATCTGAGTTGGTTTGCTGAGTTGGCCTGGCTTGCCTGGTTGACCTTGGAATAACTTCTGTAGTTGACCCTGCTCTGCCATTATTAAGCTGTGGCTTCAGACTTTCAGAAATAAGAGGTTTTGTTTGGTTTTTTGTTTTTTGTTTTTTTTTTTTTTTTTTTTTTTTTGTTTTGTTTTGTTTTGTTAATTTGGAGCTCTCATTAATGGATGCACAAGTGCTTGAATTTTATTAGAAAATACTGCTGAAGGATGGCAGGGAGAGAGAGCATGAGAGATTAAGTCTACTCATGGACTGGATCAGAGTATGATATTTTGTCTCCCACTGTGCTACCAGCTGTATTAGAGGAAAATGTCAGAAATCCTGCAGCAGGCAATTACAGCCTGACGTGGGCTGCTGCTGCCTGACCTCGGGTAGCCTGTGCTTGGTTTCTGTCCTGAAACAAGGAGTCTTTCTCCCAAAGCTCTTTGCCTTGTGCTGTCTCATTAAAAGTCTGCAGTGCCTTCATGTCCCTCAGTATGACCTGAGGAAAAGCTGGGGATGGTGGGAAGGAGAGAGCTGAGCAGTGGTGCTGTGCTGGCCCTTGGAGAACACGGGCTTGTGTCAGCTCAGAGCACTCCCCTTACTGTGCCTCACCAGCATCTTCCTTTTCCTCAGACTGCTGCACGTGAGATTTATTCCTCCAGCCTCCACGGTATGCATTAGCTCTGCATTTTTTTGGCTGGAATATCATTTTGCTACTTCGTGCTAATATTTTGTGAACTTCACCAGGCCTGCTATTTTTCTTCGATTTCTCTTTGCAACACTTTCCATTCTGGAATGAGCTGAACTTAATTCATGTGCCATTTGCTCTGTGCTCTACTTTCAGCACATTAATAAAAATAATTTAAATTGTATTAGGCTCCAGACAAATCCCTGTAGTATCCCCTGAGCATCTCCCTTCAAGCTGATGCATTTCTGGTCCTTATTTTTCCTTTGTTCCTTGTGCTTAAGGCAGCTTTATACAGGGATGGAGGTTTGTGTAGCTGAGCCAAACTGGAAGCTGATGAGTAATAAGAATTTGCTCTGCATTTTTGAAGTGAGTAGAGTAAAAAAGCTTAAGATAAAAACAGCCATGAGGAGAGGGGATGGCTCATGCTGCAGTTGCTCAGTACCAGAGGTATCAGTCCCTTTTTTGCTGGCTCTGTGTCCACGTGGCCATGCAGGAGGGCAAGGAACCACTGAGCCTGTGCCACCACCAGCCCTGAGTGTGGAGAAGTGTATTTTCCCATCAGCATGTTTTCTTTATTTTAACAATGTACTTCACGGAAAACTATTACACCTAATTTGTTCTGGATTACTGCACAAACACATCCAGATATCACTTGTCACCTTGGGAATAGCAGATGATACACAACGAGCCAGCAGCAGCCTGCTTGGGCTGAAGGGCCTCGTGCTTGTATGTTTTGTCTTCTTTTTTGTTTCTAAATGGGACTTGCAGAATAAAAACGCACATATTTTAAGCAAGCACTTCCTTGCAGAGATCTGTTTTGGTTTAAAACATTAAGTGTGTTCCTTTAGCAGATCAACGTTGTTTTGCTGCTCATCTGATGCAGTGCCAGTAGAGTTTATTATTTTAGCTGAAATTATTTCCTCAGCAGATTTGCTTTTGAAAGGACACTGCTCTATGCATATCTTGTTTAAACCTAAGCTCATCTAGCTACTGTTCTCTTCTGGTAGATATCTTGCAGATAGGAGACAATGTTATTGGAAGGCAAATGCTCATTTCCAAGCCTTCTTAGAAGTACATCAAAATCTGTATGAATGAGGCTTGAAGCAAATGAACTTTAAAATCCTGGGTTTGATTATCTCAGAGAATCCCTGCTGAAACTAATAAGGCAGCATCATGCAAAAGATATTCCAGGCTCAATGTTACTAAGTATTAATTATTGTTATCTCTTCACTAGCTGATAGCAGTGGCTGCAGCCCTGCAATTTAGCTTTCCATCAGAAAGAATGGTATTGGAACACAACTGAAAAATAAAGCTCAATATAAACATACCAGACCTGAAACAAAAGCTGCCGTGGTGCATTGTGGTTCCTTCCCCAAACCACAGCCTGGTGTGCCTCTGCTTTAAAGTGGCTTTAAACCCACCCAGGGAGCAAAGTGCTGCTGCTCCCCTTGTAGAACCTTTCCTTGGGCTGCTGGGGGTGAGGGGAGACCAGAGTGGGAGACTGCAAAGTTTGAGGGGTTTTTTCAAGTCTACCATGTGCATCTTGGATGACTTTGTACAACAGTGACATCTGCTGATACCCATCAATATTTACTGTTTCCCTCTGCTTTCTAAGAGGGTGGAGTTCAAGTCTGCAAATTCCTTATTGCTTGGGAAGTAAGTTAGGGCAAAGCACTTGGCTCCTGGCAGTCAGCTTGCCCTGTTTTTGGTTTGGGAATGTGGGTGCTTCTTTGGCAAGGACCATAAGAGGTGATAACATAGCTTTCCTCTCTCCAAACTCAATATAAAGCCTTGCCTTCCTGCTTGGTTTGCATGGGGGGTGTGACCTGGAGAAAAGGATGTATTTCCACCAAATGGTGGTGGAGAATGTTTGCTGACCTGTCTGTCCTCTTCCGGAGGTCTGTGTGCCACAGAGGTGTGCATTTCCTCTTTTCCTCCTTCCTTGCCAGTATTGGTGCAAATTAAAACAGTATATATAAAAAAAAAAGTTTCTATGGGTTGATTCAAATATGTGAATTGCATCACAAGGAGAGAAATCAGGTTATTCTCCCCTTCAAGTGATTCTAAGTGGTGTCTGGACCACCTCCCAAGGATCAGTGCTTACCTGAACACTTGATGCCTGCTGTTACATCTCTTGAAAAAAGAGAGAGCTGTGCTCCTCAGGGCAGGGACTGGGTACTCTCCTGTGCTGCATCAAGCACTTAAATGATGCTTAACAAGAACTAATAAGAAAAACGGTGGTTTGGATGTGCACACATGAGAGACAGCAGGAGAGGTCTGTGGTGAGGCTGAACTCAATTTCTTTATTATTAGATATTATACATTCACAATAAGGAGCCTTGGTGTGATTATTCCATACCTATTTCTTTCCAAAGAACTAAATCACCCCTTGGAGAGCAATAGGAAGATAATGTTTTTCACACCATTAGTCAGATGCTAAAATACCAACGCAGTTTTTCTTTTCCCTGGTAACATAAAACTTGAAACAACAATTAAAATAGAAAGGTAACACCTTGTATGCTGTCCAAGGAGATTTTTTCCCATTCTGGGAACTTTGCTATAGGTGAAAGGTGCAGCCAGTGTATGTTTGTTACCAGAAAGTCCTGATTCTTCAAAGGAATCTTGTTATGGTTGGACTCCTCACAGGGATTCTCTGTAGAGGCTTTTCAGTGAATTTCCAGCAAGGACCAGAAACCTTCAGGCTTGCCTGGGGGAAGATGAAGAGAAAATTGATGCATCCTCTTCCAAGAAACTCCTCATTTATTAGAAGCCTGTCCTGCTATGAGCTCTTGAGCATCCCCTTGGATCCAGTTTATCTCACTGGGCCCAGTTCAGCTTTCCTGAGCTGGGGTCGAGGGGCTTTGGCAGGGCTGCTCTAAAGAGCTCACACCCCCTGGGCCCCTCTGCCATCTGCAGCACCAAGGGACAGTGACAGAACCCTTGTACCTGGATTTCCTCAGGAGCCTCCAGGAGCTGCTGCTGCTCCTGGGCCTGTCCCACAGCCTGTGCCTCCCTGTATTTCATCTCTGTAAACCAACTGCTATGCTGGAAACCAAAAGTTCCCTCATAGTCCCTCAGGGATCCTTAGTGACTTTTATGGTCTTTAAAAGACCTCTGCATGGATTTGTAATCATTCTACGTGTACGCTGAGAAACACTAACATAACTGGTAATTAATTTGTTTTAATTGTTTTTATATAATCCCCGCGAGCGACCTCATGTTTTGTTTTGCATCTGTTATGTTTCTGACTCAAATTTTAATGCCTTAATGGGAACAGTGCCAACTGCTGTTACTCTGAGCTATGAGCAATCTCCTGGCACACTTCCAGTCCTTTATTGTGGAACTAACTATACAGCACTGTAATTTAACTAGCAAAATGTGGCAAATCACTATTATTAATAACAATAAATCTATTTCTGCAGGTTGACAGCATTAAAATAACAAATTATTCTGCAAGGAAAGCTGGTAATTTTGGGTGCTTTCCACTGTGATCATTGCAGAAGTATAATATCCATTATTAAGAACCTTTTGGTGTCTCATGAAGGAGCTGTTTGCACATGACAGTGCATCATGGTACTTACTACGGGGGAGGATACAGAGGCCTTGACCATGGCTATTTCAGTAATTCATCATTTTAATTTAAATGTTAATGGCAGGATGGGGCAGGTTAGGGAAAATTGCTTGCCTCCCCTGCTTACCATTCCCACTTTTTTAATAATCTTGTCTCATTCAGTTAGTCAAATCTTAGAGCCCAAGATCTTAATTTCTGCTCCTCTCTTCACTCTCTCCTGCTCTCTCCATTCCTGACTCCAAGTGCCCTGCAGCCCCCTGAGGTTTAGCTGTGTGCTTGGTTTGGGCAAGCTTTCCACTGTGAGAGCAGTGCCCAGCAGACATTGGTGGGGTAGATACTGATGAGCTTAAACAGGAGATAAAATAGTGTGGAAATGAATACCTGCCTCGTAAACTGAGGGCACCAAAGTCTTCTTGTAGAGTCTGTTTGCAAAG
>JANPWX010000126.1:198174-358265 GCA_024734555.1 Trochalopteron elliotii | reverse complement strand
TGTTGGGATAGCTGTGTTGGGGTATCCGTGTTGGGGTATCTGTGTCTGGATGGTGGGTCCCCTGGCAGAGCCCAGCCCCACAGGCTCTTTGGGTGGTCACTGTGAGTGCTCAGTCCATTTTCCCAGAGGTTAAAGCCTCTCCTGGTGCCCTTGTGCCTGTGCAGGGTTCAATCCCCGGCTGTCTGCAGCCAGGGCGGTGCCACAGGGAGCTGTTTGCAGAGGAGCAGCCCCTGAGGGCATTGGCAATCCAGCGGGGCTCTGAGCTGCCCTCCAGCCTAAGCTGTGATAATTCTGTCTTAGTGAGTTCTGCACCAGCTGCTGCTCTCCCGGGCAGCTCCAAGGGTGGCAGTAGGAATGGGTTTCTGAAGGGACTCGTGGTCTCCCATTCTGCTTGAAAATAAAAATTAAATCCTAGTTTAGTCTCTGTTGGTTTTGTTCTTTGCATCCCACCCTTTGCTTTCAGCCAAAGATCCTGTGGCACTTGACCAACAAGAGGAAGGCACTTGACCCTTCTGAGTGTTTTCATCCTGTTGATTTGCAAAGCAGCCAAATTCTTGGTCCAGCGTGGCAGTGCTGACATCCCCAAGCCTTGCTCCACCATTGGAGCATTCTGTTTGGAGCTCTACGTCTTCTGTGAGGGTTTTTTTAACTTGTTCAGCTTAGTTTCTGTTGCAAGTGATCCAAACAAAAAAAAAACAACTGAAAATTGTCCTTTATTAGAAGCTGCTCTGAGTGCAGGACATGGTCATGAAGAGACACAGAGCACAAATGTGCAGTGGTGAGAAATGAACCCCTGATCTGCACTTGTCTGGGAGTAGTTGCTGTGGGTTGAAGCAGCCTAGTTGAAAGTGGAGGGGTGAGATAGCAATCGAAGTGATTAAAGGCTGGACTCTTTCATCTATAGATGCTTGAATAACTTTCCATTACTTTAAATTGGGTTGCAAATGAACATCCCCTTTGATCTATAATGGGACTTTCCAATCAGTGAGGCTTGAGCTCAAAACATGAAAAGCAGTTTACATTGATCAGAGTAGTAGGAAAGATGTGAACCCTGAAGAACAACCTGCTCCAGCACTGCTGGAGATAAAAGAAAAGTGGAGGAGGCTCTTTGGGAGGCAGGAGGGTCAGAGGAGTGACCTGGATTGCCCAAGGGCAGGGACAGCACTGTGGTTGTTCAAGCTCTGAATGACCCTCAGTCCAGGGTTAAATCACTAGTGAGAGGGTCTTAGCCAGCCTCCTAATTTGAATGATGAGAGCATTTTGGTGGATAGAATGACTGTTTTGTGGGTGGGGTTGGAACATTGGGTGGGTGTTTACTGCTCCTGTTTTCATTAAGGAACTACTCGTGTAGAACCAAAACAGGAAAAGAAATAACCCATTTCTGCAGATGCTGACATTATATTGACTTTATTGAAAAACAGCCGAGTACCTAAATAGTGTGGTTTATTTTATTGGTTGGTTCATATCTAGATGATATTCTTTATCAGGTTTGACAGGTCAGCTTCTTGGCCTAAGTTACTTAACAGCATCTCTTTTTTGCTGAGCTCCCAGCTTTTGTTGGTCTGTCTCACAGCCAGGGTGTTATCTAGAGTATGGAATTTGATTTATTTCTGTGCTGGCATGTCCAGAAGGATCCATGTAAAGAAAACAAACTGCATGTCTCCTTCACGGAAGATCTTGGCTGCTATTTCTCTACCCACTAAAAGCTTTATCACCCGGCCTTGTTATTACCATACTAAACGGAACACTTCAGAGCTTAGCGGCTTAACAAGATAAAAACATGCTTTGTGGTTAATGTGGTTACTGCAGGCATGCACCGGGGCCAGGAGGGGAGCTGCTCCCTTCCTGCTGGGGCAGCTGCACAGTGCTGGGAAACGCCTGGCCTGATCCAGCCTGAGAAAGCAGGCAATTCCACACAGATACTGCAGCTTTATCAGCCCAGCGTGCTGCAGGCTGACCCCAGGGACAGGGAAGTGTCCCTTCCTCCCCCCACCAGCTCTGTGTCATTTGTGTCCAAGCCAGAGCTGGGGCTGTTTGTGTAACTCTTTCTCCAGTCAGTGCTTTTGAGTGCAAGGGTGTTTTCCAGTTCACAGAGACAGACTGGGATTCCCCTCCTGATACCACGGGTTGAAAATAATCCAAAAGGGCTTTTTCCCCTCTGAGTAGTGGTTGGCTTGTGTTGTCTGAAATGAGCAAATCTTGGAAACTTCCTTATGTGACTTGCTTTTTGGCAAGTTGCGACTTTGGGTACAAGGTGAAGGGAGATGTCTGGGTCCCCTGTGGCTAGAACTTCATGAGTACTTAATTTCTGGTATTTCCTCCTCTCAGAGATCCAGTTTAACTTCTTAGGATAACATCAAAACACACCCATTCTCCCGAAATACTCCTGAACTAAATTTGCAAGTGTAACTCTTAAGAACCTTTTCATGTACCTTCCAGAATTTCTCAGCATCTCTTGGTTTTATTTAAAGCATGAAAAGACAATAATTAGACAAATCTGCAGATGATGCCCGAAATCAGCTTTCTGTCTTAAACCCAGAAAGCAGGACACCTTATGTTTTGTCTCTTCTGGTGCTGTTTGATTCAGTGTTGAGGAGGGATCTGATTTTTCTTACAAGAGCACAGTCCTTCCTCCTTCCAAAACTTCCTGGACCTGGCTCTCCCATGAGATTTTTTTCAACCTTCCTTGATTTTTTATTGCTGTTGCTGTTAATTTTCCACTTTTATTGCCTCCTTTCTCATCTCTACACTTTGTTCTCTCTTTTTTTGTGCTGAAGGATGAGCTGTCCTCCCACAGTGCAAACAAATTTACTATGCTGAGGCTCTTTGCTTAGACAAAGACCCATTTTTAACCAAATGTTTTGTAAGCAAAAAGAATATTCATTTTCCAGGACACTGCTAACAAGGACATTTTTGTGGTTGTCATTGCTTAGTGACTTCATATCAACTGGAATTTCTGTGAGCCCAAAGAGAGTCCAGACTGTTCATGGACTGCACAGCATTGCTGCTCTGCTCTTGCCATCCCTTCTCAGCCTGGATACAGGATAAGCAAAAATCCTGAGCACGAGGATGGGAGTGATGGTGACACAAATTGTGTCACATTGTGCAATGACCTCATTTCATGCAGATACACCAACTCCTTCCCTTACCAGCTCTTGGATCAAACACTGTTGCTCCTGCTGACAGCAGCACTGAGTTAAATATTATACAGAAGTGATGTTTAAGTGTTTGAATTAGTACTTGGAGCTATGGTTCAGCTTGCTGTGGAACATGTTTTTCATGCACACAGCACCAATAAAAAAAGCAGTTCAGCAGTTCCAGAGCACTGGGTTCCATCCCAGTGGTCAGGGCAATTTTTCACTCACCAAATGCCCAGGCTCATTCCTAAAGGTTCCATTTGGGAAGGATTAATAACCAATTAACAAATATTATTGATGTTTACAGAGAAGGCAGTTTGTGTGCTCTAAGCATCAGGAGCAGGTGTTGCAGGTAGGAGGAAAGGAATATTGATGAGCAACCTCTTGAATCTTCTGCCTTGTGACCTGTCTGGGAGCTTCAACTGAATTTGATTAGTGCAGCCATTAATCATCTGTTAGCGCTTTTGATTACACTCCCTTATATAAACAGTTTATAAAGTGTATTCAGGTGTTTCATTATAGCTCCCATGCAGTGCCACCATCCTCCTCAGCCCCTTCTCCTGTGGTGTGGCCTTGCTGGGCTGGCTCAGGCTCTGTGTGATGGCCAGAGCTGCAGCCCAATCCCTTGGGTGGTTACAGGACAGCACTGGAGTGTTGGACATCCTTGGAATTATCCTGTGCTGCCTCTCTGTTCACTCACATTTGTACAGCTGGTGTGTTTAGAGTCTTGGGGTCCTAAAAACTCTTGTTTGGTAAGTCATGAACACATCTGCTTGCATGATCATGAGCCAGTTTGAGTGGGAGCAGCCATTCTCATTGTGGGAGCTCCATAGCACCCTTTCCTTCCCAGGGGTGTTGGTGAGGAAGTGGTGAAGTGCTGGTGTTCCTCAAACCTGCCCATAACCTTTCTCCAGCACTGTCATGCTCACCCACAGCTCTCCAGACCTGCTGCAGGCCTGGTGGCATCACACATGAGGAGCAGGGGTAGTCTGGGGAGGGACATGCTCTGCTCATGGCTTGTGGCTCCAAAATTCACATTCACAGGTGAATCCTGACAGGGACGTGCTCACCACATCAATAATTCCAGTTCATGCATTATGCAAATTGTTTGCAATACAGAAGTGCTTAAACAGCTGAAAAGATTTGAGTTTTGTGCACAATGTACACTTTGCTTTGCCTATACTGATAGCAATGTATCATACTTTAATTAAATAAATATGGCATGCAAATTGTAATACTAGTTGATTTGCAATATTTATGTAAGCCTCACATTTTGTAAGTATTTGAATTTCATATTAATTTTGCTTTGGACACATTTTTCTATATACTCAAGGAAATTTGTCTCATTGGTTGAAAACAGAGCTGGTCTCTGTCTGCATTTAGCCATAGAAAAGTTATTTTGGTACCTGTGGAACACCTTGCAGAGAATGTGATGCAGGAGTCAGATGCTCACACAGGGTAACATCCCAGTTAAACATGCAGGAGGGTGGTCTTTGGCTGGGCACTGGCCTGATATTGCAGGAGCTGAGGTTCAATTATCAAACTTGCATTTGAGACCTTAACTGTGTCCCTTGTGCTGTGCTGAAATTTCCATTTCAAGGTGCAGTCAGCTCATTAGGCTAAGCCAAGTGTGACTGTAAATTCTGTGATTGATCTGAGCCCACCCCAGCTCCCATCTCCTGCCCACTGGAGGAGCACTCCAGGAGCCCCTCAAGGCACTCTCTGTCCCTGTGCTTCACTCCCAGCTCACTCAGGGCCTCCAGGAGCTCCTGCAGTGAGCAGTGTGATGCATTCAGGTGGCTCTGAAGGTCTGGAAGTGCTTGGTGGGGTGTCAAAAGGAGTTTTAAGGCAGATTTTCAATATTTAATAAAATAGATTTCTCAGGACAGGGGAAAAAAAAAAAGGCAGCCAAAAATAATATAGTGAAATAATTGCTATCTCTGGAAGTTTCAATTATCAGTCAAAATATCCTGAAATCAAAACCTTACTGACATTCAGCCTCAATTATATAAAAACCATTGGGGATATGGAATATGTTCATATAAATGAGGTCTCTGATAACTGAGGGAATTTTCAGTGTACTTAATGGATGTCAAGAGACTTGACCCTGTTTTGAATACCAAGGAGTTTTGGATAATTGAAGTTTGGATAATCTAGGTTGAACTGTAGAATTTAGCAAATTAAGATAACGTTGAGAATCTGTGTGAGTTAATTTTAGTTCTGACAAATGAAACGAGTTTAACTAGCTTGGAGACTGGAGGCAGCAGACAACACTCAGTGTGCCACAAGCTGCAGTGATCCCAGGCATCACATGCAGCCTCATTAACACTCTCCTGCCCAGCCCCTGGAAGGATTTATGTGCACATGTGAAAGGTGGTTTAATTTCTCTGGGCTGTGCTCAGCACACTGTCAGGAGGGTTTTGGGTTGGTACAAGCATGGCTTCTGTGGTGAGGATTTGTGTCTGCTTGGAAGTGAGCAGAGCTCTGAACACCAGCAGAGCAGGGGGTGTGCAGGGGCTGTTGGTGATGGTTTGGCTGAGGAGACCCCAGTGCAAGGCACAGAAGTGCAATCCTCCCAGCAGTGCTGCCTGATGCCCCCAGTGCACGTCCTCTCCCTCTCCCTCTCCTCCCATTCCTCAACATGCATATTTTAAATTAATTCTTTAATGTATTTCTAGGTTTCCAGGAAGGGGGAGGAATAAATTATTCAAAATGAATTACAGTGGTTTAAGGATATAAGAGCTGTAAGGTTTGTGGGGAAACAGACCATCCTGCATTAAATCAGCTGACAGCACTTACCCAGCTCTGATAAGCTGGCAGAAATGTCTTTATCTGACAGGTCTGAACAGTCTCAGTGCCTGGAAGTTTATTTTCTCCTGTCTTGTCTTAACAAGAAACAGTACCTCCTTCTCCTTAACACCTTTGGCTTGAGTACTATACCCTGGAATATTTCAAGAGAGAACTGCCTGGGGGCAGGAGGGATGTCCATGAAGTGACAGTCCAGGAACTCCTGGGAGCTGTTACTGATTTCTTGCTCAGCTGCAGCTCTTGTGCAAGGCAGCTGAGATCAGTAGGAGTTGCCCCCTAAACTTTTTAGCAATCTGGGTCTGAAATGTGCCTTCAGCTGTAATAGTGAGGTGTTAATTCTTCCCTTACTGGCTGCAGAGGGAAAAACATTAGACAGTGTAGTGTATAGAGAGTACTTAAATGAGGATTATATGAGAGGCAATGGAGGAATCTTGGACAGAGGCATGTATTAAGTATTTGGCCAGTACATTGTGGGTCACAAAACCTCATCTTTCAAAAATACATTCTCATTTTTAATAGAAGCCCCTTTGGCAATAAGAGGGTGGTGACAGCGTGGGAAGCAGTTGTTCTTTGTGAACCTTTCCACTTGCCACAGGCTCCATGTGTCTGCAGGGGTGTTTATCAGAGAGCAAAACTGCTACACAGCATCACTGAAGGATGCTCTGCATGTGCTCTGTCCTGGTTTTATTACACTGGCAGCTGGAAACCCTAGATCACCTGGGTCTCCACTGTGCTGGGCTGTGTGTAACCCCTGTCACCTTAAAAAAAAGCTAGAATAAATGAAAGGATTGTCCTCTTTTATAGATGGGAATGGAAGCCATGGTGCTGTCAAGTGACACACATAAGCTTAAACAATAAACTGTAGAGAGAATTATCCTCCCCAGCTCTGCTCTAGGGTTTTAAACTTGTTGCTGTCCTCTCTTGGATCTCAATTTGAAAGCCACAGCATTAGAGTGGATGGAAAATTAGCCAAGAAGGTTAATCCTACACTGGAGGAGCAAAAATTGCTCAGTTATGGAGAGACTGAAAGATAAGACACAGCAAAACTTCAAACAAGTGCACTGGGGGATACTATCCAGATGCCAGAGACTTGGTGGAGAACTGATAGGAGAGCAGCTTGTATCAAAGCACAGAGGGGAAACACCAGGGGTAGTTCAGATCAAATGTCAGGGGGGCTGCTTTAAAGAAGAAAAGTAGAAATAAAAGAAGCTGCATTAATCTGCAGGGGTGTGATAGCTGGAAAGATATTCTCACCCTTACAGCTTTATTTGAGATAGCTTTCCTTGCAGACAACACAAAAAAAAAAAAAAAAAAAAAGAGATCAGACAATGTCAGCTCCCTTCTACTGCAAAATTACCATGCAGAGAACCACAGGGAAAATGCCTGAGACCACGAACTGTAAACAAGCTGAGCCACTGTCAGGCTCAAAAATCAATGTTTTTTTAAAGTGTATGTTAAAACCAGCTTTGTTTACTTAATTGCAATAGAACATTGTATTTTCCTTAAGAGAAAATTGAGAAAACCTGGAGGGTGATTCAGCGGTTTGCAATAAATAAACACAAATGTGAAATCGAACACTACCCAAATTACAAAAGCTAAGTACATGAAGCACCCCCAGTGCAGACTTGTCACTCAAGTGCCAACTGTCAAGGGCTGGATACTTTTCATAAAGCATAGTTTTAGCCTTTATCTTAATGTCAGTACTTTGTTATGATTGACCTTCTTCTGGCTGGAAGGCCACTTAAACGAAACAATGCTATTCTGTTCTGAAGAGGGTGAATAGAGAAAGCATTGTTACTCGGTAAAATGCCTTTGGACTGAGTCCCAGATGGGAAGGAAGTGCTGTAATTACTGTACTCAATACACAGCACTGTAGGGGCACGTAAGGCAACGGGTCTGCAGCAGGCAAGGAGCAATCCTACACCTCTGCTGGCTGGGAGGTTCCATTCACTGAGCCATTTTCATATTACAATTTTATTTGTTCTGCTTAAGCAAAAAAATCTGCACTTGATCACTGGAAATTAAAAATTCAAACCAGGCTCCCAAAGCAAATAGGAGAAAAGACTTAAGGGCCTGCTCATCGCCCCCAGTGCCTGTTTGGTAATGGTGAGCACAGTCAAACTAGGCTGGATTATGTTCTTCTGTACCTGTGGAAGGTTATCCATATTCTGTTCCAAATCCCACAAAATTTTCTTGTGATTACAACTCCATTAAATATAGTCTGTGCTAGGAAATGTGTCTGGTCCCAATGCTAAAATCTCTGCTTTTGAACTTGTCACAAAGTAACATATAAATGGCATTTTAACATGTACATTTAGCATGATATGCATTTCCCTGAACACTGTTTTTATAAAATAGCACAGGAAGCACATTCTTTACAAAGCTTTGCAGTGTTGTGATGAGAGACTTCTCTTTTAAGTGGAAAATGAACTCAGCTACAGCATTGTCATTCAGTTTTATCTTAAAAGCATCTCAGCAGACAAGTGGGGAAGGTGAATTATTCCAGCTGCTGTATCTACTACCCATTGTGAGAGATGCTCTTTGCCATGCACAGCTCAGTCTTAATAGAAATGGGCAAAGGAGATGGGAGGAATTATTATTGCTATTTTACAGAGGAGGAGCACAGACACACAATTGCTCACAGTCCTTTGGGAGGCTTGACATAACCAGGAACTGAATGCAGCCTCCAGAGATGCAATCCAGGTGCTTTCCTGCCCAGGGAACACCTAAAACATGCCTTTGTCTTGTCTTATGGGGCTTGAACCCATTGAAAAGCTAAAACAGGCTTCCCTTTGGCCACATATTTTGGTTTTTTGGTACTCTGGTTGGTATTTTTGGTGCTGGTTTGTACTAGCCCTGTGATGCTTTACACTGGTGTGCTTGGGCTGCCCAATGGATTGGGCAGTGCAGTTGGTCATATGCATTAATATTTATCTTATGTTAACACCAGGGTCTAGCTACCCTTTGGAAAAATATAAAAGGTTGTTTGTAACCCTCAACTGTCCCTGGAATCAAGTGCATCCCCTGGCTCTGTAAGGTATTCACACCCTTCTGGTTGGAAATGTGAAGCAAAACCAGGAGGGCCTTTGCCCTATTTTTATGTGAAGTACAGCTTGAATGGGTTAACTGCAAAGAGCATGTGACCCAGCTGAAAGGAGCTTCCCAACCAAAACACTTTTAATTTGAGTGCAAAGAAGTGTTGGGATCTAGTGAACACCTGCAGCCCTTCCTAAGGAAAAAGCCAAAGTGGTCACAACTCAGCTCAGGAAAGAGATACTCTGCCATGTGTGACATCTTCTGTCCTTTCTTATGCTGAATGCTTTGGCCTTTGCAGATGAAAATCAGAGGTTCCTCATTAAAAAAAATTAAAAAGATAAAAAAGAAAAAAAAATTCTTCCTAATTCCCATTTGTTTTTCATGCAACTTTATCCTCTAGAAGTAACATGGAAAACTGGAAAATACCATGTTTTGAATGGACCTTTTGTTTCAGTGGGAAAGAGGCAGCTCCAGCAGTTTTCTGGATCCCTGATGTGTGTTTGAATGGCATCCAAAGTTTGGGTCAGGATAGACAGGAAGCCAGATGGGGACATTTCTGTATTTTCTGAGTCAAATTGCTTCCCATGCTGTAAGGAGTTTTAGTCCCTGGAGAACCCAGCTGTGATGGAGTTGGAGCTTTTAATTCCAGTGATGCTGACAGATCTACCAGGCACTGTGATGGAGACATGCTCTTGCCTGGAGGAGCAGGCTGTGCTATCCTGTGTGTTTGGAGGGGAGTTCAGTCCTGGAAAACTTGTGTGAAGACAAATGTGTGGTCCAGCAGGAGTGAAGGGTTTGGTGCCATGTGCAGGAAGATGTATGTTTTCATGCATATGGTGATTATTTGAGGCAATCACTGGCTTAGTGCTTAGCTTTCCTTGGGGACAGTTTTTTCATGATATCTGGTATTTTCCAAAGGCCTGTGTGCTTAGACAGAGGAGCTGGAAGTCAGCCACGGTGATCAAAATGAAATGGAAAAAGATGCAGTGTTTTCAGATTTATTTTTTTAGGATATTTATTTAAGCGTAGCAGTTCCACAGAGGTCATCACTGATGTGCACAGAGGCATTTTAGCAGGGAAGCATTCTGCCAGCAGGGCTGTGTTTTATTGCTGGTGGGATTATTATTAGATTAGGGAGAAGACTGCAGCTGAGGGAGGGGGGAGTTCAGTGGGATCTGGAATTTGGATAGATCTGAAGGGGACAACTCATTGCTTGAATTGCTGCTGGTAATGAAATTGCTCTTGACAAGTCAGGGGGAGCTGCTGGCCTCCCGTGTGCTGAGGTGTCTGCAGGGCTCAGATTGCTCTTGGAGGAAGCTGAGGAAAATCCAAAAGGCTTCATTGTTTTTGCAGAGGCTGCAGGTGGGTTAAACTCGAGCAGCAATGTGCAGAAAGGATGCTCCTAACAGCAGTGCTGGGGGCATTCAACACTTCACTGGCAAATCCTGTCAGCCAAAACGAAGATGAAATTCATTGAAAACACTACAGAGAGTGAGGATTTGGTGCATTTCATGCCTGTCCTTTGCATTTCCATGGTGGGTGGCTTGCTGCCAGCTCTGCTCCCACAGCCCTGCTCCCAGCAGGTCCTGCTTCCCCTGGGCTGGCACAGCATGGGCAATTCCCTGTGGGTCTGGCAGCTCCCTGTGGCTTTTGGGCTTTTGGGGTTTGGTGAGCAGTGCTGCACTGGGGCAGTTCTCAGGTGGGGCTGCTGTGGGTAAGAGAAGCAGCCAAAGACTCTCCCTCCTTCAGGTGCTGAGGGTTCTGGCAAAAATCTTCTGAATTCAGAGGTCTGAAAACACCAATTCAGTGAAAACTTGGCAGAGCTTTGGGACACCACCTCCTGTTCCCTGGCTGTGACTTGTGAGGGGTTTGAGCTCTCAGAGCAGGGTGGATCCTCAGGGGAACAGGCTAACACTGCCCCACAGCCAGTGCTGGAGCTGTGGGCAGCAGATTTCCAGGTGCTTTCTTGGAGGGAGAGCCAGGCAGAGCTCTGGGTGACCTGCTCCAGCCCAAGGTCCAGGATTTGCCATTCATGTTCCAGGCAGGGCAAGAAGCTGAAGGGTTGAGTCCAACGACTTGCAAAATATTCTATCTCTTGCTAACAGATTCTCATGCAAAAAAAGATGAGGTTTTGATTATTGCCCCCTCTTTCCATACTGGCCCCTTACAAGCAGCTAACTCCTTTCAAATGGAGAGCATTGCAGTGTGAATATTTTTTTTTCCTTCTCTCTTTTTCCCCCCTAACCTACTTTAACTAATTTTCAGGATGCTGGCAATTGACATGCATTATTTATACTGCTGCAAACCCTGTATTTGGGATGAGAAATCCTACTGTCAGGCTTCCTGCTTCTAATAAGCATTCCTTTCACTGCATTATCTCCTCACACAGCCCAGGGCTGCTCTTGCCAGGGACCCAGCTGGTGTTACTCGATGACTTTGTGGCGTGGGGAGCCTGCCTGGTGTAGTGGATCTGCTGGCTCGTGTGCTGCTCATCAGCACAGAGACACAGGCTCCTGCTCCAGCAGAGGGAGGGGGAGAGGCAGAGGCAGAACCCACCGTGGGATTGAGTGACAGAAGTCCTGATTTTCCGTGACCTGCTGTCTCGTGTTGCGACTCGAACCTGTGCAATCTGAATTTAAAATGCTTCCATCTTCCTCCCCTGCCACCCAGTCTGGATGAAAACAGAAGGTGAAACAGGAGGACAGCCAGTGCAGCCCCTGGAACAAAATGCTTTGAGGTTCTCAAATCTGTCTCTGTCACACTGGATCAGTTGCCAGGGCCTGTGCAGCCACCTCTTTTTGTTCATTTGAAAGATAACTCATTCCTTAACAGCTGAAATGGCTTCTGACAAACCTCCCCTTTGAAAATTGTGCTCAAGGACACTGCTCTTCCACTGTTTGCACAGTCAAAATATTCTGGGGAGGATTTTTTCCCCCTCTCTTTTATCTGAGGCAGCATAATAAAATACCTTAGATAAACAAATTTATTCTTGGAGGGATGTTTATTAGGCGCTGGCAATCCCTATGATAAATAATTTCTCTGGGAGGAAAAAAAAAACCTAAATAGAAAGTAGGCCAAGGAAATGATGTGAGTGCAGGGATAAGGCAGGGAGTGGAGGATGCAGAGGCTCCTGTTGGCTCTGGGGGTCTCAGATGCTCCCGCAGTGCCATCTGCAGGGAAGCCCATGGAGAGGGGGCACAGGGGCCTGGGGCAGGAGTGGGGCTCCCATATTTACATGCTCATTTTCTGAGGATTTGGGAAAAGCAGAGACAGCGTGTGGCACCAAATCCCACCGTGGGAGAGACTTTACAGACCCCTGGTAGAGGGTCACACGCAGCCTGGGCTGCCCAGCACCAGCTGGGGGAGTGATGCAAGGAACAAAGCAATAATGTGTGAGCATTGCTGATCTTTTACTGCAGAAACCAGAGACAGGTTTCAAGGTGGGATGGATGGGAGGAAACTGTTCATGTCAGTTTGAGACAGATAGTTTTTGTTTACAGTTTTTTCAGTGAAAAATAAACCATAAAACTTCCATTTCAGGTCAATCTGGAATGTCGATTAGGTCAAAAATGAAGCAGTCTTATTTTGATTTGGGGTTATTTATCTCCTGCTTTTCCTCTTAATAGAAGGCAACTTCTAGTGTGAGGAAAAAAAACACTTCAAACTGAGAAGCCAGAAAATTTCTTTTTGAAAGCATTATCCCAGAATCACAGAATATTCTGAGTTGGAAGCGACCCACAATGATCACTGAGTCCAACTCTTCTATGAATGGCCCATAAGAACCCATGACCTTGACATTATTAGCACCATGCTTTAACCAGCTGAGCTGACTTCAGGGATACATTGCATCCTTCCCAAAATGAGGCCTTTGATTTTTACAGTCTTGTCCTGAAATGCAGTGTGTTGGACTCTTTTTTTAGATTTCCTTCCTAGGAGCAGCCTCACAGCCCCTCACCCTCTTTGCTAACAGCAACAACCGTCCCCTAAACTCATCTGCCATTCAGTTGCATCTCTTTACAAATTGGTTTCTCAACAATTCTGTGTCAAATCTCTGTTTGCTTGAATGAATAGAGCGTTTTACTGGTAACAAAGTGAGTTACAGAGTGAAATATCCCAGATAATGTGAAGAAGTGTGTGGCAGCCCCCCTGAGACTTGGTCCTTCATTGTGCCTTCCCACAGCCCCTCTTTCCCCAAGAGCTGCCCATACCAGTTCCTCAGTGAGTTGATGTGCAATAAAAACCAGCTCTCAGTACCAGGGCTGCACAAGGATGTGATGCTCTGATTGTGGGAGGAAATTGGGTGAATTATTTCTTCTTTGAGAGGCGACTCTGCTAAATGATATTTGCTGCACAGCAGAGGTCAGCTCTGGCCACAGAACACAGCCATGCTCCAGGGAATTTGAGAGGTGAAAAAGGTCCTTTCAGTTTTGCTGTTAATCACTGATCTGGAGGTTGCTGTATAGTCTGTGGTTAGAGAGAGCTCCAAGCAGATGTTTGGGCATAGAGGAGGTTGGTTAGGTTTGATACAAAAGCTGTGAACTCCAAAAAGGCTCAGGTGAGCAGAAGCACGGCAGCACTAGGACTTTGCATTTTGGGATTTTCAAAGAGGCTGAAAGGATACCAAAATCCCACTGACTGGTTAAAGCTATGCCTAAGTTTAAAGTACAAAAGGGAAGTGGCTTTGGCCAGAGGGAAAATCCAGCTTTTCAAGAAAAGAAGATGAAGTCAGAATGCTTCTGACTGAGCGAAACAGGAACACAGACTGACCTCTTGTGAGCAGATTCCAAATGCAGAGCAATTTGCTTTATGCAAACGGTGTCTGGGGTTTCCCGTGGGTCAGGCTGACCAGGTCCTCAGTGAAGGTGCAGTAGCAGCTCCTGCTGGTGAGCAGGCACCAGCTCAGGAGGCAACTCGGGCTGCTGAAATGTTGCTGGTGATGCCAGCACTTTTGGAAAAGGGCTTTCTGCCTCCATGTGTATGAGAAGCAGTGGGAGGCTGTTATTGCTGCTGAGAGACTGCAAGCAATCTTAGCTCTGGGAGTGTCTTGAACCTTCAGGTATTGAGGTGGAGAGGGAAAGGAGAGAATCAGAAATGGAAGGAGATTAATTCTTGAAGCCTGTCTGCATTTTTTTACATAAATTCTGCTCTGCATCCAGACGTGTAAGGCACAGGCTACAAAAATCCCTACTTCTGCTGTAGGCAGAGCAGAGGATAAATATATATGGATGAATAAACAAGGCAAGTAATCCAATCTCATTGCTAGTATTCAGTTTCTGCACTGTTGCTCTAGGCAACCAGCTTGAGTGGGGATATTGTCTATAACCTTAAAAACTGATTATAGGCTACTTCACTGCCTCATACGGTCTTAAAGAGGATTAGAAGAGAGTGTAAAGCTGGCTTAGGCACTATGTTAACAAAGCCTCAAAGGCATCTGCAGATTTCCTTGTTCATGAAGTGATTAACTTATTTAGTAACTGTGAAAAAATGTGCACATTCGGGGAGCCAGGCTGGTAATAATTAAGAGATGTAACTGTGCCGCCGTGAGCCGCGCTCGGGCTGACAACTGTGTCTGTTCCACAGCACAAATCCGCCTGCCTCCCGAGCTCTGGGGCTGCTTTGGCTTCAGCCAAACATGGGTTTCCCCCGTGGTTTTTCGGTGGAGGAGGAGGAGGAAGAGTTTGCATGGTGGAGAGGAGGAGGAGGAGTGTGCACAGTGGAGAGGAGGAGGGCCCTGCTTGTGCCTTTCAGGGCTCTGCAGGACTGTCCTGTGTCCTGACAGGCTGTGTTTGGGTTCTGCCTGAACCTATGCCCATGGCAGGAGGCACACACCAGCACTTTGCTTCCTCCTTCAGCTGCTTTTAAACTAAAGAATAAAAATGTCACTGAAAAACGACACCCTTATCCTAAGCTGAATTGTGCCGGTTGTGGTGAACACCAAGCAGCCACAGCCAGGGTGTCAGGTGATTGTAAGTGCGAGATGAAGCCAATCCTGGTTTTGCTTCTTCACAGTTTGACAGCAAATGCTTTTCTTTGATGATGATAAAGGCAGCAAGCCCAGCAGAGAGGGCTGTGATGATGGGGCCCCCATCTCAGAGGATGCCTGACTGGATTTCTCACCAGGGTTGCGTGTCACAAGTGTCAAGCGCCCTGTCTCTGACAAATGAAGCTTTCTAAAACTGAAAACATGCAAAAATGTTTGGTACAGGGGGATAGCTTGGCTTGTATTCATCCTGAAAGTAAAAGAAGTAAAAGTGGTTTGAACCAAGCCTTTGATTTCAGTGTGTTCTCCCGTTGGGAAAATCCTCAGACATCACAAATATGAATGAGAGATCTGAAAATACAGATAAACTCCATCACCAGTGGTGGATCTGACATGGATCCTTCATTTTTGTCAGGCCCAATCTGGGTGTAAGAACTCTTCTGTTGATGCACAGCCCACATTTCACCTAATGCTTCTAATTTTAATTTTTCCCCCTGGGTCAATGTGTTGTTATTTAGTGAGATGATTTCAAAAATTCCTACAGAGCTTCCAGGAAAGTCTGGATTAATAATGAAAAAAAAAAAACAAACAAAAGAGGAGATAAGAGAATACCCTGTGTCTTTATAACACAATGTGGTTAAAAGTCAAGCTCTCTATTATCCCAAGCTTACATGTGTGTAAAGTGACAGGGGGATGAGAATTATGTTTTTAGAAGGGAAAGCAGACACTCTGAAGGAGTATCATAAGAACAATTTCAAATCAGGAATTATTTAAAGAGAGGGAAATTAATGCTGCATATTGAATCGTATGGAAAGGTCCAAAAGGTCTGTTAATAGTCCACAAGATTTCTGCTAGTGGATGGAGATGTGTTTTGATCTCAGAGGAGTGGAATGGCACTTTGTGTCTTCCATCTCTCCTCTTCTTTTCCTGTCATTGCTTCAACCTTAGATAATGGATGGGATTTTCAGTCACACAGCCTTGACCTGTTTGCTTTGTCACCAAACTCAGCTCAAAAGCTGAAAACTCTGCCTGCCTTTCTATTTCTGGCTCTCCCAGGAGAGGGGAATTCATGAGAGTGAGTGGAAAGAACTATTGGTTTAAGGAAAACAATTACAGACCTGTGTGTGCTTCCCCACTTAGCTTCTCCCAGGAAAATAGGTCCTTTCAAATGCTGCTCTTGTGTTAACAGCTCTTCTAAATCTGTCATTGTAGCTACCTGTGTTTCATTCAGCATCTCAGGAAGAGACCAAAATAGCATCTCATGGATGAAGAATGTCCATTTTAACCTCTACAAGTGTCAATTGTTCTAAATGTATATGCAGCACTTGGCATTAGGGCTTACTTACAGTTACTGACAGCATCCCTTGCTACACTTGAAAATACATTCTTAATTCATGTTGGCTGGAAAACAGCTGAAGTACTTAGTCGTTGTTCCAGTCCTATTTGCTTCTTTTCCCTCCTCTCCTCTTTCTTGAACCACTGTGCATTAACAGTTTTCCCATAATGATGTAATTTTATCCACTTTCCATCTGACCAGGAATACTGAATATGTTTAGTGGCTCCCAGGGTGTGGCATGAACTCATCTGGATTAGTTGATCTTCATCTTTAAAAACCTTGTGGCAGGCAAAGTGTCAGATTTTTCTATCTTGTTTCACAGGAGCTGTATTTATGTGCAACTAAGAGCAGTCTGCTCCTTTCACACAGGTCTGGACAATGTCAAAAGGCAGTTTCTGTTTTGATTTGGTCTAAGAGGTGACGAGGCCAAGAGAGATCTCATCTCTCATGATCTGCTTGTGTAAGTCATGTGTCTGAAGTTCATTTGGTTAGGATGCTGCTGGCACTGTGTCCTGGCATGGGAGCTGGTGGGAGGGATGCTCACATCAGGTAAAGTCCTCCACATGTCGCCTGAGGAAGTGTCTTCACACAGAATCTCTGGATTTTTGCACTGGTGTGCTGCTCAGCAGAGTGAGAAAAGCTGCCAGGGGCCCTTATGTGTTTCCTTATGAGAGTCCTGGAATAACACTTTAGGCCTGGTTCAAAGCCACATTTTTAATGAATAAATAATCTTCTCTCCTCCTCTCTTTCTGAACTGTTAGCTCCTCAGTATATGATGAGAAGAGGCAGGGAGGTTACTTCTCTTGCAGCTGGAGGGCTGACCAGTGGATCCAGAGGAGGAGGTTGAATATGTCACCAGCCACTGGAGCAGGGAGGGAGACCCTGCTCCTTCCCTTTGAGAAAAACAGATGTGCTCCCTCCACCTGCAAGGAGAACACCACTGTGAATCACTCCACCCCCTGCTCCTCCTGAGGCTCATTTATGCTGAGTTTTGAGGCCATTCCATGGCTGAAACTCAACCAACCATCCATGCTCTCCTTCAGCTGTGGATGGAGCTGTGGGGGGAACTGGATACCCTCCAAAACAAACCCATTCCCGTGGTCCAGCCAGGCTGCAGCAGCTGTGGTGGGAGAGGGGGAATGTTAAACAGTGAGCTGGGGTTTGATTGAGCACTGCCAGCTCCTCTGTGGGGGTGAGCTGGTGCTCCCCAGGTACAGCCATCCATCCCTGAGTGGCACAGCATGTGGGAAATGCTTCCTTTGGTGCTGTGCAAAATCTCTCTTATGAACTCAGAATAAATTCCTGTACTTTCCTTGAATGTTCCATGGGAAAGAGCTGCAACAGGAATATTTAGGTGGTGTGTTCTCTCCCAGCCATACTTTCACCTCGTGTGCATGCTCTGTCTGTTCAGTATTACTGGAAATTCTTATATTAGCTCACTTGTGAGCTGTGGCAGCTCCCCAAGGAAACAAGTTATTTCAGTAGCTGGGGTGTGCTTTGTGGTTGTGTTCAGCAGCACTGAGAGCCAGACTCCTCAGGCTGGGAGAATTGCCCATCCTCTGTGAGCAGGTAGAAAAATCTACTTTTGTGCCCCAGGTGTGTGGGGAAGGAGGTCTGGATTTTTTCCATCTATAACAGGCTTTTCATGTGTCATTGGGCAAGTCATTCAATCTCCCTTTACAACATTTCTCCACTCTGCAGTCTCTATGACAATCTTTATCTGCTTTTGTCAGCTAAGAACATGTTCCTTAGGACAGGGGATTTCTTCCTATGTTTATGTGTAGTTGTGTCATAATTAGGGTCTCTGGGTATTGCCTTGATTCCCACTAGAACATCACCAAATTATACTTGAATAAATTACACATCATGGATATTAAATGCTCAGCTCAGTTTCAGCACAAAATAAAAAGCTCCAATGATGGTAACTTAAACTGGCAATAAAATCGCCGGCATTGCACCCGTAAATACTTAATTTGCAAATGTTTAGAGAATTAGGCACCTGCTATAAATCTTTATTGTGGGCTTTGCACCCTGTTGGCAATCGGTGAGCTATATCTCACTTCATTATGCATGAATGTATAATTTTCCAAAAGCATAAACGTGGCCTCCAAGGGCAGGCACATTAATAGCATTCGAATGAACCAATTTGTTTCCTCCCCAACATGTTTATCTCCCAGCTCTTGGGTGCCAGTGGAAAGGTTAATGGCTCACAGCTCCCTGGCAAATGATGCACTGGTTTAACCTCTGCCAGGGCTGGATTTTTCATTGTCTTTAGCCCTCAGCGTGTTGAAAGTTAACAGCTGCACCCTGTGTGCTGGCTGGGATGGAAGAGGGGCTTCTTTAAATTATTGCACGTGTCCAGGATTAAATGGGTTCCTGTTTCCCTCTTGCTGGTTGTGGCCCTGATTCATCGGGTACACGATGCTCTGGGAGCACTTGTGCCTGCTTCAGCAGAGCCTTTGTGCCATTTGAAACACACAAAGAGCCACCAGAGCAGCTGGGTCTGGTCACCTGCCAAGAGTCAGGCAGCTTTGAGCTCAATTCATGCACAGCATTCCCAAGTGGAAATACCTGGGCAGGCGTGAAAGGAATATACAGCCTGAAAGGTAATGTAGGCTAATGAAATGTTGGATGTGATCTCAGTGCTGTCAGAACCACTGGGCAGCACGAGTTTATGCTAAAGTTTGCATGTTTCAATATTAACAAGGTTCAGTTTTCACAAATGGGGGGCCAAACCACAAAGGGGAAAAAAAATGAATTTTGCTCAATTCAGATGAAAAATCAAATGAAATGTGCTTTTTTCTTCCTGTGAAGAGGTCTCAGACCTAAGCTCTACTGAAATTTGTTTTCAGCCTCTCCAAAAATTAAGATCTTTCTTAAGGTGCTTAAATACAACTGGGAGTGTGGCATTTTCAAGGCAACCTAAGTGAATTAGGGGCAGAGCCATGCTCAAGGATAATGCACCTCCTCAGGCACTCAAATTTAAAAACTACAGCCCAATTAGAAATGCTCCAATTATTACTATTATTTGCTACTTAACAGCTGTCATTGGAGGCTCAGGACAGCTTTGTGCTGGATGCTATGAATACACAGAAGAAGAAGAAGAAAAAAATAACCTGAAGGTGCTTAAAATCTCTGCCTGAGAGACAATGAATAGATGCAACTGGCTGGGAAGCCAGAGGTGGTGGGAAATAGCTGTGGAACATTTCATCAAGTCTGAAAAGAATCCACTGTTGTCTAAATCTGGACCCTGAGCTATTACATGGAGTAAAGTAGCATTAAGTAGGCAGGAATGGCTGTCTTGGAGCAGAAGGGATATTTATTTCTAAGCTTGAGTAATAATTACCATGGTGAAGTCGAGTTTAAAAGGAAATAATTAGGCCAGAATTACAGGGGTGGGATGAAAAGCCAAACCATGCCAGCTCCCTCTTCCTCCACTAACCTCTCCCTTTCCTTCCCTGTTGTCCACTTGCTGCGTTTCCCTGGAATTCCAATGAAAATTTAAGTGTATCTAAATGTAGCCTTGCCCCTGGGACAGGGAGTGGATCTGTCATCAGGGATCTGTCAGAGTCAGTAACATTTCCCCCGCAGCCCCGAGCCGTGCCTCAAGATCTAGCATTTCTGTCTGAATTATCAGCTAATGCTCTGACAAATTGCCTGTGATTTTCTTTTTTTCTCCCTGAGTGGATGTGCCTGGTCTGCAGATTAGGTAAACACGGCCGGGCTCTGGTGTGGAGCAGCGGCTGATGATTTCCAGCCAGACATTTCTGTCAAGCCTGGGCTGGACACAATGTGCTCGGCTCTGGGGCTCTTACAGCCACAAACTTGTCCTGGGAGATAGCCACTCACCCTGCCAGCAACAAATGATGGAGTTGGAAGGTCAGGACCTGACAGAGACTTTGAGTAACAGGGCTGCGAGGGAGGCTTTGCTCTAAGTGTAGGAAAAGGGATGAGTTGCAACATAAACTGTGTCGCTAAAATGGGCGGCACTGCTGGATTTATTTCTCTGGCAGAAGAAAACAGCTACTGCTGGCTTAGTCCTTATAGACACTGAGGTCATCAAAACTGCCCTGTGTGTGATTTTGCACTTGTAAAATGAAATCATCTTTGCGAGGAAAAGCTATGGAAAACGCCACAAGATTCCAGCACCTCTTGGATGAAGGAAACCATCACCATCGCCTGCCTCTGCTCCCGGCTGCGTGAGATCCGAGCTTCCCTGGGTGTGTGCCTGCTGTAGAAGTGATTTTCCTTGGAGCATGAGCTGGTTTTTAAGCACTGTTGGTGCAGTGGCAGCCTGAAATACTGATCGTGAATTAAGATCATGAATGAGGGAGGGAGAGGCAGGAGAAATTCTCATCTGAGCTGTTACCGTCAGGATTTACATCGGCTGTTGCAAGTCTCTTTCTGAGTCAGGTGGATACACATTCCCTCCCTGGCCTTTTCCCCATCCCTCTGTTCATATGCAAACTCCAGACAACCATCAACACTCTTTTCTCCTGCCTGGAGCAGCCACCCAGCCCCTCTGCAAAGGGCTTTCCAGTGCATTTCAAATTCCAGCTGTGAACACGCTTTGCCCAGCCCGTCCCCCTGCTAGTTATTAAGTAACGTGATATTCTTGGCTCTGCTATGAAATATTTGGGGATTGATCAACTCTGCAATCTTCCTTCAGGCTGAGAGTACTGCTCCCCCAAACCATCTGTAGGATTTGGGTGCTGGATTCCCTTAGGCTCCCTTTGCAAATTTCAGTCTTTTAGAGGACACTGGAGTAGTAAAAGCACTTCGGGATATGTGACATTTTCTACTGCCTTCTTTAGGAGTTCATCTAAAGGCAAATAAAACCTCTGGGAGGACAAGAGTTGTGGGACTTGAGGCACACACACCATAAAGTCACCGAGGTGCTTGACAGATGAGCAGTGGCACCAACTAGAAATATTCCTGTATAGTTCTAGGGAGCCAAATAACTAAAAGGTAGAGATATTTATAATCTTTCTCAAATGTCCACATAAACATGCACAGCAGCCAGGAAAAGAAATGCAGTTCTGGATTCTTTCTGAGGAACCTCAGGCTGGGCATGCTGCTCTTTTATTACAGGCACTGCAAAGATTTAAAGAGGGAGGGGTTAAAGAGGAAGGAGAGACAAAGGCCTTTGCAATCTAGACTACCCCACTTATTTTAAGTGTTAGTCATAAGTCATTAAAACGAAGATACTTGTCAGCAATGTTTGACAGTCGATGGATAATACACACCAATGAAATTATTAAAATGGGAAATAACTGCACAACTACCATTCCTTTGTAAAAAACCTTTTTTTTTTTCTGCTTGAAATGCCGAATGTTCTGTATGTAACATTTGAAGTGCCCAGAATGAAATCTCTGTCCTTTTCACATAGCAGTGTGTGCTGAGGCACAGAGATAAAATCTTTAATGTCATGGAAGATAGATTGCATTTTCGATAGGCTGGAGATTTGGTAGTTAATAGACACTGCAAAGGCCACCTGAATGGATGAAGGGGAATGATTGGGTCGTTCATTTTGAGAGGCCCTGTGTGTCTGTCCAAGGTTTTTCTAAATATAGAAATAGTGGATGGCTTGGGCCAAAGCCTTCTATCCCATAGGGAAGCTGCCTCCTTCATGAACCCCACTTGCTGGGAACCCCATCCAGGGGCAGACCCTTGGTGGGTGGGTCACTGTGGTGGGACAAAGATCTGAGCTGAGTTGGTTTGGGTTTTTTTTTTCCCTCTGAAGAAAATACTGCTTTTTGCTTGGCTTGAGTGTCCAGTTATCCCTGATCTAGGGGCAAGCAGAGGTACTTGGATGAGGATGGGAAAAGCAGGTATTGGGAAGCAAGGCTGTTACTGTCCCCAAATCCAAGCATGGACCAAGAGGGGTAACACAGGACCAGTAGCCAGCCTTTTGGGTAGACAACCCTGAAGAAAAGGGAGTTGTGAACACATAAAAGCAATATTTTCTTGATTCTGCTACCTACTTTCACATTAAGTTAGTGCAGGCAGGATGGCAATAAAGAGTTTGCCAAGTGCTATTTCTCTTGCCATTAAAGTTTCATGAAAAAGTTCCACAGACAGGTCTTGCTCCTATTTATAGGCATCTTTCTTGCCTTCAACATTATTATTAAACTCTTTTGTTATAGAAAGCTAGTCTGAAAATGAGCTGGCCTGGTAAATAAAACACTTGCTTTTGCCAGCATACTCATCTCCACAGAACAATATACCCAGGAATATTTTCCTCATATGTTTTTGTCAACATGTTATTGCATATGCCTATTTAAGCAGTTTTAATACATTCCCAGAGCACTTGCTTTTCCTGTCGATTTGAGGTGAAGTCATGAGCAAGCAGCACTGCACAATTCCTGACTCCAAATCCAGGAGGAACATGCAAGGGAGAGAAGGGGACTTTATTCCCCACACATTCATAGGCAGCCCAAGTGTCTGCTTGGGGAATTGTGCCCCAATTGTTCCTCCACTTCTGAGGATCAGCCTACAGTCTTCACTAGAATGAAACACGCTACAAAAAAATTGCTTTAAATGCTTGTTAATTATTTTGTTAAACAGGTTTTTCTGCTCTGTATTATTAGCAAGGCAAATTAAAGCAGGCTCTGTGGTGCCCAGAAAACATCTGCTCAACAAAAATGAAATACTAAACCCAAAAGCTCCCCTCTGTGGCTTGTTTTCATCCAGCTGTGCCTCTTTCAGGATGCCTCTGCTCCCCCAAGGTGTACCCAGGACAGTTGTGGAAAATACCTTACATCTGTCTGTAACAAGAGTGAAAAAATCCCCATGCAGAAAATCCCAGTAATTCTGAGTACTTGGAACCCTAATTTCTGTACTCTTCTGAAAGTTTTTCCACTAATATGGATGAAAATGTCTCTTTAGTCAAGTCTATAGTCCTTAAAAGACAGACATCTATCAGCTCATCCAGCTTTTTTACCAGGAAAGCATTTTGGATACTTTTGATGTAGGGAATCATTAAAAGGTTTTGATATTTTTCTGTGTTTATAATACACATTTAGTAGCTCCCTCCACGTTGTTTGAAAACAAAATTCTTTCTCTATTTGCTTATTAAGTTCTTTCCTTATCTGGCAAAGGGTGGATGGTCTACCCCTGATTCTCTCCTAGCAGCTGCAGGAAGCCTGATGGAGTGTGTTGACTGTGGAGTTTCTGGCATGGGACCAGATGCAGTAGATAAGGTATCTTATCTCCCAGAGGAGGAAATAAACAGCCTGACTGCAGGGCATGCTCGGGTAGGGTGGGAACTGGGCAGGAGGGGCTTTTCTCTGCAGGTTTAGTGTTTTAATTTGTGTTACTTCTATTCCATTCCTTACACCCGTGTGTTTTAGAGATGAGACGTGAATTTACACAGACCCCTCCTGCACTGCCCACTTTGGCAAGGCCTTGCACTGGGTACTGGCTGATGGTTGGTTTGGTTGGACCTGGGAAATGGCAATGCTGCTTTGTGAACCTTTAGTGAATTAATATTCCATGTAGAAACAGCATTTTCTTAATAGAAGAAAGTGTGTGAGGATGTGAGGATGTGAGGAGCTCAAACTTGGCACCAGAGAGATCCAAAGGAAGTAACTCTGTGGCTCACCTGGAAGTATTTCTGGATTTACAACTTTTGACAGCCCCCTCTGCTTGATGAGATGAAGCAAGAACCAAAGAGCAACTCACTCTGTTCTGCAATAGCTCAATCACTGCAGCAAGTGCACTTCCAGATGTGGGTAGAGCAAAGTTCTACCATTAGAGTCATGAAAAGAGCCTATGACAGCATCTAATCTAAATCAGATCGTGAAAGATCAATCAGTGATTGTCCCTGTCATCAGTGATAACATTGTCTCACTCACAGTTGCTTTGATGCCAGGGATAATCTTGACATAAGAACCACAGATCTGAATTCAAATGGGGGAATCAAGAGGTTATTTCTAGCTTGATTTTTCCCCTCAATCTGAGCCATGGATATATTTATTAGAAACTCATTCCTAGCCTCTTTGATGGCAACTCAAAACTCCCAGTAACCCACACCGGTGTGCTCTGTGCCCCTTGCTGGAAATTAGCCTTTAGAAAGTTCACCAGCCAAGCTGAGAAGGTTGAAACAACTACAAAAAAACCCCCCACATCAGAGATCCCTGGGCTGTCTGCCCACAGTGACCCAACCTCCCTGTCTGAAAGGAGCCCCTTTCCAGGCCTTCTGCTGCTCTCTTGTCCTGAGTCCAGGCTGCAGGACCAGCAGCCCTGGCCACCCTCCACAGCCCCTCACACCCAGCTGGGCTCTCCAGGGTCGCCTGGCTCAGCTGCACCAGCTGCCAGCAGCATCCTCAGAGGGTCCTCGAAGAGAAAAAGAGAATATAGAACCACACGCACAAAAAAGTTACCACGTGCCTGTGCTGTTGTTTATACATTTAGATACTGTGATTAAATTACATACATAATGCATAGTGTTTGTAATACATTATTAATAATAATACTAATACTGTCTCGTGTTATTCGGCTAGAAGAGACATGCCCTGAGTGATGGTTCATTGGTCTATTCACACACAATTTTCATACATCTCTAAAGATTACCATTTTAACAGCTTTCTGTATGGATACTGCCAGGCAGTTACATTTAACAGTGCATAAATCTAATTCCCTCCGCACTCAATTTTCTCAGGCAGCAGAATCAATTTGAATCTGTCAGGATTTTATTCTAAAGTCTATTAATGCCTCCTGCCTTTTTCTGTATTTCCTCTTCTCTCTCTCACTTAACAATCTCAGTCTTTCATGAATTCATTCAGCTGCAGAAAAAGATGCCCCACTGATACAAACACTCTTTTATCTCTTTACAACAGAAACCTAATTAGGTGTGAAGGAGACACAAGAAAGGTCACAATTAGCCCTCCAGCAATAAAGGTTAGCAGTTGTAAAATCGTATAATAATGCTGTTGAACTTTGTTATTATCAATAATGACGGCCTTTGACAAGGTCAGGTTCATTATTCTTAGCAGCTGTCACCGAGCTGCTGAACATCCCTTAACATCCCACCTCAGCAGCCCCGTCCCTTCCCCTGCCCCCTCCTGCCCTGGCTCCTGCCACAGGACCTCTCACACCTCAGAGGGCAGCTCGACCCTTTGGGCACATTTCAAGACAAGCTTTAATATTTTTTGTGTTGAGCTGTGCCCAAGGATCCCTCGCTGAGCCTTTTAATTATTAGTTAAAATATCGCCTATGGGTTTTTTTTTTTTTTTCTTCTCTATGCATGGGTGGAATGATTCTGCCTAATTAAGGACTTAAATGGAGCTGGTAACAAGAAAGCAATAGGAAATGTGTCCTGGTAACAGCATTTTGGAACAGAGGAGAGACAATTACACGCTTTGCCATTAAAAGCCAATGGATCTCTGACATCTTCAGATAGTTGATTTTTGGGTTGCTTTTATGCCTGTTGAAGAGGGCTTCCCAGGAACCTGACTCCACCAGAAATGTTCCTTTTTAGTAGGGCTCTTGAAGAAGCAGGATGAGCATGCCTTCACTCTTTCACCTGCTTGTTGTTGAGCTTTTAAGGGTCAGGAATCATATTTAACCTGTATTTTCCAGTTCACCTGGAATCTGAACAAATAATCAGTGATATGTAAGTTGGGAAACTCCTGTCCTAGGCTACTCCTAGATACAGTGGACGGACAAAGGGAGGCAGAGAGAGCAGCAATTCAGATCTCACATGGGCTGAGCAGTCCTTGGAAGCTGCCTCTCTCTTTGCCTGTCCTTGAGGGTGTTTTGAATAATTACACTTTTAACTTAGACACCTCTGGTAAATATAAGTGTAAAGCTTAAATTCCGAAGTAAAACCAAAAAATGAGTATTAAGAGTAAAGGGCCAGAAACACAAAATATTTGATCTACATATTAAAATAAAAGTTACAGATGAGCGTGGATGTCTGGTTCTCTCACTTTTACCACCTCTCAAGGCAGATTTTTGTCTTCTCAAGTCAGTATTTTGTATCCTGCTGCCTCCTGCTAGGTCTTGAGATGATGATGCATTTGGACTTTTACTGGCATTAAACCATATCTCATCTGGTATTTAAAAAAAAAAAAATCCAAACACTCTATCTAACCAGCCAGCAGTGAAAATATCAATAAACTAGGATATTCTTGAGATAATTCATGCTTTATAGAGAGGGCTGGGTGCTGGCACAGACAATTGTACAGTTTCAAAAGTTTGTGTGAGCAGCAAGCCCAAGCACAGAAGCATCTTTTATGCTGCCCACAAACTCCAGGATTTGTGTAGTGCTTGACAGGGAAAACCATGTGCTGAGAACAGTCCTTAATTCATGTCTCAAGGCTGGAGTTCACAGAGCATTTTCAGCGAGTGCAGACACAGATCACTGGGCTCCTTAAGGATGTTGTGCAGTTATCTTGCTTCATTGCCTCCCTGCTCCCCAGTGCCCATTCTGAGCTGCCCTCAGCTGGCTCTGCTCCTCTGAGCTCTGCTGACTGACACCAGGGGAGCCTCTGCCTGGCTAAACACCACACAACTGGAAAAAGAAAAATGTAGGAAAAGGGATAATAGGGGCCAAAGCTGCTGAATAACTCAAACAAATGCCAACATCTGTCCGATTACAGATTTTCATGAAAGAATTAACAGCTGCCAGGAAAAGACAGGAATGATATTGCTTGGATGTAAGATTTGGTAACATGGTTCCTGCTACTTTTAACTTCCAGTTCTGAGGAAAGCAGAATGTTGCACCTCAAGCTCATTAAGTCTAATCTCAGGACAAGAATCCTGCTGCCTCCTCAGACATCCCTGTCAGCTGTACCTTACACACCATTGCACCCTCCTGCCCTCCTCTCCCTGACAGAGCATACAATATGCAAAATCTTCCAGAAAGGACATGTTACAGCAGAAAAATGTGACTTTTATTTGTTAAGTGGTTCAGCTCTAGGAGGAAGATTAAGCTCTTTAGCTTCCCTGTTGTCCTCATGGCACTCACTGGGCATTTATCTTGCTAATGTTTCTGTATTGCTATTATTACCCAGTTGGTAGGAGCTTTTATTTGCATAAGGCAGCAGATTTTTTTTTATTTATAAAGCCAAGGATGCGTCCTTGTACTTCAGCAAGAAGTTTATTGGCTGATTGGCTTTAAATGTCAATTTTATCAAAATATTGACTGGAAAAATTCTTGTGCTTCCATCGTATCCTATAGCTATATCTAATCTCAGCTTCATCCAGCCAGTGCAATATGTTGCTTGCCAGACTAGAAAATGATGTATGAGCCATCTGGGCAATGGGCCCAACCCTGGGCAAGATTAGTGCTTCAATTAGCTGCTGATAGCATTCCATTAGAATATTGGTTTCAAAGAGCACTAAACAAGAATGTTGTGCTTTGATTTTCAGATTTAATTACTTCCATCAGGGCTATAAATGAACTCATTAGTCTTAGTGGCTCTAAAACCTAGAGACAATGGAGTGTTATTGCTATTGTTCTCACAATTGGGCTGTGCAAACACTGCTTTCCAGAGGCTCTTAGGGATGGCCATCAGCCTTCCCTCCCTCCCTGGCAGGGCTGACCCCGTGGACCTGCTCTGGAATCAGCCCTGGTCATCCGTGGGGGGATCCAGGGGGGTCCAGGGCCTGCTCCCAAGGGGCAGCTTTGTTTGGGGGGCTCATTACACACAGAGAAAGGTGCTGTGGAGTAAACTCATTCCTTGGCACTGTTTGGCTGCTTTGCTTTTCAAAGTTATTTTTGTGTTCTCAATTTCTTCCTCTATTTTGTTGTAAGGTTGGCCGGAGCTTCTAAGATTTCTCAAGCTTTTTTCTTTTTTTAAATCCACTCCATCAGGATTTCATGACACCTTTCTCCCTAATTTTGCAGAAAAATTTCCCGTTTTGTTTAATTTTATGGCCTTTGCCTTCTCCTCTTGACCTAAGCCAGCAGTGCACTATGTTCAACAAACATTAGGTTTTACTTTGAACAAGATTCTGGCCCTGTTCCTCCTGAAAGAGAAGGGGGAAAATGAATGGAGAAGGGGAATGCAGGTGCTGACAGTCACTCCCAGTGGCTGGAAGCCCCTGAGCTGAGCAGTTTGTTCCAGGTAAAGAAACTGTCCCAAGAAACTCGGGCTGTCACTGCAGTCAGCATTGCTTTGGGCAAGACCAGAAGGTCCCAAAGTCCTTTCAGACTAACCTGTACAATAATTGTGTGAGGAAAAGGGCAAAATGAACCATCAGCTCTGATGGGAAAGGGGCAGTGCAGGATTAACCAAATCAGAACCTTGGTATTTATTGATATTAACCCCCCCCCAATACAGTGGTGCCATTAGTTCAGCAGCACATGATGTTGTTTATTAAAAATTTAAACTTTGCAGAGCTTTCTTTAATCTGAAGTGAATTTCACTTAGTCAAAGTCCCTTTGTTTTTTGGGTTTCATGCTGCAGAAGAAGGATGCCATATGTAAATAAAGGATATGATGCTCTGCACCACTGGCTTTTATTAAATTAAAGCTGTAATCAGTACAGTATGTCTTAACCATAATATTAATGTGGCTAAACCAGTAAATGCTCTTGTGTTTAAAGCCCAACACCTGCTTTCTATTAGTGTCTGGATAGTTATTTGATTTTTCATTTTTCATTTCAATAGAAAATTCTTTGATGAAATCCATAACTCAGCTGTAATTTTTAGTTCCCAACCCTGCATAAATCCCAGAATATGATTGGAAAAGCCTACTCTCACATGTTAAATAAGTTTCTCCTAAAGTTTGCCAGACTGTTGTGACAATGCTGGGAGTTCAGGAAAGTGAGAAAAAATGCTGACTCCTTTGACATCACTCAGAATTTTGCCTTTGGCTTCCAGCAAGCACATCCTTCTGCAGTTCAGAGTGGTGGATGTCCATCCTTCCAAGGCTTCTGCTGGTCACACACCTCTTCCCCCTCTTTTGCTGGGAATCTGCAGCAGGAATGTCAACATCCACAGGGCTTGGAGGCAAAATGAAGAAGGGGACAGCAGCTGGGGCAGACTGAGCTGTGCTGCTGTGTGGGGCACAGAGGTGAGGGCATGGGGAGGGGTGGGCACCAGGCTGGGCAGTGCAGCAGCCTCCTCTCAGGTCTCAGCTCCTTTCTCACATTTGCCTGGCTGGGGACACAAGCCAGCCCATGGAGAGGGAAGGAAAACACCCCTGCCTAGTCTGGTCAAGGGCAAAGCCCATGGTGGAGTCAGTTGGAATTTGGATGTGTACTTGGGTGATTTTTTTTTTCCCATCTGAGTGCTTTCAATGCCATTCTCAGTAGTTCTGGAGCCATTCTCAAGTGTTTAAAAATAGAACAAAGTCTCTCTCTGTCTCCCTTCTTTCATTTCCCATCTTCAGGGGAGCAGTCTGCTGGATGTGTTTGCTTTTCTGGTTCTGCTCTGCTGGAGAGATGGGAAGAATGAGGGTGAGGAGTCTTCCTCCATGGTCACTGTTTTGTCTAGTCAAATTTCTGTTCTCTAGTGCCAACTCCTGTAAAAGCTAAACTACTTCTGTTTTAAAGACTATTTGGGCTAGAGAAAATCAGGCAGATTATACACAGTTGTCAGAGTTTCTGTCAGCAGATGAAAGCAAGATCTCTGTTGGCTTCTGGCAAGTATTTCTGACTCAATCCTGTTCTGCTGCTGCTTTCCTGTGTACCCTGCCCCAGCAGGAGGTGGGAGTTTCTCCTCTCCCACCGTGGCCATGCCCTGGGGTGAGTGGTACAAAAGTAGAGAACAGAGAATGGCCACACTGGGATGGCAGGAGGGACTTGCTTTCCTTGTGACCCCAAGCCTGATGGGTTCTTGCAGCTGGCTGGTGCTGACTGCAGATTTCACATCTGGCACACACCAAACAGAAGGGAAATGTTGTGTCAGCAGTGTTTAAAGTGTGATCCTGCCAACAATGGGGCAGGACCATGGCCACAGTACAAATACCCAGGTCCTGTGGTGGGAGCAGGACAGGCCTCCTTCCCATCACTCTGCTCAGCCTGGCTGCTAACCCTGGCCTTGCAGGAGAGCACAAGTTTAACCGAGTGAATGAATTAGCAGAGCTCCTGTGTAGCTCATCCAGCACCTCAGATTTAGCATTACCAACCCGAGGCTGGGGCAGCATTATCCTAAAAACCCTGTGAGAAATTAGAACAGACCCAAATTCTAACGGGCCCCCACGTTTGACATCCAGATTGTCCAAACAGCTCTTGCACTCCCGTTTGTCACCGACCATGTGAGACTGAGGAATAAACACCAGATGTTGGGAATGGGAGGTTTCTCCCCTGCAGGCTGTTGCCTCCAGCCAGCAGCTGCTGCTCCCAGTCACGTTCAGCCCCAGGGCTGGGCTGGGCTGTGCCCCAGCCCCGACTGTGGCTCCAGACCTCTCCATGAAATCACTCAGGAGCTCCTGTTTCCTAACGACAATACAGCAGTGCTTTATTTGAAGGCTGAGCCAACGTTGTATCAAAGCCAAATATGTCTGGCTTGGCACCACGAGCTCACACTGGAGCCAAGCAGCTGGAGCAGACTGTACATGTATTTAAAGAGAACAAAAACAGAGAGACTCTTGAGTTATCTCCTCCAAGAGGTCAACCAGAGTGCCAGATTGCGGTGCCAGGTTTTGTATCAGGCTTTCTCTGGTCTATCCCTGTGCACCTACAGGCCCAGCTCCCAGGCTAAGGCTTGATTGTCCTCTAATTTCCCACCTTTTCCTGGCTTTCTTCTTGCAGTCTGCTAATTGCAGGAATTGCAGCCCTTTTGGTATTTTGCCCCTGAACTCACCCTTTTTCTCCTTGGGGACAGGTCCAGTTCATGTGCTTTGCCATCCACACCACCACAATGAAAAGCACTCTGGGGTTTTCTGGATGGGCCTGTCTCTAAGCTGTGTCCATCTGAGCACTAAGGGGGTGGGTAACCTTTGCCATCACACAAAGAAGCAGCAATAAGCCTTTGGTTTCAGGATTCCAGTCCTATTCTGTGAGTCAGGGATCTGCTGCTGGTCCACTGGCTCCACTAAATGATGGCTTACAGGATAACTAATGGTTATTGAGGCTGTGGCTGCCCCAGCTGACTGCAGTGGGACAGGCTGTTGTTTGAATGAACATAAAAAGGATTGCTTTCATTCAGGGTGTAATTCATCACTAATTTAATCCCTTCTCCTTGAACTAAAACGTGTTCAGATGCTGGACAAGATGGATCCTCTTCCCCCCTGGGCTTCAGAAATTCTTCAGGTCTGTCTGAACCACGGACTGAGAATGAGAAGGAATCACATTGGATCACAAGATATTATATACTCAAGGCAGACCTTTTCTTGTTTAATTAACAATTTTACCCTATTGCTATTAAAAGCTATTAAATCCACGTGTGCTCATAGCTCACCACAAATGAGAAATCTGGAAACCCATTTTCAAAACATTTTCCATTATGCAGTAGCAGGAGATGTACCATGGTTTTCCAGTAGATTGGTTGGTAAATTGTTTTATCTCTCATCTTTATTGCTATAACACAAAACTTTCAAGTTTAGGTCTCTAATCTGGTTTGGTTTTTTTTGGGTGTTTTTTTTGTTTTGTTTTGTTTTGTTTTTTGTTTTTTGTGGGGGGAGGAAATTTTTTTGCTTATTTGTGCTCCTATCCATTACTTTGAATCAGGGAAGTAAAACAGATGAACGTGTTTGACCAGCAAACAACTGCATGAATAAAGGGCAAAAAGTAAATCTTGGAGAAATCCTGGTGGCAAGGTAAATTGTCACGTCCAGTGGTCATTCATAATCTTGCTTCAACGTGTGAGTGCTGAAACTGCCCTTGGTTTCATCCAAAATGTCTTGGGGAAGTGCTCAGCTGCTGACTCATTCCTTGCCCTGAAATCCCCAGGGAACCGAGGTGCAACCCAGTTAAAGGTAATTACCTCTGACCAGTTTCTGTGCTCTCTGGATTGCCTGTGAGATTCACAGCCCTTGAAATGAGAAATCTGAGACCTTTACATAAAATGTTTGTTCAAGGCTCTTTATAAATGAGGGAATGTGATTGAATTGGAGCCCCAGTGAGGGTGGGCTGATTTCAGTGGCACTGCATTAATTTTGCATCAGATGAAGCCTTCACTCTGCTCTGCTGCTGGAAAGCTGATGCCCTTGCACCTGAGGGAGGGAGGAGGGGATGGAGGATGGGTTTGGGGAGCACCTCATGGGGTTATCCCTGGTGTTTGTAAAGCCTGAGCTGTTGGAATGATCCTGTGTAATCCTTGATTTGCTCTGGCACTTCTGTTCAAACTGGGTCCTGTGATGGTTTGTGTCAGCTCAGGCCTTTTAATAAATTCCCAGCAAATCTTCTGTGTGGAGAGATCAAGCTCTGGGGCTGTGGCTGAACCCACATCTCTCACTCTGCTCCTCCTGAAACAAGGTCTTCAGATTGTTACCTTGGAAGATTAATGGAAATGTCACCAGCCCCACCGTGCTGAGGAGGTGAAATACCCTTTCAAGCTTCCTTATTCTGGCATCAGGGGGCTTTTAATGATCACATAGATCTGCACAGGGGAATAGAGGAAGAATGTGTATAGTGGGTGTTGGGCCTATTATCTAAATATAGGTAGCATTGTGTGTATTATCTCTGTTTAGCCAAAGTAAGATGGGCATTAACATTCTGTTTCAGTCTTAATTAGTGGCTGATAAAAGCACAAGGTGATACTTAACAGTCTTGACAGTGTAATTCATCTAAAATTTCCTAATAATATGGTTGCAGCAGTCTTGGAAGGGCTAATTTAATGACTTTCACACATTTAAGGTTTGGTACCCACAATATCCAATATGTTGGTTGCTTAGGAGACAAAATTAAACAAAGCTGAACACATTCATTTTCTCCTTTTTTACCGCACAGAGGATTAACTTATTGCAATATTTTTCTCTATTAAATGCCTAAGCTTTAGGTGTTTAAACAAATGAAAAAAAGAACCAAAAAACTAAAGCCAACCTAACAATCCAGATCCCCTATTAAATCAGCAGATGGCTCCTAGAGCCAAATTAGGGACCTTTGATAGAACCATAAAAGCTCTACTTTATACAGTGCACGTGTTCAGAGTTGGCAGTGTTAAATGAGACCTCCATGCAATCTGCTCTGAGAAATAGCCTGACTGGCACTGACCCCTTCCTTTGTATAATTCAACACTGTGTCATCAATTGCAATTGCACAGACGTCTCTGCAATTTAGCAGACCTTGTAAGGACTGACTTTCCCAATATTTGTTTAAGATGAACTGTATAAACTTGTTATTAGTAGTCTGCCAGAGTAAGGGAGATAACAGTGTTTGCATTAGGCTACAGAAAACACAGCACCTGGGCAAGGTGCACCCAGCCTGTTCCTGGCAAATGTTCTTGTTTCAGGCTCTGCTGCTGATCCTGATGAAGGCAGAAGTGAAGTTCCCAGCAGCATGTCAGGGCAAGACCATGCCTCTTCTATGCTGAGGGCAGAGGCTCTGAGCCTGTATGGCCAAGCAATTAAATGTAATAATTTTTTAAAAGTCTCTGAATTCACCTGAGCAATGCAGGCAGCAGAATGAGGCTGCAGTGGGGTCTGATTGATCTCATCTCATCTCATCTCATCTCATCTCAGTTTTATGTCTGTACAGCCCTACTGGTTTCACCCACAGGCCCTGGCACTGCTCATCCCCCCAGTCAGCCCTGACTCCCCACAGATGTCTGTGCTCATCCTCTCCCCATGAGCTCTGAAATGGGGGGAGGGATCCCAGTGTCCACCCCAGTGACCACTGCAGCTCAGAGCTCCAGCCTGGAATTATTTGCAGAACTTTCAAACTGTTTCTGAGTTTCCAAACCTAATCTTAGTTCAAGGAAGGAGAGAAAAGACTCCCATTATTAAAACCACATTGGTTGTTGCAGTTGATCAGAACAAACTGCCTGCTTTTGGCCTCTTGCACAGAAGGACTGGGATAGGGAGGAGTGAGGAAAAGAGCCGTGGAACAGCAAGGCTGATAGTAGCAAATATATGGGCACTATTTCATTTTTCATTGAGTTTGTCTTTCCTTTCCTTGCTATCTCTTCCTCCCACAGTATCACTGCATTGATTTTTCACTCTGCCTGTTTATAAATGTTTATAAAGCATTTAGGGAGCCTAGGGAAAGAAAGGTCTCCAAGTACTTAGTGGAGGAAGAACTTAAACACTGGGCTGCTGTATTCCTGCTGACACTGGGCAGTATTTCAAGCCAGCCAGAGCTCTGCTCTGGGATGTGGTGCTGCTTGGTTGGGGTTGGCTAAATCAAGCAAAATCTTAGCTCAGCCTGTGTGCAGCCACTGGTGCTGAGAGCAGGGCTTGGAACAACACTGCCCTTTACGACTTGAGCAAAACCAACATAGCATCAGATGATAAAGGAAACAAGCACACAATATTCCACATTTACTGCTTGCTTTGGGCAATGAACCTTTTTCACATGAAATATTTAATGACCTTCTTGTCTTCCCATCCTTTGCGTGAAGTCTTCATGAAATAAGAATGGAGATCTTATTAGGCCAATAAATATATTTATTGATACTATCATGCTGTTCATTGGAGACATGAAACAGATCAGGATCTTCAGGTAACTCAGGAAAGACACCAGAACTCATCTCCCAGGCATCCCCATGTTTCTGATACCTGGGATATCAGTACAGCTGCAGTCCTGCTTTCACACTAATATTTCTCTCTGCTACTTTGTGTGGATTTCTAATTCCACATCCACTGTGGCAACCTTACAGTACTCACATTCTTAATGCTGTTGGAAAACTGCATTTGTGAAGGTGGAAATGGGCTCTGCCTGGCACAGGTGCAGGAAGTTCCACAAAGTGCTGGAGGAGCTGGGTCATCTGTTGTGCATCAAACACTAACTGCAGTGTGAGCTTTTAGCATTGTTGAAAAGTAAAGCATTCACTGTTTCAGCTTCATCCAATTCCTCCTTGACTGGCCCAAGGAGTTCCTGCCTCTCCCTCCTGTTTGATGGTGCTGCCCTGGCATGTGCCTACCTGGGCCCTCTGCTTATGGATTTTACTGGGGTAGGAATGAGGAAAACAGCTGGATATCTGTGTTGGAGTTCAGTGGAGTGAAGGGCTGTGACTTGAAGTTCCTCCTGCTCCTCTAAGCCTGCTTGGAGTGTGCTCCCTCGCTGGAAATGCTCAGCACAACCAGAGCTGGGTAAGTTGTGATATGAGAGGCAAAGTGCCATCAGTGTGTTTTGAACCTTAGCCTGTGGTGTATTTTGGAAGGGTTGAGGTTGTCTTAGCAAGGCAATGAAATCTACAGCAGTTTCCTTCTGTTGCTCTATATTGAATGCTCGTTGTTTTTTTTTTCTTGAGGGTTCACTTTTAGCAAAGTGTTATTTGCCTTACTTCTGTTGATCCCTCTGCTTTCATGTTCTGAAGTGCCAGTCTTTAGGGCACTGGGTTTTATTGGAGGCCTGGAGGTGCCTAGATAATTACACTGTTCTAGCTGAGGGGTGACAGGAAAAGCACAACTTCTGAACCACAGTGGATGATTGCATGCCATGGATCTGCTCACAGCTGCTCTGTGGAGGAAGCTGGCAGAGTTAGCATCTTTTATAAAGCAGTTTTCTAAAGGAAGCTCTTTTTTCTTCTGCAGCTGAAATGTTTTGCGTGAAGGTGTCTATTTCAAAGATGTTTTGACAGAAAACTTTGGAAAGGAGTGTTTGTTTTGACTCCTTTGTTTTGTTTGAGCTGTTTATTCAGTGTTTCAGTGAAGTGGTTACTTGTTTCTAAACAGAAGCATTTTGAAATTTCTGTTCTGCAGAATGACTTGAGATTTTAAGGTTTTGTTCTAATTCAGAGTAGCAGCAACCTTGGAAGTGTCAGGCTACCCAGTAGGTTTAGGATGCACCCACCACCAGGTAGGATATGATATCATTTTGTGTAAACTTTTGTTTGTAATTGCTTCTGCTCTCATCTCTGTAGGTCTCTAGCTTGGGACTCAGATGTGAGATTATGGTTGCCAGAATGCCCACAGAAAGGGTCTTCTGGCCTGGGAATTGCATGGGTTTAGTTATTTATGCAGTTAAGAGCTTTGCCTGTGAAAGAACAAGGTCAACACCAAAAGGATTTTGATAGAGTAGTGCTGGGAAAGGAAACAGCTGCCTGGGCATGGACTGAGCCTGGGGTGGGTTAAATTCAGTTCAGGGTATTCTCCTGTTTCCTGCTCTTTTCTCAGAGCACTGTCGCTGTGCATAAGTGCCTCTTTTCATGATAGAAATGACAAATTTGGAGGGTGTTCTGGTCGGTGGGATTGGGAAAGCCCTGCTGGTGGGAGGCAGAGAAGGGGCTGCTGTCCCAGGTCACCAACACAGGGCATTCAGGACTCCTGAATGGCTGCATGTGGCCCCTCTGAGATCCCAGGTGTTCCTTAGGCTTTCATATCTTTACTGTATTTTGATAAACCAATAGAGCTTGGAATTATTTTGATTTAGACAGTCCAAAACTTGAAAACAGCTCGACTTACGCAGTCAATAAACCAAAACTGTCTCTTCAGCACTGCACTGACAAGGCTCAGAAGAAAGACACACAGAGAACCTCTCCACTAATATTAAACTGATTTGGCCATTTTTATTCTATAAAGGAGGCTGGTTATGAGATTTAAAAAGACTCATATATCACGCTGCCTCATTAATTTTCCATTTGGGCTCAGCTGTCAGAGGATACCATATTAAACTGCTGCCTGGAGTAGTCTTCGGTGGCAGAGAAATGATGTTTGATACCCTTTGCATTTCACACAGTCTGTATAAAAGGTCTCCTTGATTTGCCATCCCTATTATTTTCTGTCAGAGAGCCCTGCACAGCCTCTCCAAAATAATATCACCTCTCCAAAACCCTGAAGGTCTATTTGTGGTTTCCATGGTGACAAAATGACCCATAATATTCTTTGACTACTTCAGTAAATGAAGGACACAACTGGGCCTTTGAAGAATAATAGATTTTTTCTGTTTCTTAAGAAAAGATGTACTTGTGAGCTCAAAGAGGGGAGGGGGGTAAAGGATGAAAAAGATATTAAGGGAAGAGATTTGCCTTGTAACTCAAAGGACTTGCTGCAAGTGTAGCAGACAGCACTTGTTGAAAAATAGACCTTGAGCCATCTGGTACCAAAACAGGAGTGGGATATAGCCCTTGTGATGACTGAGATGAAGGAGCTTGTGCTGTAACTCATTTTTACAATAGCTGTGCTGCTTAATTCCAAATTCTGTGACACGCAGGGCCAGGAGCTGCAGGTGCAAGTGTGTGGTTAAAACATTTTCTTCCAGGAACCATCAAACCCCTGCTCTGTGCTGTGTGGGAGGGAGGATGGGATTTTCCAGCAGAGCTGGCCTGGGGTACAAGTGGGTGGGAAGGAAGCAGAGAGGCTTTTCTCAGGGGGTCTGTAGAGTTTGTAGGAAGGGCAGGTTTGCAGTTGGAGCTCTGTTGATGACCTGCCCTCATGGCAGAGCCTGTGCTGGGCAAAGGTATTGAGCTGCTGGAGCTGCTGCTGTTCCCTCCCACCACTGTGGGACTGTCCAGGCTGCTTTGCCTGCTCCCTCTCTGGGGTGGGAAGCCTCCTTTGCTGCATGATGAACTGTGAGGAATGTGTCCCAGTAAGAGACCTGCAAACCAGTAAGAGGTCTTTGAACTTCCCAGTCCTGTGAGAGCATTCACAGCGTGCTCTGGAAACAGGATTTTAGACAGAACCACGTCTTGCAGGTGAAGAAACTGAGACAGTAAGCAGGTAACTGAGCTCAGCAGAGCACTGCAGAACCTTTGTGGGTATGCTGGGGAGGACAATGCCAGGCTGGTTGTTCCTTCCCTGAGGTACTTTGGGATAATGCTTAGATGAGCTGTCATTCAGTTTTCTTTAGCACACGTTCCCAGCCTGCCCAGCCATGACCGTTGGCTGCTGGGCCAGGACTGGGGTGTTGGGTCTGGCTGGGTTACATTAGCTCAGACACGTGGAGAAAGGGTGGTTCAAGTGCCCCAGAATAATAAATATGAGCATCCTGGGCTGCAGGAGCAGGTACTTCCAGGTGGTTCAGGTTAGCCTGGGTAGGTAAAATCCAAACAGCTGAAGTTTCTGAGCACTGAGGGGGCTGCACTGCAAAGCAGAAAAGTTCAGGATGTTCCCAGGAGCCTGTCAGCAATTCCTACTTCTGAAGTTATTGAGCTTTTCTTGTGTTTTCTTTTGGGTGTATTGTAGCACTTTACCTCCCAGTTCTGGAAGAAACAGAGAAGTAAAAAAGATGACTAAACTTGAAATTTAATTCCAGAATGTCCTGGTGTTTTGCAGATGTCCCTGAGATGACTTTAACAGCCCTTCCCACCTCTGAGTATGCTAGTGCTGCAAGAGGGGACCTAAGTCTGGTGTAATGAGTTACTCACTATTTATCCCATATTTTGGTGGATTTTTTTTTTAGATTGGGTATGTCTTTTGGCCTGAAAGTAAATTAACAACATTAAAAAGCCCTAACCAAACAAAAACACTTGCATGCCTGCTTGCTTAATACAGGACTGTAATTGAGGCAACTTAATATAAACAAAGGAAGAAGTGAGGGCAATATTAGGCCAATAACCAGTCTAAAACCACATTTACCACCAACCTTGAAAATCTGAGGCAAAATCTTGCCTGGTTCCTCTGTTCCTCCCATATGCATGCCTTTGGCAAGGATGATTAAAGTCTGTGCTGTTTCCCCTCTAATGTGAACAAAGCCCTTCAGAGCCCTATTCTAGTTTCCTCTTAGCATCGTGTTTGGCTTCCTTTGGGACTGACCTTTTACTGCCCACAGCCCACCTCCATCCTGTTAGAGGGCCTGCAGAGAGTTACTAAGTTAAACATCATAAATCCCACTATAAATGATTACACAGAGCTTTTCACTAACAATCTTCTGTGGGGATATCAAGCTTGATAGAAGCATAAATCATTTAAAGAACATCTGCCTAATGAGGGGTAACCTGGAACTGCTTCCCTGAGCCTGAATGTACCAAGGGGAAAAAAAAATTGTAGGCAATTGGCCTATTTTAGCTGGTGCCTGCTTGATGCAGGTTGGTTTGTGTTGTCACAACTGGCTTTGCTGGCCACATGGGACTTGCCCACTTTCCCTGACAGGGACATTTGCTTTGCCTGCAGCCCATGGCACCAAGAATGAGGGATGTAAGCTCGGTTTAGTGCTTGTTGTTGTAAAGAGAGACTGATAATGTGTCTAGACACAAAGTTCTACAGAGGCAGATGGGTCAGAAGAGGAAACCCAAGCAGGTGGCTTAGAGACAACCTGAGCAAGGAAATGCTGTGGTGTGGGAGGTCTGTTTTGTGAAATGGGAGCAGAACTGGGGATGCTGAGAACAGGAGCCATGATTTAGGAGGTGAGTAGAGGATGCAGATGGACTCACCTGGCCAAGGCCTTGCTGGAAACGCCCTGGCAGGACATGTAACATCTGTGATGGGAGGGTGCTGAACACAAGACTCATCACCAGTGCAATGGTTGGATTTGTCAGGCAATGAACAAGCTGAATTTGAAGGAGGGAGTCTAATAAAGTTAAGGATCAAATCATGACTAATAGATCAGGAAATTGTTGGTAAATAGAAGGGTTGAGTTTCCAAGGGAGCCTGATGCATTCCCTAGGATCCACCATGTGTGAATCAAGGCTAACCAGTCTGTTTGCAGATAATCCTACAGGCAGAGAATAAACTTGGCACTGGAGGGGCTCTGTCTGTTCATTAGGTGTGATGGGAAGAGCCTGAGTTTCCTATTGACAGTCACAGCTAAGCCAGCCTGTGACTTTGACCATCTGAGAGACACCTGACTGCCAGACTGATGATGGAAGGCCTGTCGGGTGAGGAGTAGCACATGGCAGCTTTTCCATTTAAAATCACTGGATCATCAGGAAAGGTGTAAATAAACAGCAGCAGTAACCTTGGAGTGCAATTGAATCACTCCTGCTGTGTAAATTTGACTGCCAGATGCTCATGGCAAGTCTTCATATCATGGTTTAAAGCTGCTGCTGCCTGATGATAGATTTAACAGGCGTGACTAGCCAGGACCAGGATCATTTTTTTCTCAAACTGAAGTTCTTGTCACACAGAAGTGGTCATGAGACTTCAGGAAATCCATTGCCTCTCTGCATAAATAAACCTGCTGGATGTGTGAGTTGTCTGTCACCTCACGGTGGGGTCATTGCTGGGTGTTAGTGCTCTCTCTGACCTGCAGAGATGGGGCCTTGGATCTCACCACTGTGATTAGAACTGAGACAGGGGGGTCATGAATAGTTCAGTCTTCTCCTTGTGCTGTTGAGGATGAAGTCAATAGGAAGTAAATATTATTGACTGCTGTTTTCATTCAAAAATCAAGATTCATTGAGGTGAGTCTGAGGTCAATAGAAGCTCTCAGGGGGAGGAGACCAATAAATCATGACACTGGATAAAACAATATTTGTAATGCAGCTAATTTTGGATATTGAATGTTATTTGATCTAGTGGGTTTTTTTGTAGGTTTTTTTTTTTTTTAATTGTCCTGTTAACCAGATTGGTAGGTTCTACCATTTAAAAAGACTGGGTAGTCAGGTAGTAGGGCAAAATAATCTTGGTTGACATACTTCCCTGAGTGGAGCTCTTTCTCTACGTGAACCTTACCTGGGTGTAATTGAGTTCATCTTTATGACACTACTTTGTGGAGTGTGAGCATTTGCAAGTAGGGCACATGTACATGAGATAAGATTTATTTTGGGGGAGGAGGCACAAGCAGAGATGGAGGGGGAAGTCCTGAAAGTACAGTCCTTGGTAAGTATGAGTCTTTTATAGCATCTTTTAAGTTTAACTGAACCAGACAATGAGTTGGACAGTATTCTCACTAAAGATTTGACAATTTCTTTTGGAGAGAGTTTTTTTTTCCTGTATGTGTGTTCATGGCCTTGACCGATGTGGCTGGGAGCTGTGTTCCTCTCTCAGGCCAAAACAGGGCAATTTAATTAGACTGTCAGCTGCTCTGAATAGCTGCTGCTCCACAGAAGTCAGTGGAGTAAAGCCAGGTTATACCAGCTGAGAACGTGGCCATCATTTTTCCTGAGTCACATTTCTAACCCTTGCTGTGCTCTCAGATTCCTGAGCCCGAGCCAGCCTTGGTAGCTGCAGGGCAGGACTGTCACAGGCACCCAGCCCTGGCCTAACTCCACTGCCTCGGCAGCAAAGGGCTGTTTGTTGTGTTCCTGCATCCAGCCCCGGAGTCGAATGGGTTGGATTCAATTAGGCTGCTGGAATGCCGAGGAGCTGCTGCTCCTCCCCTTGAGCACAGAAATCAGCCAGGCTTTACAGCTGCTGGGGATGGGGCCTGGACTCAGCTGCTCCTTCTGCCCACGAAAGGAGGGGGAGCAGTGGCAGGGAAAGCCTTGTCCTTTGTGTCAGAGCCTTTCCTGCCCTACCTGGGGATGGCTGTCAAGAAGCAGCAAGTTCCAAAGGAGTGGCATTGCCTCCTGGCTGCTGTCCCCATGGCCTGGCGGGTGTTCCCATGGCCCTGCCACGTGCTGCCAGAGCTCCAGGGCATGCATGGACCCATCTGTGGGCACAGAGCAGGCATTCATGGCCTGGTTTGCTATTAGAGAGAGTTTCAGCCCTTGTGCAGATGGTCAGCTGCCCACTCTGCTTTGTGTGCATGTGGGAGAGCAGTGCAGGCAGCCTTTGTGGCTGGCAGCCACACTCTCAAAATGGATATTGTGCTTCCAGGAGTGCAGGGCCTGTTTCTTTTTGCCTTCTTTTCAGCCAGGGGTTGTTTAGGGTTTGGATTTGTTATTGCCAGTCACTCAAAGCAGGAAGACCAAACAAGGGCTGGCCTCTGGTTGGCTCTCTCTGAGGCTTTTGCTGCAGGATTGCCAAATCCAGCAGGGATTTTGGAGGAGGAAATTTGTTCACTCCTTCCTCAAATCTGCCTCCTACTCCAGCGTTAGGGAGCATCTGGAAGGAGCTGCCAGAGCAGCTGCTGTGCCAAGTACACCACTCCCCAGTGGGGCCATCCTCCAGCCCATGATGGGAATTAGGGCCAGAGATAAGGTGGCTGTGTTGAGTGACACACCACTATTCTTCCAGCTGCCTAAAGGGCAACTCCTCCTCACCGGGCTGTGCATGACCCTTCCCTCTGACCCAGAACATGACGTGGCTTTTACCTTTCCCCCCACTGTGCTTTTATCAGCTGGAGCTTGGAGAGCTGGAGGTGCCAGCGCAGCTTTGCCCCTGGCTCGGTACCACCAGCTCTGTGTGACACAGGGTGGCAGCCTGCCAGCCCCCTGCAGCCTGAAATCCCAGGGGGTAAATTCCAGCTACTTCACTGGGAAAGGGAGCGGCTCCTCTGCGGCTGGGAAGGGCTGGCACTGCCTGGAAACACCCTCAGGCTCCCAAGAGTTTGTGGAAAACTCAACCTGCAGCAATGAGGGACACACAAACTGCTTCTTGTGGTGCCTGGGAGTTGGTGTGTGCAGCTGGAAATCCCAATGTGGTCATGTAGGACTGAGACCCTGACATGCTCTGCTTCATCAGCTCACCTGAGAGTATTTTCTGGGTCTAAGTTTGTGTTAATTTAAATTTCGTGAATTCCAGAGTTTTGTATTTGTTTCATTGTTGTTTTCCCAGTGTTTCAGGTTAAGGGTTAATGGTTGATGAAGACTTTGGAACAGCAAAAGATTTACCATTGTTTTTATGTTGCTTATTTCTGTGTGAGCTGCTTCTGTATAAAAAAAACCCCAAAAACCAGGGAAAGCCCTGAGATAAAAAATACATTTAAGATGCTTTTTCTCTGCTGTAATTGCCAAACCCCCTGACCTGGGGTTGGATCTTGGAGTGAGTCAGATCTAGGGCACTGTTTCAGCAAATTTTTGTTTCAAGTGTTGTGTTCCTCACTCCAGCAGTTTGGTTCATTTTAGGCTATGACATGTCCAGCCTTGTTTTGCCACTGTTTGAATCTGTGGGACATCTGCTGTAGGACAAGTGTGTTGGGTTTGGGCCCTGCTCTGACTCAATTAGACCTAGAAAAGGGCCAGGAGTCTCCTCCTAGGAAAGAAATAACTGAAGAGAATATTACCAAGGGCTGTAAAATCCTGGGTGAAACAAGAGAACTGAATAGGGAGTGACCATGCATTTACTCTTTTAGGATGTGATTTAAGGGGCATCAAATGGCAGGGTTAGATGGCAGGCCCAAATTAAAAAGGACATCCTTCCTCACCCAGTGTGCTGACACTGCCACAGGGGTGGGAGGTGTTGAGTTCTTGTGTGTCAAAAAGCAATTGGATGAATTGAAGGAAGAAATGTCCACTGAGAGCTATTAAATGTAAAAGCTTTCGTCAGCTGTGGCCACAGCATGGGCTCACAGCACAGGCACACAGTTAACAGGTTCCAGCAAAAAGGGCTTTGGGGACTGCTCTGATCAACTCAACTAACTTCATGTATCTCTCAGAGCCCTGAGAAATATTTCCACTGCTAACCTACATATTGTACCAGCGACCCACCGCCCCTGCTCCCTTTGCTGCCTGCAGAAAGGTCAAAGATAATGATTAAAAATAAATAAATAACCCAGGAAAACCCCCACTGCTTCCCTCTCAGGTCGCTCAGGCTTGAAATAAATCATCTTTCTATTTCTGAAGGCACAGATGACTTAAGCCAAATTGCATTCGGAGCCATTATCCTCACACTTATTTATGCTGTCGTGTCTTGTGCTAACACTTTGTGAAATATTTATTTGCTCCTGGTCTCCCGCAGCTTAGCTCTGGATTCATGAGGCTCCCGTGTTATGTCTCTATTCTGTGCAGCTGCATTCTGTCAAGGAAGGAGGAAATGAAGACCCCAATCTGTGTTTTACATTATAAAAATATATTGCACATCACCGCAGGTAATTCCATTCAACAGGTGGATGCTTTGTTTGCATGTGTCAGGCACGTGGCTTGTGTTAGAGTAACTAAATGAATGTGTAGTCACAAGACCTTATTGTCTGATGATGAGCAATTCTTCTGAATTTGCTTCCCAAGCCTGCCCTTGTGCTGGCCCTGCAGGTCCCAGGCAACTTGCTGGAAAGATTTTGAGAGGAACAGGTCATATCCTAAAAAACAGCACATGATTTTAGTGGGTCAAGAGATGAGGTAGTTACAGGTGTAAGATTCTGTCTGTGTGAAATGCTGTAAATACCTTTATTTCCAACTCTGTGGTTGGAGTCAGCCCCGTAAGAATCTGAAATGGCTTCCCCAGGCACAGTGCCAGCTTCCCTTCCCTCAGCCTGGAGGGAAATGGGCTGTGGCAGCTCCTCTGCAGACTGTGGGCCTGGGAAGATGAAATCTGTCTGCTGGGCTTCCCTCCCCTTATCAGAAGCACTGGTGTAAGTGTCTGCTGGAATCTCTGCAAGAAGATTGACTGTGTTTGCTGTGGTGGCATCGGGGCAGCAGCTGATTTAAGATACTGAGGTGCAGCTCTGACACTTGGCTGAGGCAGCAGAAATCTGCTGGAGAGAACCTGTCCTGTTTCCAACTCCCAGCTAAAATCCAGGCTAGCAGAGACTGGCTGTCACTGGTGTTAGATTGTCAATGATGAGTGCAGAATGTGCTAACAATCATCAGCCCAGCTATGGGACAAGCTTATCCAGTCTGAGAGCCACTGGCCCCTTATCTGGGCAGAGCTGCCAGAGGCTGAGCCAACACTGAGTGTAAACTGCCTGCATCTTTAGGAATGGTGTCTAAATCATGTCAGGCTTGTGGCACACCATTGTACCATGTTGATTTTGGTGCTGTAAAATCAAACTCGCCACTAGAAAACCTTTCTCAGTCTAAATCCAATTTTAGATAGATATATTTTTATATGTATATATGGGGGGAAAGAGCTGCTAAGCTGCTGTTGCTGCTTCTTGGTGAATTACCCCGACAAGCTCCTTCTGGTGTTAGCTTTAAGTGACATTTGCTGTGTAAATGACACTGACATTCAAGCTGAGATGTTGGCTCTGGCAGCAGCTCTCTGGTTCCTCCCAGGGTGCCCTGGAGAAGAGCCTGCAGCAAAGAGCTGCTGCTGCCAGCAGGTGCTGCTGGGGCTGTTTGGGGAGGAGAGTGAGCCTTGTTCTCACTTTGGTGCTTTTTCCTTCCTTTTGTGTTCCCAGAAGACCTGGGGACAGTGATTTAGTTTCTGTGTCTCCACAGGCAGTGACAGGCAGTGAGTGCTGCTCTTGTGTGCAGCACAGCACCAGGGCTGTGCTGGCCTTACTTACCAAACACCCTTGGCTAAACATGGAGCTGGGGTCGATGGGTCGTGTTTAAACAATTGATCATCTGAGGAGTGGGGTAACAGAGCAGAGCTACCAAAAATTGCTGCATAGTGTGTGTGCACTGATCCTCTAAGGGATCAGGAATTTGTCTTAGGCAATGCACAGCTTTGCTGGAAGAAATTGGCATTTATTTATTTATTTTTAACCAGAGGACAAGCTTTAAAAGCTGCAAGCAGAGCTTTTCAAAGGACAAGTGGGAGTTAGTTGCCTAATTCACATTGACTTTCGGGGGGATCTGGCTGCTGAGCTGCTCTTTATGCCTTTCAGAAATCTCCCCTTGGTCCACATAATCTCTCTGTAACCCCTTTTTAATTAGCTTGTCTTTCTGGAAGAAGCGACCAAGAAGTCACGTTCAAAGATTATTGCTCTATCTAGCAGCTGCTAGAATAGCTCAGTTAATGCTGCAAAATCTTACTGCAGGTCCCAGCAGCATGCCTGGTCTGCCTCCCCATTCTCAGTTGGCCAGGGGATGTAAACTGCCCCCAAACTGTTCTCCAAACTCATTTCCAGCCTGTGATACTCTGTGCTGTAGCACCAGCTGGCCATTTATCCAGAGAACCTGGCTTTGACTCTCTTGGCAGAGCAAAATATTTGAAAGGGAGAGAAATGAAAGACTGGGGGTGCTTCAAAAAATGAGTGCCAAGAGCACGTGTATGCCAAGCAGGAGATAATGGTGCTACCTTTACTGTCCCAGGCTCTCCATCTGCAGTTCATGCCTCTGCCTTGCTCCTGCTGTTTGGGATGAAGAGGAAAAAGTCATTCCTGCAGGCAGCACTTGAAGATGCAGCCTTAAAGCTGCATAGGAAAAATCAAAGTCTTCTTAATGGCAAGTCAGGTTTCTCCAGTGAATTTGAGATGGGGACAAGGAGAGGTTTTTGAAGCTTCTTGATTTGTTTTTTACATCTGTAATAACAACTTCAACTCAGAATTTGTATAATGAATCATAAACATTGAAGGTGGGAGTCTGATGAATTTGGACGCTTGAGGGAAAATATACAGTACTGTCATGAGGAGACAATTCCCTAAAGCAGATGGGGGAAAGTGATCCCAGGGGCTGGGGGAGGCTGAGAAAGGAGGGACTGATGAACTGGTGGCTGGGAAAAACCCTGGATATTGCACATTGCAGAGGAAAAGCTGGTTTTTGTCTCCTGAAGTTATAAGATTCAGGTCCTTACTTGCTGGTGTAATTGCCAGCAAAGACAGCTTGGTCAGTCCATGTCCTACAGTGGTTAACACTTGCTATAGCACAGCTATAATATGGGTCACCAAAAAATGATACTTTTTAGTTCTTCTAGTATAAAAATATTGAAGAGGAGGCTTGGCTCTGTCAACGACTACCCCAGAGACCCTTCAGCCTGAACTGGCTACTGTCAAGCTACTCTAAGGGGAAAATAAACTCTCCTATATCCTTGCTCTCAGCAAGTCCTTTAAAACATCACCACATCCTAAGCACATGAGCTAGAAAAACAGCTGCCTGCTCCACTCCTTCTCTGCCTGATGAGGTTAATAATAACTTTGAATGCATATGTACAGCATTAGCTTTCATGGTAACATGCATAATTCAAATCCCCTAAAGAACAGTAGAGCTTTGAGGAAGCAAACTTCCTTAATGTATTGGGCAAGGATCCAGCTTTTACCAGCTGTTGAGGGTTGATGTACAATTTTTGGTTAAGTGAATAATTTATCACGGATATTATCTGTAGTGTATCACATCCCGACAGTTTGTAGGCCTGTGCATATGGCTCTTGAGATGCCACAGCACTGCCATATGCTTCATGGCCCATTACCACTCACTCCCTTAAGGTGTTTTCCCCTATGTTAAGCATGTTAGAACTGCAGTGGGACCACTGGCTCGGTGCAAAGGCTGTCTGGGTTTCTCCCCACCAGCCTCCCTGTGTTTAAACAAAAATTAAGAAGGAAAGAAGGACTGTGCAGACTCTCCTCAGCCTTGTCATTTTAAATAAGCTGCCTGCTGCTTCATGATACAGATGTGGATTATAAATTCTGCAGAACACCTGTCCTGAACTCATCCCCAGCTACCCCTTGTAACATGGTTGTGTCGTGCTGTTACAAATCTATTTATTGTAGCTCCAGTCGACTGTCTGCATAAATCAAGGCTGCTTTAATCAGGCAGTGAGGCTGCTCTGCCCCTTGTACTCACAGCACCAAAACAGAACTGGGACGTGCTGGCAGCCTCTGAGAGAGGCATGGAATGCTGTGTCCCAAATTCCAACTGCAGATGTCCTATTTCTTGGTCAGGAGAAGGAATGCTGAAGCTGAAGGACTTTGTAGTTTATGTAGCTGCTACAGTGCAGGAGTGGGGGAAAACATCTGGGTTGTTTGTCAAGTTGATTGCTTATATAGGAAGCAGCTTCCTATGATAAAAAAGACTGAGTCAAGACTGAGAGCAAGCAGCTGCTGAGCTGTAATTATAGCTGGGTGTCCATCATGAGCATGGCTGCAGCTTCTTCAGCTACAGAATGTGCTGGGTTTGAGTTTGGTGCCTTCATGTCCAGAGAACTATCTTTGTTCAGTTCATCTTGAACTTCTGTGGGTGCTACTGCTCAGTGGCCACCAGGCTCCCCATGGCTGATGGCTGTAACTTGTAATAAATGAAACAACCCCTGCATGAGTCGTTCACTTCTGAATGTGCCTCAGGGGAATAAGTGCTAGAATGGGATCTTTCATGGATGCAGGATGGACTCTTAAATTCAATGTTACATATGGTTTTCCCCTCAGTAAAAAACCTGCCCTCTTTTCAAACAAATTTTTAGTTCTGCTTATTACCCTGTGGTTGTTTTCCTGTGTAAAGATTGTCCTCAGCATTCTCTTGTGAGTCTGTTGCTTGTGTGTATTGTTCTTTTTTCCTCTTTCCTGGCTAGATTAGCATTTTTATATTTTCAGTATTTTTCCTTTCTTAGTGAGAGCGTTGGCCTTTAGATCATCACTTCCACATGCTTGAACATGAGAGATACTGTGGGAAGTGGAACAAGAGATGATTGTTGTGATGGCCAGCACAAATGTGATGGTTTTCAGGTGACAGGAGCACATCTGCTCTTTTGCAGCCACCAGGCACACTCTGGCAAAGGGAACCCTCCTCTCTCTGCACATCAGTGGGAGGAAGGCAGCCTGTCCCATGCATCTTGGTTATTGCACTGTGCTCAGGGAAAGTCAGGGAGGGCTGTGGTCAGTGAACTCCTGCCTGGCTGCAGAAAGGCAAAAGGGACCCAGAGGAGCAGCCCTCAGCTGGAGGAGCTGGCATTGGGCACAGCTCTGTACCCCTCTCTCTGAAAGACCTGAATGCAGGTAAATTGCAAGGTGAGGGGCTGGGTTAACCCTGCCAGGATGGAAAGCTGTGTTCACTGAGATCTGGCCATGCCAAAGCTGCTGCCTGTGCTGAGGGGAGGCTGTGCTTTGTGCAGCAGTGACCTTTCCTGGCTGGGAGCAGCTCGGAGGGCACAGCGCTGCCTGCCGAAGTGCACTCGCTGCTAGCAAGGGAATGTTTATCCAGTGTTCTGATTAATCAACCTTGAAAACGGGTCAGATGGATTTACTCAAGCATCTAAGTAACCTTCACAGCAAAAAATATAAACCCCTGTGTGTTAAGGGGCTGTCTATAGCCCTGGCCTTGGAATAATGACGTCTGGAGTCTTGAGCTTTTAGAGCGCCATGCTCTGGATCTGACCCCAAAACCCTTCTTGTTTCTGAATGCACAGCAGTTCTGTCATGGTGTTCACGTGTGTAGGAGCCTTTCTTGAGGAGTCCTGGTGCTGGCAATCTGAGAAGTTGTTTCTCAAATTCCCTTTGATCCTGGTGTCCTGTCCTGGTCTGTTTGCTGTGCTCTGTTCTCTCTGCAGTCCTGCTCCTCTCTTACCCTGCTGCTTAATTCCTCCCAGTTCCACCCCTCGTGTTGTTCCCCCTTCACAGGTAGAAATTGTAGGCATTTAAAAATGTGGTTAGTTGTGCATATTGTCTCCATCAGTGTCTCCTTAAATAACAATATCTTCATAAACATAATTTCATTTACACCTCCAGCTTTGGCAAATAGGAGATGACCAAAAAAACCCTGCAAATAAATAAAGCCTCCCCACAATAAAGCACTGCTTTCCTCTGTTTTTAGAGGGATTAAACAATGCTGAGGATAAGATCAATATTTAAACAAGAAGTTCTTGAAGCCTGTGTTCCTTTTAAAAAGATCATATACTGGGCTGAATTATGAGGAGACCAGTTCCTGTCTCATACTGGAGGAATTTGGCATGTGTCTTCTCCCATAAACATTAAGCCAAATATATACGTGTGGAACTATCATATTAAATTAAGATGTAAATCATGGCAAGGTCTTCATTCTTTGTGGCAACTGGCATAACAACTAGAGGAAAATATAAAACTCAAACAATGTTTCTACTGAAAGTCCAAGAATGACATCTAGTGGCACCATGTGAGACTTGTGGGATAATCTTGTGTGAGAACAGTTAAATGCACAGTGAGGGTTTTCCTTGACTATTTTCATGCTAGAGATCCAACTCCTGATTTTCAATCACTGCCCTCTACCCATTTAAAAAAATACTGCAAGTTGAGTCCTTGTTCTTCAGGTTTGTTTTGTTGCTGATGATTTTGGGGATGATAACTTCAGATTAGTTGAGGCTGTGATAATCTTAGAAACACTTTTTGCTCTGTGGCTAAAGGAATGCCTGTACACCACAAAGCTAAACTAATACTTGCAGTTGCTTTAGCTTCTTTGAGTCGAAGTGAGAGTAAAGTCAATGGCTATGGGATTTCCAGCACCAGATTTTATCTGATGAGAGCAGAAGTAGTAGGAGACAGAAGAACTCTTATACAGAGGAAAGTGAAGAAAAATGTCTTCTGTGACTGAATTCATAGATTTAAACTAAAAAAGGTGAAATTTCAAGTGAAGCATTTTTTGAAGGCATCAGTGCATCATTTTAGGTCATGAAAGTCAATTATTTGGCAAAAGGTAGAACTCAGAGGATGGAGTGTTCTGGTCTTCTCTGTGTACAGTGGAGAATTGAATGCTCTGACAGCAATGACAGCGTGTCTGACCTTCCTGCATCTTTAAATCCCACAGGATCTGATGGGGATTGTATAACATATCCATCATAGCAAACTTGGTGATCCCAGTGTGGCACAGTTCATCTTGGCTGCTTAATTTGTGTTGTACATGTCTGCTTTGGAATGAAGACTCCACCTTTTCTTTTGTTGTTCTAGTGGTAAATGTAGCTCTGTCCTCTGCTGGGAATGGAGACTTTGCAGTCTCATTAGGAACTGATTTCACTCCCTCCCTTAGAAACAGAAAATGGATTTTAGCTGCTTGCTTTAAACTCGGAGCACATACCTGGCTAGAACGCCACATAATGAGGTAAATAGTTGCTGCATAAATGCTCTGGTTCCTTTTATTAATAGAGACTTTAAATTGACACAAGTGGAGCCCTTTTATCTTTTTACCCAGCAGGCAGCAAATGAAGTGGGTTAATATCTCTGGAGGAGGGGCAAACTGGTGTTATAAAGGGAAATTTTGCTGAGGATATAAAACTGAAAGAGGGACTAGAGAACAATGAGAAGAATGGGAATGTAGAAAAAAAATCCCACAACTCAAAACTAGGTAGATGCCTTGACAGCAGAGGCTCAGCTTTAAAACAGGAACTTGGTGCAGCACATCAGAGACTGAGAAGTGTTGTTACTCCCACAGGACACTCCCAGTCTTAGCTCTGCCACTGAGAGGGATTACAAAAGGACAAAATATAAAACTGTAGTAAAAATTCATTACTTTGCTAAAGCTTCCTTCAGCTAAGACAGGAGCAGCTCCACTGCCAAGCATCCTCTGGAAGAAAGGTCCAATGCTTAGTGGCCTAAAGGCAGGGCCTGGTGACAGTTTTGTCCTAGGAACAGGGTTGGAGAAGAGCTGATGGTGATGAACAAACACAATGACATCTGGGTGCAGACCTAAACACTGTAATCCAGGAGTGTTTGCAACCTTTGGTGGGTTTAGTGTTCTCTCCCAAAAGAGAATTTAATGGTGGATTAGTGTCATTTAAAATTCCTTGCTCTGGCTTTATTAGGATGCTTTTTTTGAAGAGGGCAGTAGTACTAATAGTGATCTCTAAGCTTGGTGTACCGTGGCAGCTTTAATTAGAAAGAAACCTCTGTCTGTGTGTGCCAATGATTTTCCTGCCTGAACTCTTCACCCTTATTCAAAATGAGTCTTTCTATTGATTGCCAAAAAGAAATATCTGAGGCTTAGCGTAGGTGAGGGTGTGACAGACACAATTTTATCCCTGAAAATCTGTTATTGTCTGCAAGTCCAGAGGGAGCTGCTCTCTGTCCTGGGTGATACTGCAGGGGCTGAGTGACCCTGTCGTGTGGGTTTGCCCAGGGCACTCAGAGCTTGTTTTCCCGGGCTGTCCCCGATCAGAGCGGGGTGTCCCGAGGCAGAGCAGTCTGTGGGAGCGCTCTCTCGGATGCCCACTAGATGACGGTGCTGTCCCACAGACTCTGTGTGTGTGTGCTGGGAACCGGCTCTGCCACGGGGTCATTTCACTGCACCCACCGTGGAGACAGCCAGGCTGTGCTGAAGGACAAGCAAAAATCACCAGCTTCACCCTCCTTAAGGTTCTTGCTTTGTTTTTATTTCTGCCTCTGAACTGAGAGGCAATTTTCACATCGAATGTTGAATGGTTCAGTTCATTCATTCCGTTTAATTTGGGATATTATTCCTGCATCACTTAAAAGAAATGAGACCTAACAAAGTTTTGCCACCACTGCTGAGGATGTATTTTGGGTGCCTTCACCGAGTTTCATTATTGGTGATTGCACCAGGTGTTTGAACCATGAAAACCTCTTTGGAATGAGACACAATGCCCTCTTGCCTATACAGGTGTTTAGTACATAGCTCTGTCTTTGTGGTGGCCCTCCATCATCTCATTTGGTGGATGAATATGAGCCAAGGTACCCCTTGTCAGCAACTTGTTGCAACAAGGATTTGGTTGTTTGGTTTGGATTTTTTTTCCCTACTTGGGTACTTGTTACTGTATCTCTGGGAACAATCTCCTAAAGGCTCTCACCCCTTTGTAGCGGGATGTTTAGTGTTGTATCTTCCCTCACAGCATCAGTGTGCTTATGGACAGGATGCCCTCCCTGTTACAGGAAGAACAGTAGTCCAGCATAAGACTCCTGTTGATCTTGAGACCTCTAAATCCCCTGCAGGGCTCTGGATGTGTTAATTCAATTTACAGCCACGATAAGGCAGCAGCAAGTGGTAAGAGGGCTGTAAAGTAATCTTTGTATAAGTGAGTCTTTGCAGTGACTGCAGAAATTTGGCAGGGTTTGCTCCAGAGACTCTAATTTTTTTAGTCATTAGTATTAATCAGGAAGAGAGTGCTGCATTTCATAGCCTGGTGTTTCCTCTCCATGGTATCCTCCCCAGCAGGCTGGATAGCACACTGATTAACGTGGAATGATGAAATGGAAGCTGGAGCAGAATGGTCCTTCCAGGGTATCTGCTGGCAGGACTTCCCCCCAGTGCCAGCCAGATGGACTGAGTGGATATCACAGCCCAGGCTCATAAACAAACTCAGCTCCATCTGGCTGGGAGATGGATTTCATTCCCAGTGATGTAATTCTCACACCAAGCCCCTCCCTGTGATCCATCTTTCCCTCACGTGTGCTCACCCTGTTCCTTTAGCTGGCTGGTGACTGGTGGGGTTTGCTGTGCCACTGGAGAGCCCAGTGCTGCCCCTGCTCCTCCTGGAGCCTCCTCTGGTGGTCACACCCTTACAGGTGCTCCCACCTGCACCAAAATTCCTCAAATGAGTCACAATACAACATCTAATGTTGTAAGATATTGAAGTTCAAGGGAGCCAAGTTAAAGGAGATTCACCCCAATATCTATGAACAGAGTGGGAATAAGCCTGGAGTCAGAGTTTGCACAATTAGCTTTCCAGCAGTATTGCCATCACTCTAAAGGGATGATTTTCATTCAGAGATGGAAAAGCCACTTTTTTTCAGTACAGCTGGTCCTGGCTGTGTTGGCTGCCTCCTTTAGGGCTTATACTCACATCTCTTATTTCATACAACTTTTTGTTTCTCTCTTTTTAAAAAAAAATTTTACTCCCTCTAGCATTAAATATTTTACCTCTTTTTCAGCTGAGAGCACAATTTGGGCATGCTGGAACTCATGTCAAATTTCTAAATTGCCACTGGTGAAGCAGTTCTGGCATTAAAACAAAATGCCTTGCATCTGTTTGTGGCTATCTGTAGTCTTTTAATTATCTGGCTAACATATTGCATGGGAGAGAGCTGCTCTGCCTGGGGCAAGGTTAAAGATTATTTGGTGTTCCATCTTTAAACAACAGTTTCCAAAAAGGAAAACCCAAAATGCCCTGTTGTGACCTCAGCTTCTCAGCCTATATACTGGATATATCTATTTGTACTGATAGTGCCCTGGTCTAACTCAGCACGCATCTAATGAAATGCCATATAAATTATTTAAGATTGATTTTAATTAAAGCCAGACCTCTGACAAGGCAAAAGTCACATGTATTGTGTTAGCTGGGTGGAAGGCACTTGTGGATTCATTGCTGGGTTGTGCTCAATATCTCTTAGCTCAACTCAGCCCTCAGCTGCATCAGCTTGTGAAAACAAAATGTGATAAAAATCTTGTTACATTTGCTTCTAAGCTCATTCATATTCCTTCTGAAGTCAACAGGAGCTCTGTCCCTGCTCTCAGCATCCTGGTGCTCGTGGCTCTCTGGCTTCCCTGTAGCACCTGCTGTGCTGTGGCTGGAGCAGGGCCCTCGGCTTCCCTGTGCATTCAGTAATGTGAGGCTGGCAGAGGTGAGAGATCACAGGACAGCCATGCAGTGCTCCCCTGTGGGGGCAGCATTTATACAACTCTTTGGACTCCTGTGAAGTTCCCAAGGCAGCTGCAGGAATGGGAACAGGTCTGGGACTGTGTCCATGCACTGAGGGAGCAGCTCCTCACCCGCTGCTGCTGTTCCCTGCGTGGCAGTTCCCTTCCCGTTGTAGCAGGGAAAGTGTTCACAGTGACCTGACAGAATCAATCACTGTGTTTGAAGGGGTAATATATATATTTATATAACACGGGGAAAAGCATTTCAGTTCAAAGCTTGGCATAAATAATACATTAGGTTTTCTGCCTAAGCTGTGGTTTACCATCATGCTGAGACACAAATGTAAAGGGGGGAGGAACCTATTATACAGAGCTCAGCAGGCTTCCATCTTGTTACTTATACATAAACTGAGGGTAGGTTGCCCCTCTGTTCACATTATGAGGTGATTAGCATGTTGTTTAACATTAATTATGCATGTTCCATGTTTACAGGCATGTTAAATTATGCAAGCTGTAGTCTTTAGACTTTTTATTTAATTTGTTGGGGGAGGGGGGGAGAAAAACAACAGCAAAACAAACCTTTTAGTTTGATGGCCTTGCCTCCCTTTCCCATTTACACCCTGGCTTTTACATCTGAGCAATGTCAGTGAGAGAGATGCTCCCCCATCACTTTCTGTCATCCCCCGTCACTTGGGGACATGTGGCTGGCACAGGGGTTGTGGCAATGGCAGGAGGTCTTTGGAAAATGTATCTTGTAGCAAAGTAAAGACACCTGGGCTGCAAGTTCTTTCTCTGCTTTACAGTAAACTTAAAAGAAAAATTAAATATGAGCATAGGTGGATTCAGAAATACTTGCTTAAGAGCACTTGCCTTGAATGCCAGGCACAGGCTGGATCTTGCCCTTTGTAGGCCAGTTAAGTTCTTTGTTTTGAAGCATGGAATACTTGAGCTTAAATAGGGTCTCAAGCACTTGAACCCTGTGCTGTGTTTAATGACAGTTTCAGTACTTGCAGGAGAACTTTTTTACAGGTATTCATTGAAAAGTGTCTTCCCTGACACTTCAACCTCGCTCTGCTTAGATCTGGTGAAGTGGGCACCTGACCCTTCCTCCAAGTACCTGGGTGCTTTTGAGCTGTAATGTGTGTTTCCCTGATAATTAAATTACATTTGCTGGTCATCCTGGTGCTTCACCTGCAGGTAGAGAAATGTTCACTGCCTAGAAAAACAGGCTGGTCTGCAAAACTCTCCGAGGAAATGGGTTTTCTTTTCAGCTCTTTACTCCAACTGAGAGAGGCTTTCAACTTGTGGAAAGACAAGTTTGGAAAGAGCTGGGGGTGGGGGTAAATGCAGTGTCTGAAAGAATCCATCCTCCATGGCTTCCCACAGTGATAAGGCACAAAATACTTCCCTGCACAACTTTAAGACTTGAAATAAAAATCACAAGCTACAGCAATGGTCAGTTGTAAGAAAAGAGCAGGAGGGCCTGAAGGCATGCTGGAGGTCATAGGTCCCTGCAACAGCAGCAGCTTAGTGAGGTGAAATTCCCAGCTGAGGACCTAAGAAGAGAAACACATCCTCTGTTATGAAAAATCACAAAAGGGCAGGAAAAGACACAAAATCTGGTGAGGTATTTTAACTCTTGGCTTGCTTGCAGAATGAATCAGCTGGGAATGAATCCTGCATCCTGCTTCATGATGTTGGGGTGCTCATGGGTGATGGCTCTGTGAAACAAGAGCTTTATGTACCCTCTTTTTAAACCCTAGCCAGAAACATGACAAGCACAGTGCTGTGAGGTCATGATGGGATGGTTATAGGCACCTGTAGGACCTGTCATTGGAGCAGAAAATACCTGCTGCTACTATCTTCAGCTAACCTGAGTCCTCAAAGCCACCCCAAGAACATTAAAATAAACTGTGGGTTTGCATCCTGTGCTTTTTTGCAATAACAAAGCAGCCTGATCTTGCTCCTGAGCCTTTGTGCAATCACTGAGCTTGCTGCACAGCAAGGCTAATTTCAAACCCTGACAACAGGGGCATGTCAATATGAGGCTCTTTGTTAGTGTTATGGACACTTATTAATTTTTTTTTTCTTTTCAAAGAGGTGGAGAATCCATTTTATTCAGGGACAAACCCAGATAGGACTGACCTTTATTAAGTTGTGTCAGATGCAGGCACTGATATCAGGTAGGAGGGTTGGGCAGTGCAGTAATTCCTCACTCAGCATTTCAATATTACAGGTTTCTGGCAAACAAATGAGAAAGGAATGTGATGCTGACAACCTGCTTTACTATCAGCATAAAATCCACGATAGGAATGTGTCAGAAATTGAGTCCTAATGCACACAAAGAGCTTGTAATCTCAATCTGTGTAGCACCAGGGAGAGAGCTGCAGGCTGTGATTCACTGAGGAGAAGCTTGGGTGTCCAGCATGATTCATTGTGGTTTCAGGTATGAAACAGGGAGCAGGACCAGCAGTGAAGCAGATTCAGAATCTCATTTTCCTGACAGGCTGCATGTACATGCTGTGCAGTCAGCAAACATACACCTGTCCTGGTAACAGCCAGAGAGAGATACACACAACATGCACACACATCTCAGAAACAGATGGGGAGGCTCATAAAGTAAATTTATGGAAAGCCAAGATTAAGCTGGAGAGGCAACAAAATGCTCCAGGACTTAAATGAGAAATATATGTTGGCAACGGGACAGTGCTTAGAAAGAACAGAAAAATCAATTGTTGTTTAGCTGCAGCAGAGGATATGGATCATTTAGCAAGGGCTGGTAGAAAATATCCCAAGAATAGTAACAATGCTTCCAAGGAGCTCAAAGAAACCAGTTTTTGCATGAGTTACAGTTCCCAGGGACATGCACCACCTGCCCTGGTGTGCAGAGGGCAAGCCTGCTGAACCAGATTGGACAGGGACTAGAATATATCAGGGTTTATTGTACCAAATGAGAGGCAAACAGTGAGGCATCTGTCAGGACCTGCAGATCTGGGATCCTGGAATTCATGTTGTATCCCCCATATTTTGCAAATTATTTCAAATATGAAACAGCTTTTTGAGGGAAAAAGTCTTATTTTATGAGAGCTGTATCTTCAAGACTCACTTCTGTGATATCTATTAGATCTGAGGCAATTAATGATAATTCTAGTGTATTGAGCAGAGTTTGGAGGTCTGCTAATACATATTTATTTTTCAGAGAAAGTGTGGATTGAAGTGATTCTGAGTTGTGATCTATACCAATAATTCCCACCTCTACCTGCATGATGTCTCTTTACATGCATTTCATAATGGCTCTTTACCCTTCATTATGTTTATGATAATTTGAACCTCTTTGCTCTAACAGGATTGTGATGGATTTGGTAAGTTTTAGACACTGTAGGACTGTGCAGGGTCACTGTTATCAACACATTTTAGTGCTGCTGTAGAGGCAAACAGGAGCAGTAATGATGCAGAATTACTCTTGTGAATTACCCACATGGATACGTGTCAGGCTTGCCTGTGAGTCAGATATGTCTGTGCAAACCAAATATTGAAGGACAAGAAATGTTCTTCCCTGCTGCTTTGAGAAAAGCACATCTTGAATTTGAGCCAGGCATTTGTGAAGTAAAGAAAAAAACCCATGAGTGTGTGCCTTTGATAAGCAGCAAGGTTTCATTTTTTGTCTGTGTTCCTTGACTGGATTTGTTTGTTTGGAAGTTTTTATCCAAGAAACTGTAAAACATCAGTAACAGCCCAGCCTCTGCTTAATGTTAAATGGTTCAAATACGAAAACTCTGTTTTCAGTTTGCTCCCTGAGAGTGTTGTGCTGCTCTTGAGTCCTTTCAGTTCCTCACTCCTACCTGAGCTGACAGAAGTCAGTTCTTCAGTCTCTTTTCATGCATTTGCTTTTGACCAGAGCACTGCAAGACATCACCCAAGTCCCTCTCCTCAGTGACTTGTGAGTCTGTGTTCTTACTCTGTTACATTTTATCAAATACTGTAGATGCTCATTGTCTGTGTTTTACAGCACTGGGCTATTTACAGTAATGTTTTGCTAGCAACAAATTCCTGGATGCATCTGGAAAAGGAGCACATCCAGGCAAAGTTTTGCTTGATCCAGGTTATAAATTAAAAATAGGCTTATTAAATTGTTTAATATCTTTTCTGCCCTTGGCACATGTTATACACATGAATAATTAAGAATTAGTTCAAATTCATGGTATACAAAACTCTCTAGAAGCTGTGGTATTTTGTGACTGTCTTTTATCACAACGTGAAAGAAAAAACTTTTTTTTTTTTAAACTCCCAAGCTGAAAAGAAAACCAGAATCTTACAGATAAAAATGATCTCTGAGGTGCAAATGCTGTGGATTCTGGGACAAGAGGTTTTTGATCTGATATTTAAATTCATAGTTATAAGAATGTTTTAGCCTGGTTTTTAATATAGTTGCTAGTTTGGTTTCAAACATTAAAATTCAGGATTCATCCATGTATGAAGATGGTTATGTAAGAATGCACATGTGCCTGTGTGTCTGTGGAGGTCACATGAGAATGTCCATCGTGCTTCTGGAGCTGTTCACTGCAGCACCCTGACAACTATAGCACTAAACAACGTTGTTAGACATTGCTTTGGTTTTATTTCCAGTGTCTGCATAATGTATTCTCAGTGTTTATATTTTCATGGTGCATCTCCTATTTTGCTGCCCCTTTTTCCAAGCATTTAACCTCTCCTAGATTCTTTACCAGTAAGACTTTGTTTCTGGCTGATCTACCTTTGCTCAAAGGCACCTCTGCTCTGAGAAAATCCTCCCAATAAAGTGAGAAGAGGATGAGTTAGATTTAGGTATTACAGAGTGCAAAAGGTGCTTCAGAGCAATAAAAGTCTGGGTTTTTTTTTTTTTGTGGCTCTTGTGTTTTCTAATTGACATTTACCAAATGTCCTTGCACTCAGTCCAGACTTTTTAAATCACCTTTGCCTAATCTGTAGTTTATGGTTACAGGCTTGTGGGCTTTTCAAGGACTTTTCAATAATTATTGATGGAACTAGGGGGGAAACTGAGCCAAAGAAATGGGGCACGATCAGAGGGTTCAATGAAAAGTGTTGGTAATGGTGTTGGGGATGTATGACTGAGAATCATGGCTCAAGGTCCTCAAGAATGAATGAAATATGTCTTGTCTCTTCAGGACTTAAATGAAGAGACATGGGTCTGTATTTGAAGATGGAGCTGCAGTGATACTTTGTGAGCTTTTTCAGGTGTGTGAGTGTGTGGTGATTCTTCATTCAGGACAGGATTTGTGAGAAGAGTATGGGGTCACTGAGTATAGATCTGTGGTATAACACGGCTGCTGGATCCTGTTAAGCCTTTTTTTACCTAATTCACTGTAAAATGCACTTTCTCCTGCTGATCAGTCCTGTTTAACCTTTCCTGTATAGCACACGTTGCTTCAAATTAGGAACAGTGTAATAGAGTAGTGAGAAGTTCTCTAGGCTAAGGATGAGCAAAGATCCCTTTGGGGGACTCATCTCTACAATTGCATTTTGCTTTTGTGTGAAGTACAAGTACAGCTGCTGTCAAAGACCTCATGGAAATGAGACCCAGGAAATTTTAGAGAGGCTGTTTCTGCTTATGGGTTACAGGAAATTCTGCCTCTCTTTGTATTGCCACGTTCCTGTGTCCAACCCTTGAGCATCTCTCCTCTATGGGTTTGTTGTGCTAGTAAGGAAGCAAAGCCTGTGTCTTAATTTTTTTAATGTACCTCAAAACATTGGTGATTTCTCTGTAAAAAGCATATAAAAATGCAAGTGATAGAACAACAAAACTAAGCATTAGGCTAAGTCCAAGGAATTCTTGATAATAACACAGGAGAGTTGATCTCCAAATACAGTATTTCTGGCTTTTTCCATAAAGAGCAGAATATTCAATTGAGTCCCTGTTTCAGAGCTTTCTTCCATTTTCTGTTCTTTCTCTAGGTAAGTGTCATCTGCAGCATGCAGCAGTGCACTTTGCCTCCCAGTGGATTGTCCTTAGGCAAGACAAACTTTAATTGTCTTATTTTTGAGCCCCATCCACTATAGCCTCACTCCCTGCTGTAAAATGGCTCCTAGCTCAGCTTTGCACGTCAGTGTTTCCTTGTTGCTCTAATGTCCTTGGCATCTGCTGCTCATTCCTCAAGACAGCATAAAAAAGAAAACCATTCCTTGCTTGTGGAGCCTCTTTTGTTTGTTTTATTTGTGCTGCTGACACTCTTATTCCTGAGAGCTGCCTGGAGTCTTGTGTGGGCACTTGAGTGCTTGTGAAATGTGCCCGTTGGATCCGATCAGACCTGCTCAGGTTTTGTTCCACTCCAGTGTCTGAATCCTCACCTGGGGAGCTGCATGTGTCACTGTGACACACCAGTTTGATACTGATATAAAACCATGTGAATTATGGCTGAATAAACCCAGTTAGCACGTTAGTGAATCTGACCTTTGTGGTTTGGTGGCCTGAGGAGACGGCAGCAGCTCTTGTACAGGTGTCTCAGCAGTCATTGCAATTTTCCATTCCCTTTTTCTTTGCGAGAGAGGGAAGGGGAATCTGAGGCTCTTTGAAAAATGAAGCCTATAGAAGAAACAAACAAACTGCCTGCTCTGGTATTAGAGTCATCAATCTTGGTCAGGCATTATTGCCAAAGGAGAACTAGGCTGGAGAAATATGCCTGTCAGTGTTCAATCATTACGTCCATTAGATACTGGTTGGCATTGATACATATTAAATAAAGGAGTGTGAGTTGTAGCCACTCCAGTTTTCTCTGTGTGGAACACCCAATGCAGTGATAACAGGCTGAAAACGCTCTCAGCAGCTCGTTTATTTATGTGTACATGGAAAGGGGGGTTGGCAGCAGGGCAGACTTTAACACTGTAAAGAAGAAATTTGGTTATGTGCCAGGAGATCTGTAGTCACAATCAGCTTCAGCTCAGGAAGACTGAAGGCATGGAGCTGTGGCCAGTTGAAGCATTTGCAAAGTGACAGGAGAAATGCTTTTTTTATATATATATTAAGGAGAGAAATAGTGATGATTCCTGTTGTCCTAGAAGTCAACGGAAGGCTTAGAAACTCATAGGAGGGAGTTGACAGCTATTGATAAAGCTCCACAGGAATTACGCCTCCAGATTTGAGCTTGAGGGAAGTGATGCCACAAGTGGAGTGGGAGGGAGGATCAGATTGGGCTGGACAAGAGAAGGATTAAGTTCATGGGCTCAGCTCTCTTGCTCTGAAGTTCCTGCAGCAATAGGAACAAACTGTGCCAGCAGTTGCTGCTGTGTGGTGGTACAGAACAGCATGGAGGGGCCAGCACAGGCAGGAGAAAAGTCTTCAAGCTCAATTGCAGACTCCTAGGATGGACTTGATTTCCTACCAACAAAGCAAATTTTATAATGTGGTGACTGCTCCAGAGGAATGTCTTTCTGGCATCTGCATTGTAGCTGTTTTAGAAATAGGCACACAGACACAGGAGCCTGTGCCCACAGAATTGCCTCCCTTGCAGGGAACATAGCTCACACTGGTGATAGATGTAGCAAAGGTGACCTGCTTCCTTCTCAGCATGTTTCAAGGCTTTAAAAGTGCAGTATTAGCTTTCAAAAGCTTTCCATAGCTTCCTTGATGCTGCAGCTCAGGGTGATAGGAATCCTTGGCTAGAGAAAGGCAAAGGTCTGAGCACAGCTGTTCCTCTGCACAGAGCAGACTGAAAACACTGTAGTTAAAAAGCAGAATTTTCCTTTTGAAAAATGGAAGAAAACATTTCTGAAGGCCTGATCATGCTGAACAGAAATACCTCATTCCTGCAGAGCCAGGTGGGAGCTGTGCTTTGAAGCCTTGTGCTTCTGTCTCTCTTGCAGACTGCAGGTCTCTCATCATGTTGTCTTAGCCCAGCCAAGGGCTGAAGAAATCAAAGCAGGGATGGGATCCTGCCCAGCAAAGCCAGCACAACCCCAGGCAGAGCCAGGCAGTGCATACCTTAAAGTGAGCTGTTCTCCTGACAGCAGCAATGTCCCTGGCTCTCAGCATGACAGAATGGGGGACCATGAGGCAACTGCCTCATTGCCTGGGTGTCTCTTTCACTGTGTGGAGCTCTTCAGTGCTCAGGGTTCTAATTTGATATCATCAGATTCTCCATCTAGATTACTGAAACTGACAGTGCAGTGATGTCAGCTGTGCCAATGAATTTACTGAGCATCAGCTCTCTGACAACGCTTTGCTACTCTGAACTTCAATTTTTCACTCTAGCCCAGCAATGTTTGTGCTTCTTCCATGCTCACTTTGTTGCTGGACCTTGGTGTAGCTCTTCCTTCATTTGTTTTTAAATCCTATGGAACGTTACACTTTGTCAGGACCCAAAATATTCATGTCTCAAGTAATAATATTGTTTTCCAATGACACTGTGGACCCTCTGCTGTTCCCACTGGTTCCTCCATTACTTGTGCATCCTGTGTAAGATTAATATACCTCTTCACCTCAAACTATTTTCTAACATAAAACCCCCTTCTGTTTCACAAAGCACAATTTCCCCTCTTTAACAGGGTTTATATTTTGGCTTTTTTCCTCTTCATTCTACTTTCCATACCACAGTGCTGAAGCTTTGCAAAACGTACAGAATTGGTTTGCTTTGACAAAGGGCAAGTTTGAAAATGCCTCTGAAGACTGAGCTGTAGACAATTTCATTCCACACAAGTGTGTCTTGACTGTCCTTTCTGACAGCTGGGTGCCAGGGAACCCTAACCCCAGACTAGATGTTAGACCTGTATTTCCCTCTTGCAAGTCTGTCAAGGAGATACCAGATGTGTTAACTTTTATTGTTCATGGTCCTCATGTGTGTTAGCAGCAGTAGAGCCACATATGTTCCAAACATGACTGGGTGGGGTCCAGGATGCTGTTATTATATTCTTATTTTTGCCCCTATGGGCCTCCATAAAGGCAGGTACAATGTGCTTTTTGATGTCTGTAAAATATCCTGACATCTCAAGATGGAAATTTCTCCAGTGTACTCTGCTGCTGTCTCCCTTATTTTCCCCAGCTTTAGAAAGCCTTCATCTAAATCCACTTATCTGAAATACATGAGAATAAGCAGTGGATTTTGATATATTCCAGTGGTGGGTTGACCCTCAGCTGGTTGCCAGGGCTGTTTTCTCACTCCCCCTCAGCAGGATGGTGGTAAGGAGAAAATAAGATAGAAAACCTTGTAATCGAGACAAATGGTAGTTACCATCATGGGCAAGACAGACTCGACTCAAAGAAAAGTAATTTAAATTTATTGCTAATTGCCCTAGGTTTGGATAGTGGTAAACAAATAAATTAAAACAATGCATGCAGGGAGTGAGGCACTCCTCTGTTTTCATCGCTCTGCCTCTCCATCCTCCTCACAGCCTGGATCAGGCTCCCTAACAGCAATCAAGGAGTGTTTGGATACGGAAGAAACAACTTTTATCTGCACTCAGCACCAGGCACTGCCTGAGTGACAGCTGGAAAGAAGTGCTAAGTCCGAGTGCATAAACCACTCATGCCCCTGGGAGCCCATTTCATATTTACTTCCAGTTCCATTTCAGAACGTACGGCTCAAATTTCTGGTGCTGTCCTCGGGATGGGAGAGAGGGAGTCAGTCCAGTCTAATTTGAGGCAGCTCTGGCTGATTTGTCAGGCTCCCTCCCTGGTTGTTATTCTGCAGCTCTCCCTGGTTGTTACTCTCCAGCTGTCAGACACTGAGCCCAGCGTGGGGAACGACAACCGCGGCTGTCAGGAGCGCTCAGTGTCCTGTGGTGCTTCCCTGACCGCCCGTGGTTGTGCTGTACCTGAGCTAAACCCCCTTCTGCCCATGATGGGGATTATAATCCATCAAATTTGAGTGACTCGAGGTGTCAGGGAGATGAATGGTCTTCACTGAGTGGAAAAAAAATTCAGGTAAACGCTGGGTTTACACGTGGGCAATGGTCTGTCTTGTGAGCAGTGAAATTCTTACCACAAAGTGAGCAAGAAGGGGTATTTACAACATATACAGGGCATGTTGGGTGTTATGCCCTCACAGAGTTAGTCAGTACAAAGCCAATTTCTTCCCATGCAAACTGAGGCTGTATGGGAATTCCAGGCCCAGAGAATTCTCAAAACCTCGTGCATGCAGGCCCAAATACAGCAGAGAATACAGGATTCAACCTGAGGCCTTGGAAAAGGCTTCCAGACCTAGAGACTAGAAGCAAAAATGTGGATTTGTAGTCTAGATAGAAACATATTAAGCTAGGTACTGGAAAGTTTTAGAGTTTAAAGTTAAGATATTGAAGTAGTTACAAAGGCAATAAGAAGTTTTAAGGTGTAGTTCTGTAAGTTTGTGTGTCATTAGATGATTGGTCAAGAGAGTCCGCACTGCAGCAGAGACGTATGAGATAAATTAAGGATTGGTGTGAAAGTAAAAACATTCTTGGTAGCTGTCGTTTATTGGCTAATTAACCTTTAAGAGACCTTGTGACCTGTGGTCTTGTGACCACTGATGATCACTGGCCACACACTCCTGGTGTATGTAGTAGAAGACATTCTCACCCTTCATGAGACTGAGGCAATAAATAATGCTGTGAACATCTCTTAGAGGTCCTGAATCTCATAAAATCCCGACAAGGATGGACCAAGTATTGACCAGCAAAGAGGTTTTGGTGATCTCTTCAATATTGGGAAAGATTTTTGTGCCAAGATGCTGCTGGGTGAGCATGGTTCCACAGCACTGGCTTGGTTAGATGAGAAATGTTCCTGTTACAGTTTCAGTAGTTGTGAAAACCAGCACATGGAGCTGAAGGGACCAAACCCGTCTGATGTGGTTTTAATGTTAATGATTTTTAGTGAATGATTCCTCAGGCTGACTTGGTTGAAAAGATTCAGGCCAAGTAGTAATTTCAAAGTTGTGATCTGTAAGATAATCTGCTGAGGGCACAGGCTATGGGAGGCTTTCCCTGAAATGAATGAGTGCATCCATCTTTGGTGAGTGGCAGCTGAAGGCAGCCTTGTACATGGTCTCCTCCTTCCTTTTTTTTAAAATACCAGCACGTTTTGACTCATGGGAAACCTGAGTCAGGTTTTGACTCATGGGTTTATTCTGGTAAATTTTACATCCTCCTGGTTTCTGGACTGGAGCAGCTGTGCAGGGGAGAACTGCAGCTCTGCATGAGGGTTTTTCCTGGAGTTACTGTCCCAGGGGGATGCAGAGCTGTGGTCCTGCAGGTGCACACTGGTTGTCCAAGCATGGCTGTCAGTCTTAAAGGATTACCCTGCTATTTGGCTACCTCTTTGTAGACTTTGTGTACTTCAGGCGCAGAGAATTGTGAGAGAGATTTATAGTTAATTAAGGACTTCATAATCTAATCTTACCTTTTATTATAACTCAGGCTAATGAGCTCTACTCAGTCATTCACGTTCAGAGGCCAGGCCTTTGACAGAGGGTCCCAGCTCTGACTGGAAGATGCAGCTGAACTCACCACATCCCTCTCAATTATGCTCATGAATAATTTGCTTATGATATTCGAGGATGCTTGCAGGGTATAAGAAATTCATCTTTGTGTCTGGTTTCCCTGAAGAATATTCTCCATTTCCTGAAAATACAGCAGCTTGTGCTGGCTGTACACTGCCTCTCTCCTTGTCATTCATTATAGCCCTGCTGAAACATTTCCGGTGGCAGAGCAGAAGCAGAAATGTGCTGCAAAAGAGCCTCTCTTGAATTGCATCTGCTGAAATGGACATTTTAGTGAACTGCCCAAAAGTCTGGAGATTATTCATGCTGGCTATTTGGGAAATGCTTTCAAATAATGAATAAATTTTCAGGAATCAGAGATTGCTCATGAAAGATTAATGATGGTAGAGAAGACCTTTTCTTTTACACCCCCCTAATCTAAGTTTCAGCATTAGGTCTCATCTAGGTTTGTAGGTTTGTACATCTGCTTTTGAAGTTACTGCATCAATGCTGATTCATTCAAAAGGAGATTTAGGTTTGGAATAATTTTAGGGAGTACATTGTATTTAAGGGCATGGAAAAGGAGAGGGGGCAAACCCACCTATTATCTTGAGGAAAATATCACTTAATTTCTGATTTGTAGTTTTTATTTTTGTTTTATTTTGCCACCGCATTTTCTTTGTAGGGGTTAATTAAGGCTATGCTATTACTGAAAGTTATTTCCTTCTCGTAATTAGAATGTGATGTTCATTTTCTTATGCTGTTTTATTCTGGTCAGTATTCGTTTCATTGTTTAATCATTTATCCTCATGTCTGCTTATAATTTTGCCACTTGCAAGAAGCATTGCCCTGGCATTGGTGTTGTTCTCTTTGTTCCTCCACTGTACAATGCAATAACCTTTGCTCTGGGTTACACTGGGCCTGTTGATGGGGAAATCTGATTTTTAGGATAACAAGTCCTCAACCCTTGAACCAGAGACTATCTCCTTAATCTGGCATCTGTGGGAAATGTGGATACATGGAGCTGTGTGTCATATGAAACTCTTGATGTCCTCGTGGTTTAAGATAGGCTGGGGTCAAACAGTATTTATTTAGAGCTGCCTGGAAAAGTGTTTCCAAAGAAATCTGAGCCAATAGTGCCTAATGGTTCCTGGAGAGAAGGGAAGTCCTAAATAAATTGTGGGAAGGCTGAAACTGGCTGAGAGCTGAGCTGTGGTGGATTTGGGAATCCAGTGGAAAAATCTGAAGTATTAAGCCTCAGCTGAAGATGCCCTGGTGGAGTCATGGCCAAGGCTCAGTGTCCAGGAAAGTGTTGGGTGAATCTGAAGGTTAATGCTGGGGCTGAATCCTCTGTGTGTGTGTGAAACCTGTGCTGCTTGTGACTGTAAAGGGCCCTGTTGACCAAATTGTGGGATTTCTGAATCAGAGAGTTAAGTGCTGCTTGGCACAGTTTATTCCATTGTCCACAATGATGGGCTGGACTGCTGTGCATTTCCAGCTATTTTTTTTTTTTTTTTTACCCTGAGCCATGTTTGAAAGGATTGGTGTAGCTTGGCTGATAACTGTGGAGCAGAAAGAAAATGGTTTCTTAAAAATAGCTGAGCCTACACTAGGGAGCTCATTATTTCCACTGTACTGAAAGACACTCCATTCACCAAGACAGGCTTCCATCAAAGAAATCATCAATGCAGTCTGCCATCATCTCTCAGAATACCTTGTTCTCTTCTCCATAATTAAAATACAGGAAGGCCTATACATTACCCCCCTGGCAGTGTGTTCCCTCCTGCTTGGTTTGTGCAGCTTTGCTGAACACAGGGCCAAATGCTGCCAGGGAATTCTCAATGAGAGGCCCTGGGACTGGCACGGGAGGGATGTTAATTCCTCAGGAAAGGTGAAAGTGTCTTTGGGTTGTTACAGGGGACGTGCAAATCCATCATTTCAATTCTTGCATCATAAAGCACTCATCCCCATTTTACACTGTATTGCAGAGGGTAGACTTAATGGATGTAACTTAGCATTCCATGTGTTTCTGCACTGTTTGAAGCCACACAATCTAGTCACTGTTTGATTTCCTTGGCTTTACCAGTCACCAAGGGATACAGCATTCTGTGAAACCAGATGGAGTGTGTGTGAACTGCTGGACTAACCTCCTAAGCAGATTTAATGGATGGCAAATATTGAGCAGAAGTGAAAAATGCTGCTCCATTGTGCTAGACAAAACCAAAACAGATCTGGAACTCCACTGTGATCTCCCAGCTTCTGCTGTCTTACTATGCAATTTAGCTTTTAACATCCTAGAGATGGAATTCTCTGCAGTACAAACTAGAAGATGCCCATTAAAATACTCATCATGGCATGGAGCAATTCTGCAACACTTATTTCTCTAGCAATCAGAAAGTTAGTGCTAAAAGAAATATCTTTCCCTGCCCTCCCCCACCCCCTTTTTGTAAAATTCTAAGTAGAATTCATTGGTTTGATTTCTTTTATAAGCAGATAGTAGAGCTAATGAAGATAGAAGCTGAGTTTTTCTTGACACAGCTGACTGGGTTGACTGTGATTTATTTGCAGTATAGCAACAGCCCATTTTCTTGGCATTCATGTACTTTGCATACTGTTATTGCTGCAAAGTTCTCACAATTAAATTTTGAAAATGAGGAGCACATATTTAAATGACAAGTATCTGCAGAAAGGACTGACTGGGTATGTGCACTGAGAATAGGCTCAAAGCATCAGTAGGCTCTTGTCCTACTAAGTTTGCTGAGGCACAAATGGAGAAGGGAAACAATGGACTGAAAAGGAAGAAACATGCAGTTTGTGTTCTGTGAACAAGAAGTTCACAGAAGTAATCTCTAAGTACAGTAGAACTGGAAGGTGACACTGCCAAAAGCGTGTTCTGTTGTCCAAAGTGACAAAATTGCCACTTCCAAGGAATGCAGTAATGCCCGTGATGAACTTTACCTTGTGTTCATTAATTATTCTCTCCAAATGCCATCTCAATCCAATTAACCATACTTTTTCTTTCTTGGTGTCACTTTTTGTCCTTATATGCACTGCAGCAATATGTACATTTCTAAAGTCCCACATCATTGCTGCAAGAGTTGTTCACTGTGCTAACTGCACAGCTCCCTTTTCTGACACTCCAGAGTGGCAAGAACTTGATATGAAAGAAGAGCATATGGTTTTTCCACTAAAATGTTCCCCAGAGAGTCTTTTCTGAAATGGGAATCCACCATCCAGCTCTCATTTTTCAACTACCCGTGTAGCTGCACTTATCTTTTGTAAGCTGCAGTTTTCCACCAGGAGAGCAGTCCCTGTTTTCATGCTGGGTAAATGGCCCAGATGTCTGTCCCAGAGCTGGCACAGTGAGAGCAGGATCTGGCTGTTGATGAAACTGCTCCCAAGGGCAGGCCCTGCCAGATTTCTGCCAGGGAATCTACAAGACCCTGTTGGCAGATCAGGCTGTATCTGGCCAGGTCTGCTTTGCACAGGAGCTGTTCCTGGGGGCATCTGTTTGGTGAGGAAGGAAATGCCAAGGACATCATTGCATTGAGAGCTTTGGGAGAAAACTGTTCGCATCTGTTTCGGAAATGGGCTTCCAAATGGCTCCCTCCTTCAAATGGCAATCTGTGCTGTGGGCTCTCTGCAGAGCACTGATTACCCCAGGCATGTGTGAACCCCAGGCTAATGAGATGTGATCCCAGAAACACAGGGCAGGTGTGTCTGGCTCTGATAGCAAATGACAGAACTGGGCAGAAAGAGCTAACTGTAATTTTAATTTTTTTTTTCCTCCCCTACCTGCCTCTGAGATTGTTCTCCATATCCTTGGAGGGTATGGAGCTCAAAATGAGACCTTTGTCTCCCAAAACTCCCTTTTCAGATGTGAGTGGGAAAAAAAACCCCACACTTGTTTTTGTAGCACAGAAGAGGAAAATACATTATTTTTCTTTTCAGATAGGCCAGGCTGCCTTGCTTACACCTTCCCCTCACTGAGTTATTACAGACAGTGGTATCTGTGGTGTGAATAATGCTGTGCTCCTGCCAAAAGGCACACAACACATTGGCCATAGATCTCATAAATGTCAGAGGTATAGAAGGAAGGTAATCGTCGATTGTTCAAATCCAAAAAACAAAGGGGCTGAAGAGTAAAATTTGGCTTCGTTGATGTTCAGCTTGAACTTTTATAGACTTCTGAGAAATGGGTGCTCTTGAAGAGCAAATTGCAATTACAGTTTAGCACTGATTTATCTCAGAGGAGCTTAACGAGGAAGTTTCACTGCTTGCTCTGTGGGCTGGTACTGAAACGCAGCATTAAATCTCCCAGGGACTGTTAGCACCCCACGCTGAGCCAGGCCTCTCTTAGCCCAGAGAAACTGCAGGCAGAAAGCTTTAGGAGATTCTGAAGTAATTTTAGAACAGTACTGAGCAGAACTGGATGCTCCTGGTGCTTTTCCTGACAGAAGTTCACTCAGTTAAACTTGATCAAATATTTCTATTTTTTCCCCACGTTTATACACTAGTGATTGTAGCCTGACACTCGAGGTCTGTGAAGGGCCACTGCAAAACTCTTGGGCAATTCTTATTGCTCTTCTCTAATGTGAAATCACTGTATTCACCCAAACCCTTCTCAATATGTAGGTGCTTCAGTGTATTTCTGATCTTTCTCTGGAAGAAAATCCAGTGAAGCCTCCTGAGAGTCTCAGTCCTTTAGTGGAAAGAAAATCTCAAGAAAGACACACAGCCCTTGTTTTATTTTAGGCTAAGTGAAATGCAGAAATCTCATGGAATGTAATGGATTCACTTGTTCTGGGAAGAATCCTTAATGTTTCATTTTATGTCCTTGCCTTCTACCAGGCTGTGCACTCCACCAAAGAAAGCTGCTGAAAATGCAGCTGGAACTGCTCATTGCTTGGTAAAAGAAACAGCACGGTTTTTAAAAGTTTGGGTGAAACTAAAAAAAAATAAAGTATATATATATATAAAATTCAAATCAAAATGTTCCTGCAGGTGTTGTATGTTCAGGGTTAATTCTCCTACTGGCCTCAGCAGCCTGCTCACTCTGGCTTGTTGAGCTAATGAGCAGGAGGAGGGTGGGCTTGAAAGTAGCTCCTACAACTGGGGCACTGTCTTTACTCTGAGTAGAACTTGGAAACAAGGATGAGAGGGGAAAAAAATCTTTTAATGATTTGACATAATTACTGTATTTGCTTCATTTGTAAAATCATCAGATAATAATAAAAAATAGCTTAGTAACATGGGTTACTGTTACTGCAAATGTTTTTCATGGAGCTTCTAACTGCTCTAAACCTTTGTAGCAGAAGCTCTGATCCAGATTTGAATTCTAAAGTTGGTTAAAATTTGGCATTGCGTGTCTGCTTCCAGGTTTTACAAGTTATGAATTAGATGGGGAATTAGGAGCTGAACTTAAGTGCTTTGGCAATTCAGAAGAGTCAAAGTAATTCAGAGATTTGCATCAGACTAATTTCTTGAGGTTAGAGGCATTTCTAATCTAGAGACACTGCTGCTTCTCCTACTGCGAGGACTAACAGGCAGAATGTGATGACAGCTGGCAGCATGTCACTACAGAATGTTTCTCCTGGGTTAATGGAGATGAGGAGGGAAAAGCTCTGTCTCCTTCATATTCTCTTAACTTGGGAGGTTGAAGATGTCTCATGAAGTCTTTCAGAAGTTTCTGTGAACTCCTTTGTTTGTCACCCGTTAATTGCGGCCCTGCAGTAACTACTCCAGGAGCCTCCCAGGGCTTGGCTCAGGGCAGTTGTTTTAGGGATGAATAAACCTTTAGACAACTCTACAGGTGACACCCAGGATGTAAAGATGCTGATGTTTGCTGTCTTTAGGTTGATCTCTCTTGTGAATTTGTAGTGGTATTGTACTGCCACGAAATAGATGAGGAGGCTGATAGACATGCTCACAGAATGAAATGCTTGACCCCATCTCTCCAGGTCATGATAGAAGTAAATTGGTAAAATTGTTGAAAGGAACTTGTTCTGTCCCAGCCTGCACAGAACCTGCTCTGTGCAATAGTGCTGAAAGTCCTTTGAGTGAAATACTTATTGAAGTGGGCATCAGATTTTTTTACAGTTCTGTTACCAGGGCAAGAAGCAACTGCAGTCTGTGCAGTGTCAGTAAATGAGGACACAGAATGAATCCCCTACAGATCAGCTGCTCCCATTTTGCAGGATTGTTACTTTGGGTACTCAGGCTGCACGCAGGTGTCTGTCTGTCCTCACAGAGAGGAAATAGGGCTGCTATGAAATTTTTTCTATTCTCTCTAATCTCTTTCTGCTTTTCAGAAAAGAGGCTTTTACCTTTAGCAGTTTGCTCTTATTACAGAAAGCATACTGAAGAATTAGAAAAGGTGCAGGAGAGAGTAACTAGTAGGATAAAAGGTCTTGATGGTTTAGAGCCTTGTGGAGAGGTTAAGAAAATTAGGCTTGAATTCATTAGAAGAAAGGAAATTAAGAGAGGACATGATTCAAATGTAAAATTCTAGGGAAGGTAGATGAGCTGAAGCTGTGTGGGAGTAAGTTAGAAATAGCATGTGAGCTGAAACTAAGAAACAGAGACAGAAGAAGACAGAAAAACTACTTTGAAAAAGCAGATTTTTCAAAGGAAGTACAAGCAATGATTTTTAGACAAAAGAAGAATGAACTGGAAAACCTGAGAAAGTAGCCCAAGGGGGAAGTCTTGGTAGGGTGCCACTTAGAGCCTCAACACCAGCCTGATCTCATGTGTCCAGCTGTTACCAGTGTGTCTGTTTTCACTGGCAGCCAGTGCTCAATATGGAAGTTATAACCCATACCTGATTCTACCTCCAACAGCAGAAGTGCTGGGTTAATGACAGTTGGCATAAATTGGCACCACCGTGATTAAAACAGGCCAAAGTCCTCTGTAATAACAATAACTTCTTTCTTCTAGAGGGTGAGCCTGTCCTTGTGGTCCTAAAAGCTCTGTGCTGTTGGCTTCAGGACTGAGAGTCCTTTTGGACTGTGTCTCATGGAAATGCACAGACATGCCCATGTCTGGATGTGAGGCCAGTTCCCTGCCCTCCTGTGCTGTGTTTGCCTGTTGGGTGGCAGTAAACCCAGCAGTTGTGCTCGCAGTGGTTTTGGGTTTGTTCCATATCTGCTCAGCAAACCTTTCTCGTTAATCAAAATGAAATCGCTGCCTTTCACAGATGCTCCCCAGCTCTCCAGGAGAAAGTGCCAGAAAATAAATGAACCTTTTTCTCACCTGTACACAAGTAATTTTAGAACCCCCAGGTGATCTTGCAGCTCATGAGATTTAAATTGCAGCCAGCCCTAAAAAACAAGCACTCAGATTTTTGTGTGTCACGTTGAATTCTGCCCTGGTTATAGTGGAGTTCAAAGAAGTGTATTTCCAGGAGTTGGCATTTCCTGATGCCAGGAGCTGGTGCTGGAAAGAAGGTGGGGACACAGCTGCTGAGCATGTGCTGCCTGCAGATGCAGGAAGGAAGGAGAATGTGAAGCCTGGAAGGATGCTCCAGACTGTCATTTGCAGAAACACTTCAGAGGGAGCCTACAAAGAATTGAGTTTGTCAGATTTCCCATCCTCTCTGCTGTTTGGTACAGGGGCTGGGAACTCAGCTCTCGTGGGACCAACAGTATTTACACAGCTGACAACTTTCATTTGGAAGCTGCAAATGGACAGTTAACTCCACAAGCAGTATGTCCCAGGGAGGTGAAAGGGCTGCTGTAGAGACACATTAATTGCCAGGCCTTCTCCTTGCCAAAGTCACGTCCTGATGTGTGCTAATGACTTGGGGAATGGCTGTGCAACAGGGGAGAGCTCTCTGTGGGCAGTTCTACAGTTGATGTTGGGGAAGAGGTCAGAGTGTGGCCTGATCTTTAAAAGGCAACCTCTCATGCCTATCCCCTTCATAACCTCCCCAGGGCCCTGCTGCAACTCCACCAGCTCCTCCAGAAAGAAAGCACAGGAAATATAAGCACACTTTGTTCTGCAGAGCTGCCATGAAACCAGCCTGTGGGATTATGGAAGTTCACTAGGAGGGAATCCTAAGGTGAATCCAGTGCTTGCCTGTTCTGATTCCCTTGCACGTTAGTCATTCCTGGATTCAAGAGTGGCCCCTTGAGGACAATGACAATCTGTGTGAATTGAAGTGGTCCCTGGCACAGATCTCAGCATCCCATGCAAAGTCTGAATGCTGTAGGTCAGCTACCTGTGCAACTGTACCTAACTGATGCCTTTGTACACCCTGTTTTCCCTGCTGGTTTCCATGTGGATCAAAAGCTCTGAGGAGATTCCCCATGATGCAAATACAAAACCCATCCCTTATGTGTCCCCCAGTCACATTTGCTCTCACACTTTGTGCTTGCTCCAAGACGGAGAGATTAAAATCCTGTTGGCTCAGGGCTTCTTCCTGACAGCCTTAACGAGCCATTACATGTAATTCTGGATTTCTACTGGTTCTCAGTTGAATGTTAGAGAAAGGAATGTGGAAAAGGCTGGGAATCATGTTGCTATCCTGTATTCCCACAGCATCCTTCCCTGGCTTCCTGCAGTGCTGTCGTTCTCCTGAGCGAGGCTCCATTCCCTCCCTGGGAGGGAGCTGTTCACACACGGAATTGCCCATGTGTGTGAGCCTGGGGAAAGGCTGCACCCTCTTCTTAGCCCCTGCCTGGTGCACAAGCTGGATAAATAAATAAGCCTGCAGCCTCTCATAATAAAATATGCTTGTTGCTCCAGCTCCTTCTGCTGAGTTATAACTTTGGGAGTCAGAGTAGCCTCTGTGTCTTCTCCATGAAACCCACGTAGCTGAGGCTGGTGACAAGGAGATATATTTTACATAGGTGAAGCTCCTGCTGTAAATTGTGCCACATTAACTGCTGAGCTCTTTGCTTCTAGAGTCTGTTTAACATTTGGCAGCATTGAAAGGAAGAACAGCTGAAGATGGGAGTGGGAGCACTGTACTGTCAGGTCAGCTAAAAGATCTGTGCTGACTTTTCCACGGCCTCAATTCTTAACACCGGCACAGTTGCAACTACAACCTCAAGTCTATCTGAGTAAGATGATGTGATCAAACACCTTTAGTTAATTAGTGGCAGTGCCTTTACCATTCTCCAAATGTTGTCTTTTATTGGACACCAATCAGGCTATAATTTTATATGATCCTGGGCTGCTTTTATTCTGTTAATTTCATGCCCATTATTGTCTATCTCCTTCATATCTAATGAAATGCTCACTTAGTAAAATTGATGAGCTTTTCTAGTCAGTTCTGCAAATCTGAGTGACTCCAGTTAAACCTTGGCTTCCTGGCAGTACTGACTCTGGTTTTATTATTTCCATCTGGGAATGCATTTCAAGCTTACCAGTGTCAGATGAAGGGGACTGTAACAGATGCTCAGCATCCTTTGGCAGTGTAACCTTGGTCACATCACTTAACCTGTCCATGCCTCACTAAAAAAATGCCTCATCTGTCACTATGCATTTGTGTGTTGTGCTGTTGGAGGCAGAGCCTGTGTGTGGTGCAATTGGATCCCATCCCTATTGCACTGCGGAGGTGCCTCTTGTCCCAAATATCAGTAAATCCTGCTGGGATGGGAGGAGAGTTACATCTGCCTGTGTGTGCCCACAGCCCCCTCACAGGCAGTGGGGAAGTGCTGTCCCCTGTCCCTCCTTAGAACTGCTCCATTGTTTCTGTCCCTGTTCATTTCATTCCCAGAGTTAACCACGAGCTGTTAATTGCCCTGCACATGTGTTGGGTTTTCCCTGGAATGGGGGCACTGCTTGGCTCAGGAGAGCTCATTTCCTCTGGCAGCGTGTCAGAAGTGCACTTTTCCAGCTGACCTGTGTGGTCACAGTGCCCTGGTTGACATCCCTGGGTCTTGCAGGACTGCATCCTGCTCGGGGCTGTCTCACTGGGGCAGCAAGGAACTGCTGAGGTCCTCTCCAGGAATGCAAATGCAGCACACAGCTGTGTTTCTACCACCTCAGAAAAGATCATCCCATGCTAGCAAAAGCTTTCACAGGCCAGCAGGCAGGAAAAACGTTCACGTCTTCTCAGGCAGAAAGCCATCAGTCGTGTGCTGGTGCTAATTAGCAAAATTCTGATTAAGTCATTGGAGCAGTGCCAGCTTGTACCAGATGAGGAGCTGGTCCGTGTGGAGTTGGTGGATATGGCACAATACAGCGTGGGCTGAGAGCACCCTGGGGATGTGGTGTGCTGAAAGCAGAGCCCAGAGCAGCAGCCATGCAGTCCCAGGACCAATTTAGTCTGGGTTTCTTTTCTGGTGCTTTATTTACTTGCTTATTGTGTTTTTCTATCTACCTACCTCAATTTAAAATGAGAAATCTATCTATTGTACACAATAAATGTGTGTCCCTACCTTGCTGGTGTACACTGAGGGTTGTTAAAGCCTGCAGGAGCCAGCAGTGTGTGGTTCATCTGTCAGCTGTACACAGACATGCTGGCTGCCTTGGGGATCCCCTTGGGGAGAAGGAGCATGGGCACTGTGCTCCAGTCCTAAGGGACCTTGTTAGGAAATAGGTTTGGTCCCCCTTCAGCTCACCAAACTGGTGATTTATAGGAAATCCCATTGATTTATAGGAAAATCAATCAAATACAGTCAAACATGGTAATTAAGTTTCTGGGGAAATTTGCAAGTCTTTTCAGCTCTGGTCATAAGTGTATGTTCTTAGTATAGCATCTTAACATTTCCAGCCATCCATCACAGGAGTTTTCTGGTTACCCCATACCCACACAGGCACATTATTCTGCTTCAGTGTCTGGAAATGTTTCTAGATTTAATGAATGAATCATCATCTGTAGAAAGACATGAGTTTGCAGTGTCTTCAGTTTCTTGCATGAAACTTAGATCTATCTCTATTTTTCCTTCTTGATCGTTACTGAATATCTACATTCAGGTATGGGAAGCTTAGGGGGAAAAGTTCATGAGGTGTTATTTTTTGTCCTTGCAAGTTCATCACAAAGATGTGTAGCAATATTAATTAAACAAAAGTAATCATTATGATACTCTTAAAGCACAAAAGTTTGACCTATTTCTCCCTGCTTTAGCTAAAAGCCCACACAATTATACCCTTGATAATCATTCAGTGAAAACACTCAGCACATTATCATTTTGAGCTTATTTAAAAAATGGAGACTAACGTATGGCCCTCTGTTGTTCTCTCTAGTGGAGAAACCTGTCTTCAAAGAAGATGTGGACAAGCATGGGGGATCTAATAATTTTTCTGCCGTTGATAGAAAATTTTCCTCCTCATGTACTGTTCAATGCTAAAATACTGTTCTTATTAGGTACTTGCCTACCAGGACCTCTGATTTAAATGTCAGGCTAGACTGAGTCGGGGCATAATATTCTTCAAACTGTGGACTGAGAAGCCTCTTGTGCAGCCAAAGTGTCAATGACCACATTTGCCTTTCCCAAATAACCTGAGTATGTTCCCTCTTTCTGGGGGGAGAAGCACAAGCAATGAGATTGCTTGAGCAGCCAGTCTGTGAAGCTTCATGAACTCTGGTCATTATGAGATCCTCAGTCTCATGCTGGCTGGCTCTGCAGGGTACAGCTGCCTAATCTGCATGCACAGGATTCTCTTTCCTCATCACTTAGATGGTGAAGCCTCTGGGAAGAAATGCAGAAGCTCTGTAGTAGTGCTGAGTAGTTACTTGGCTGCAAAAAAAAAGAGCAAAACCAGAAACTTTGAGTGCATTGAAAAGATGGAAGAGAACAAATGCCTGATCGTGTGGCAAGATGGAAGAATAGTGATAGTTTGTCACCACATCTCTGGAGATTGATCTGGTTTTCTTTCTCAAGAAAATGAGCATTTCAAATGCTTCATTTGCAATTTTGTGCAAATCAAAGACAAGAGGTGTCATCCAGTGTTGTATTGTCATGCTGGAAGGATGTTGCCATAGATTGACATTATATTTGAGGTCTTTTTCCCCCTGCTTTTTGTGATGGATCCCAACCAATTTTTTGACACAGTGAAGGTTCAGTAGGTGTGTAAATGCTCTTGAGTGTTCACAAGCAGTTTAAGAGACTCTACCAAAGTGAGAGAGGGATGGAAATAACATGATGTGCACAACTGTTGTAGACATTTTTTAGAATACTTGTTGCCATCACAGCTCTGCAATAAGAAATCAGAGCCTGGAAGCACAATTTACCCAGGGCTGTGGGAATATCAGCTTAGGGTTGTAAGGCTAAAGGCATGACTGGCCAGAGAGATGTAATGGAAAGTGCTCTGGGAATGGATTCAGCGGCTGAAGAGCCCTTGGATGCAATGAAGCTAAAGGTGTAGAGAGACAAATCAGTGACCTTTTAGGAAATTACCTTTCCAAACCATCTGTGAAATCATCAAAATGACAGTTCCTATCTTAAAGTCAGCTGGTACTTGAGCATTATCCAAAGCTTGAGATGGAGATTCCTTGTTTGGCTTGTTCAGGTGGGAGGACACTCACTGCAGCCTGTGGTGTCTGTGACAGTCAAGGACAGGTCTATGTGTCTCACATAAAATGAAATCCAAGGCCTGGGTTTTTAGGTAGGCACTTCAATAGAGCAGAATTCCAATGTAGCCCATGATGTCACCTCAGTGCTTGTGTTAATGAATGGTTTTCTTTGCCAGCCTGCAAGTGTTTGCTCAAAACTGGGTAGTGCAGCTTGTGAGCCTCAGAGCTGCATCTGTCCTGTGTGTGGTGTGGGGAGGGAATGATCTGGGCAGTTCAGGGGACTGGAGAAAATGAAGCTTGCAGATGTAAATGTGCAGCATCACAAGGAACACACGTGGCTGTCTGCAGCCACAGGACCATCCCTCACTTCCATATCTTGGGAACTGACCACAGTCATTTAGATTTTGCTGCGCTGGTTTGATAATACCACTGAATTTCTGGGTTGGTGATATTATTTACCCTTTCTTTCTCCTCTGGCAATTATACAAGACAATTTTCCTCAATCCTCTATTTTTTTTTTTTCAAATAATGAGTTGGAATTCTGCTCTGTGGAGCTCTGTTTCTTTTCTTTGTGCTGTTCTCTGTGATGAGTGTGGTGGGAGCATTTGTCTCCCCCAGCTGCCTTCGTTGTGGCCAGCTGCAGAACAATTGGTGAGACACCATCTGGCTGTCCCTAATTTTCACCAGCTGTAGGTGTAATCAGCAGGATGATTGCAAAGCCCCTCTTCCTTCCATACAGAAATCCTGGAATGCAAATGCAGTGATGCATGGATGTGTAATGGGAGATTGAAAACATGCCTTGCTTTTCTGAGGGGTACAAGACCTGCATTATGTTATTTTTGTACAAGTGTAAGAGCATCTGGGTCAGTACCTGGTGAAGGAACTGCTGATGTTGAGCTGCTGCAGCTTCTCCGGGGTTGATGTTTCTCAGTGCAGGTGATTTGGGGCACAGGGAGGTTTGCTCTTTGTGCCTCCTCCTGCTCACACAGAGACACAGAGGGTTCTCTTTCTGCAAGCTGTTGCCTGTTCAGATGTGTTGAGATTTTAATCTCTTAAGTCAGTGGAAGTTTTCCAAAGTGTGCAGCCAGTCAGGACTTGCCACATTACCCCACATGGAAGCCATGTGTTTTAAAAAAAACACATAAAGACAAGAAGGTGTTTGATAGAAAGTAATCAGTTCTACTCATATCAAGACTATTAATCTTATTACTAGTTCAAAGCAAAATAAACTGTCAAAAAAGCCAAACCAAACAACAAAAACTGTCCTCCATTGTGCCTAACAGAAATACCTGCACAAAAGCTCTTCAGTGGAGTTTAAATTTCTGATTAATTAGACTGCAGTGTTAATTAGTGCCAGTGGTCCTGAGACAAATCTGGTAATTAGTGAGTTGCATATCCAGTGGGGAAGCCCAGCAGAACACCTGTTTCAGAGTGGCAAAATGGATGCAAACAGAAGATTTGCAGTGTTGTTGCATCCTTGTTTATTTTTCTCATTCTGTGGCTTGTACTGCAACCATCTGTATGCAAGTTTGAGTTTGTGAGCAATATCTGAAATGATAAAAAACACGATCTTCTGTTAGGCTGGTAGTGCTGGGCCAGGTATTGCCTAGCTAATGAGAGGAGGGTGACTATGGATCTGGAACATGTTATTCCCAGTTGTTTAGACTGCAGTAATTAACAGTCGATCAGGCTTGTGTAAATGGATTAACAGCACCTCAGGCTCTCAAGACAAACGTGTGTAAACCTCACACCCGAAACTGAAGGTTTAAATCAAAAAATAAGCACGTGAATTCTCCTAAAAAGCCTGTTGGACCACATAAGGTTCCTCCTGGTTTTCACCACTGTGACTGACTGGGTGTTGGCTGCCTCTGCTCACCTCTGATGAGAACAGAGTAAGCCGTCAAAGGCAGGTCCTCTCATTCCTGAGACTTGTCTGCTAAGAACTCCCTGTGTGGTTTTACATGTTCATACCACTACTGATTAATGAGGAGTTGTTTCTTAATTAAACCCCCTTGTGTTTTGGCAGGTTTTTTTCTCCTTCTGAGAAGGGATTTATCTTTGACTCCGTTAAGTTACAGAAACAGACATTACAGATCTTAGGCTTAGGAGAAGTTCAGTGTGAAGCAATAGCTGGTGTCTTGCTGCATTAGGAGAAGGTGTTTGAACACAGCTCTGAGCACTAATTAGTTGCTCTAGGAGCAGAGAAATACTGTCTTCATTGCTACCAAAGGTTTTGTGTTAAGCACGGAATCTTTTGTACCCTGATCAGATGCACTGTCTGCTTGCAGATAATGATCTTTGTTTTTGAAAAACAGGCACATCCAGGATTAAGATTTCAGTTGGCCTTCATTAAGGATGTCACTGGCTGAATAAAAAATGCAGGCTGGAAATGTCCAGGTGCCCTTTGGGCATGGTTCATCCACGTTAAATGCTACCGGTTCCTCTGGGTAATGATCTCCTGCAATATGAAGCACTGTCAGCTTCAGAGCAGGCTGTAAGAAAGGTGAGGTTCAGAGCAATTTACTCTGTCTGAATTTGAAACTGGGTGTTGACACAGCTCAGAGCTGATTAAGTTCAAGAGGCAGAAAGTTTGTGTCAGTGTGGAGTACTGAAAACCAGAGCTTCAGAAGTCCCAAAGAAAGAAAAATTGCTAAGGAAATGGGTTTATTTAATACTCTGTTTCTCTACCAGCCTATTCCCCATCAACTTGAATATGGTCATTCTTTACTCAATACAGATAGAGAGGCAAAATGCATCCCTTGGCCAGGAGCCAAGCAGACTCAGCAGAATCTTGAAAGCAAAATAAAGTACCAATCAAGTTAGCAAATAAAAGTGGAGATTTGTGTCTTTCCTCTGAGAACAGTTGATGGTTTTTAAAGTCTTGTGATCAGAAACCTTAAAATTTCCTCTCAGCACAGGAAAAATGCTCCATGGCAATACTTTGGTCTCTGTAATTTTTTTTCCCCTCCAGGAAAACTCAATCTAGTTTTATAATATTTTTTACAAGCAAATAAAAACACCATGTAAGACACAAGTTAAAATACTGTGACAGGTAACCTGGGTATAGGCCAGTATCTCATCCCGTTAGTGCCTCAATTATTTTGGGGATGGACATTTATCTGTCTAAGTAACAATGGGACCAAACGTGGGGAGTGTGTTAGGTGGGGCTGATATCTCTTGCTAGACCCATGGATCTCATTATAAGAGAAAAATGCAGTTTGAGGCATTCAGGCCCATCCTTTTCCTGAAATAGAAGCCAGTTCAATATTCATGGGCCATCATGTGGAGGTGAAAGTGAACTCTGAATGTCTGGCAGTGCTTTGTTTTGGCCTGGTAAACAGAGGTAGAAACGTTAAAGGCAGTCCTGGACACCAACTTAGCTACTGTCTGTGGTCAGAAGAGTGCTATCAGGGCCTTTTTATGGTCTTGTTACATGTCTTGGGGCTGGATGGAGCCGTGTAGCTGAGGCTGGAGGTCTCCAGCATGAAGTTATCTCATCTCTGTCCACATGGGCAAGTGCTCTGTGTTTCTGCAAAGTGCTCAGCAGGAGCTGACAGGAGAGCCAGCACCGAGACTCCTCAGCAGGCTCTGCTCTCAGCCAGGCTGCAGTGGGTACCTGGCTGCAATTGTTAGCTAAATGCACCTCTGCAGAGCAGCTGTAATCACAAAATCTATAACCTTATGGAAATCAGAGCTGGAGTGCAGAGACCTTGTGGACTTGCAGTCTATCATAATGACCTCTTCAGGTCGATAAATGCTGTGAACAGGAAGCCAATTCCATCCTCCCTAACCTACCTCAGTTTTGAGAAAGGGCAAATGCTAAGGTTAGATGTAAACAATGCCCTGATGATGGGCATGATCAAAGTGCCACCGTGCAAGGGCTCGGGGTTAAAATGTCTCACAGTCATTTAGCCTTGTTAGTGGGGTTGCCCTGGAGCTATCTAGGTAGATGACAAAAGTGAGATTTTTCTGAAGGTTTCTAAATTTGCTGGAGGTCTTCAGCCTTTTGGGTGTTACCTGAGTTCAGAAGATCAATTAAATCATTAACTTTGTGGAAATGGTGCCGAGGGTTTTGTTGGTGCTCCCTGCTCAACCTCAAAATGTTAAAAAATGTCTCTTAATTTCTGGGGGGACTACAAAAAAAAAATTCCTAGTACTTGAAATCCTCTTTTGCTCTAAAGAAACTTGTAACAGATCCTTTAACAGAGGCATGGGAATGGACATTCTCCTTTAATGTTATTTCCAAGGAGGGTTTCCACAGTAATGAAATATGCCACAGCCAATGATAGCTCAGCTGAAAAAAATTGGCCAGTTAAGGAGAGGCTCAGCTTGTGTGCCCCTTTGCACCATCTTAAATCACTCTTACATTCTGAATTGTCTATTCCTGATAAATCTGTTCAACGTTGCTAGGTTTGAAGTGCGTGGAATTAATGCATCCTTATGGGATGTGTTCCAGCTGAATTCAGCCTTGTGTAATTCACGGCATTGGAAGCGGCCCGAAGTGACACTTCTCCCTTTGTTAGTTTTGCTTCTTTTCTTTTGTTTGTTTACAAAAGGGCAATTGCTATGGAAAGTACCTGTGAGAGCTATCAACATTGGAAGTATCTGTCACTGTAAATAAACTTGGAGTGTTTGTGGCTTATCTCAAGCCATACTGTAAACTGATCAGACTACAGGCTCTGAATTAAAACGAATGGAAAATGAAAACAAACCCTTTGTTTTCATTTACGCAGGTCATGAGCTGCTGATGTGTGAATGGTTCCAAGAAGATAACTAATAAAAAGATGCCCTTACTTGGTGTTAAAATGAATTCCCCAAACGGTGTTGTCCTTGGTGCCTCTTCCCAGAATCATGTGTAGCTTCCTGAGCCAATTCAGACGTGTACCCGAGTGAAAGGAAAATAAGACAACCTGGAGGAAATGAAACTTCCACAGGCAGTTTGAGTTCAGAACTGCTTCTCTGTGAAAGCAGTGAATGTATTCAGAAACAGGGCTCAGATAAGTCTCTGAGGGAAAAAAAAAAAAACAAAACACCACGTTGCTAACACGTAAATGGAAACATTTTCTATTTAGCTACATAGTCTATATGATATAGTGTATATTATATATTGGTGTGAGACCTTTTTATGGGCCAGGCCAGGATCCAGGTGAGCCTGCTGGGGCACGGTGGGGTCAGCCCTGCTTTGAAAACCTCTCCCCAAGCCCTGACAGGTTGCTGTAGATTTCAGCTCCCGTCGTGCAGACTTCTGAGAGCTGGTGGCTGAAATACCTGCCTAGTGATAAATACTCCTAATAACAGATCGCTTGAGTGCCTGTGGTTTCTGACTAGGTCATTTGGAAGCAAAACTCTGGGCTGGTGGGGCACCCTGGTGATGAAACAAATCTATTAGCGCTTTACTTGCAGTTTAATTAAGTGTAGAGGGCTGGATTTGCTTGACTGGAGTATTCTGGAAGAGATCCAGCTCTGACAGCCCTGGATGCGTCCACTAATTGCCCTAACGCAGGGAGTAATTTGGAGAGGTTCTGTGGCAGTTTGTCCACCAGAAAAGAATCTGTCCATCGAGAAAAGAGAAGTTGAATCAAGAGCAGAGAGATTTACAGCTGTAGTTCTGCACTGTCCTGGAAGTAGGGGCTTCTTCCCCAGGACACTCCAGCAGAGCTGAGCAATCCAGCCCAGGCTGGGCTGCAGATTGACCTATGCTGAGACCCCTGAGGAAGGGGCAGTGCTGCTGCTGGGGCACAGCCTCCTGCTGCCTGGGCAAGGAAACATGCTTTGCTAGAAAATTTTGATGAGGTGGTGGTGGTTTTCTTTGTTTTGTTTTTGTGGGTTTGTTTTGTTTGTTTGTTTTTGGGTGGGGTGGGGTGGGTTTTGGGGGTAATATTTTGGTGAGGGTTTTTTTTTGTTTTTTCTTTTTGGTTTTTTTTTTGTTTTGTTTTGTTTTGTTTTTTGGTTTTTTTTAATTTATTTTTGGTTTGGTTTGGGGTTTTTTTGCTAGAAAAGGTGATTATTCCAGTTCAGCATTTGTGCTCACAAGCTTTTTTCACGTTCCAGTCTACTGATCCTTATTCAGACACAGGCATGCCTTGTTCTTACTTTGGGAAATCTGCTTGTCACTTCATTAGACCACTTACAGCTGAGTGACAGGGAATTTAATTTTCTTCCTTTCTTTGCTATTGCTGAAGAATTCTCTTGTGTCACCCTGTCACACTGGGATGATGTTTGTGGAACAGAGATGCTGTGGCACAGCCTCTCAGCTCAAAGCTAATCAGCCATCCCTTATTCTGCCTTGGTGTCCCCCAGTCTTGCTTTCTGTGTTACAGAATCCTTGACTCATCTGTTGCTTGAACAGCTTCATGATTTGACACCTTGCTTTCAAATCCTCCTGGCAGGGCCAAGAACATGGGCACTATGTTAGAAATTTGCTCGGTATTCATCGGCTTCAGGGGAACAACAAGTGCCAAGATCTGAAGTTTCAGGTTCAGTGCCAGCTAGATTGAGCAAATAGCCCATGGTGCCTCCTGGCCAGCCTTCTCCCTCCCCATTCTCACTTACCCCTGCACTGGAATAGAAAAATTTTATTTCCATTTTTTCCTTCCTCCACTCCCCTTTCTCCGCCACCCCTGTGATCCATTCCTTCCTTTATCTGTGACATCAATGAACTCCAGTCAGAGACTTTTCTTATCTCTTGGCAGTTCCAGAAGCTGCCCTTGAAATGCTAGAATCTGAGAAGAGTGTGTAGCAAAGCATCTGGAAAACTTATCTTCCACAACTTTGTATCACTGCTGTACTGCAATTTTCTGCCTCTGTACTCTAGCTGACCTATACATATAATAGAAAACTTTCTCCTATATTTCTCATAGTCAAAAGTTGTCTTATCTTCAAGGGAGAAGGAAATAGGTTCATTACTCAGAGAAAGACAAGGAGATGTCATCCTATGGTAGGGGTTTTTGAGTGCTTTGTTTGGGTTTTTTAAGTGGCCACTTACTGAACTAAAAATTGCAGGGAAAAAAAAAAAAGCACAGCAGCTTTTCCCATTACTATTTTGTTTTCTAATTAATCCTGCCCATTCAAGCTTTATCTGCTTTGCTCATGCAGAGTTTGCTTTTATGGCTTAAAAAAGGGTTGGGGGGAGGTGTGAATACCCTTCTCTGCTAATGCATTTTGATTGCTTTTCCCCCCACTGTTGGAAGGCTTTTAGAAACACCACGGCTCTTAATTTTTCATGTGACACTGGTTTCCCACCGCTCTGGGTTGTTCAGCTTGGTAAACATTTTGCCTGGAGGATTGCATTTCCTTTTGATGCACAAGGTGACGAGCTGAAAGTTCCAGCCACTGTGATTGCATTTGATGAAGACATAATTAAAGACAGGCTAATTTGTGTGAGTGTGTGTGTTTTTAATAACTTCTGAATCAGCCTCGTGGATGTGAATGGTTCCCAGTTCTAATTGCTGCAAACCAATCATGTGTTGGGCAAGTGCTTGGAGAGAAGGAATTCCCTGTGATAGGGGATAATGGCTTGGCTTTAGCTTGGCTGGGTGACTTGAAATCAGCCTCTGTGGTAGCTCTGTGTGTGGACGTTTTTGTGGACAAAATTATCATGCTGCTCTGCTGCCTGTGGTCCCTGCACAGCCAAAGGGTTTTTTTTGTCCTTATTAATTTGTGAAGTTGGTCTGGATTGTCAAATATTGGTTGTGTAGTAACTCCACATAGTAATATCTGGTTATATTTTATTTGGAAAATGAGGTGCTGCCTGAGTAACTGTGCACGGTCCTTCCCATTGCAGCAGTTTGTCTGACCAGCACGTTTCTCTTCTAGAAAAAGCAGCTTTGTCAGAATTCAACTTTGCAGTATGTGGCAGTTGGGTGAAACGAGATTTTGGAAGAAAAATGGAGTATCTGAAGAGGATCAGCTTTTAGAGCTGCAAAGTTGTGGAGCAGACCTGATACTGCCATCAATTATTGTCATGATTTTTAAGCTAAAATGAAGCAAAGTGTGTTTAAAAATGCCCATGAAATTAAGTTTTTAGAATAATTATTATGACTTGGAAGAGAAACTAAACTCCAAGAGCATTTATTCTGGAACAGAAATTCCAATTTTAGCTGACATTGGTGATACAGAAGAATAGTACCTATTTCTTTGATGTGCTATGCACTCATAAATGAGTGCCTATAACAACTCAGAGTTGAATAGGTCCATGTAAGTGCTATTATTGTTTATTGCTATTTAGCATTAGTAGATCTAGGTCTTTCAGGAATCCAATTAAAGCAGAAATAGTGATATTCAGGCTTTCATGTTCCTATTTGTCTTTCAGTGGGTTTTATTTCATTACCTTTGAGAGTACTTAGGGAATGATTTCTGACCCTCCCTGGGTAATTTTCTAATCTGTTAATGCTAAAATATCTTGGAGAGTCCAGATCTCAGGCCATTTTTCTCCCCCTAAATGTTTCTTGGAGCCATTTAAAAAGCCCTCAGAAAGTATAACAACAAAAATCCAGGCCGTGTAAGTATGCATGACTTTAAATTATATAGACCCTAATTCTGTGACAGACAAATCCCTCTTTGTATGCAGTATCATTCCCCCCTCTGCAGCCTTCCCTGGCTAAAGCTGTCAGGGCAAAGTGCATTTCAAAGCTGAAATGTCTCAGTGTCAGAGCAGTGCTGCTCTGTCATTGCACTTCAAAGTTTAACGTGGTATTTAGAGGTGAGATCGAAGAGATGCAGTATCCCTGCAGCTGCCTCTCTTCTAAACAGCTCAGCTCTTGAGGGCCCTTGTGATGGTGCCATCTCCAAGGTGCTGAATAAAAAATATCCCTGGAATATCCAGGTGGAATCCAGTGGTTTGTTTCACAAGTGCCCTGTTGAAGCTTCCCAGCTCCCAGCCTGTGCCAGCCAGATGAAAACTGAGACACGTGCCTGTGCATCCTAGAGCTGCATCTTCTGACTGCACTGCAGTCATTCCCTCAGGAGCTGTGGAGTTTCATCACTGTGCTGCTGGGGGAAAGCTAGGCAGAGGAAATTACTTTGCACAATCTGAAAGCAGAGCTCTCTCTGATCTGATGGGGAAGAAATTGGTACAGATCTGTGCCTAGCTTTGGAGTAATTGCATTTTCAGACTGTTCAAGCCTTCCTTCAGCTGTTGATCATATTGTTGCTCCATTGCCATCTAAATGGTGTAGCTGTAGAGACAACCCTTGAGCTGATTTGGAAAGGATGCAGGCAGAGATGAAGTTTGGGAGGGACATTCATTCAATAATGCCCAAATCTAATTTTGTCTTCTGCAAGGAGGCTGGAGCTGGCAGATGTGTCTCTGTGATGGTGAGGGCTCTGCTGGAAGGCTGATACCTGTCAGAGCCAGGGACACCCTGCTCAATGGACACAGATTCCCTTTGCTCTGGGTGTAGCTGATGAAGCAGCAAGGAGGTGACAGCTGTGATTCTCCAGCCTGGCTGGATGCCTTTCAGCAGAAATGTCTCCTTCTGTGAGTTAAAGGGTCTTGACTAATCACTGCTCTTTACAGAATAGCTCTGGTAGTGTTTTGTAGGCATTTCCCTTTAGTGAACTCATTTTTCTCATCTCTGTTATGGCTGGAGCTACTGAGCTGGGAGACTCCTTTAAGAATAACTTTGTCTTCTTGGTTGTGATAAGAGAAACTGAGGTGTCGTTAATGTTTGTGTCCACCTGAGTCCTGGTCCTCAGAAGGAAGTGAAAACATGGAGCAGCCAAACTGTAATTTCCCTGGGCAAGGCAGCAACACTTCCAAACCATAACTTTTCTGCTTTCAGTGACAAAGGTTCAGCTTCTGAGCTGGAACAGAAGCAGAATTTTCCACTTGAAAATAAAGATATATACACTTGTACTTGTTTTTCTCCAAAACCTCCTTATATCACTTTCTTCTAAAGTGACAGCCTTTCTTCTAAAAGATAACTTGTTTACCTTAAGCTCTGTTTACTCTTTTGTTCTTTGAAATTCTCTTGCTTCCTATTCACTGCTGCTGTTGCCCAACTCCTGTCCTCTGTTAAATGTTCTAAAACAAAAAAAAAAAGTGGTTGTTCTTGATGGTGAACAAGGAAATCAAAACTGTCAAATTACAATCATATCCCTTCCTTCCCCTTTTCATATGAAGCTGTATTTCCTCCCACACTGAAGTCTACAGGCATGGTGGATTTGCATAAAAGGAAACCTATGGATAGCAGGAAGGGGGAGAAAGATACTTGATTAATTCAAATTGGAACCTTTGTCTATATCTTCCGTGTTTTAAGCCTCTCTGAAATATGTGTTCGTATTAAATAGTTTGATGGGTAGAACATCGAAAGTCCACTTAAAACTCCCTGAGAGGTATCACCCTCCTGTGCAGAAGGAAAGAACTGCTGATGCTTTACACAGGTTGAACTTTTCTCACTGCAAGCCACAGTCAGAGGTGATAAATGATCCTGCAAAGCCTGAACTTCTGTGTGAGTGTTTTATCTGCCACCAGCTTCTGGGTTCAAAGTTTCTCCAACACATGCACTTCTTCCTTTACCTGTAAAATAGGTTTGGGTTTTTTTGTGGAGTTACTTGTTCTTTCAAACAGTGTCTTCTCATGCCCTTTCCCTCTGGCTTAAGGGCCACATATCAAACACAGGGCTGTGACCTTGCACAGTGCAGAAAGCAATAGGTCCTGTCCAGCAGGAAATGTCATGTGTGTGACTGGCTTTGCACTGTGTTCCTCACCCTTCTCCACTGTGGGGATGCTGGTGCAACAGCTTCCCAGCATGTGTGATTCCAAAAGGCTGAATATTATAAAAATGAAGTAAATAGCATAAGAGCATGTGTAACTCCAAATTGCACAACAGTTCAGACTATCAAGTATTAGAGGGTGAGTGTAACATGATAAACTGGCTTAGTGATAAATCATAAAGCTAAGTGCTGATTGTGAACAGGGGGCATTTCATCAAAGCTAATCATTGCTAAGGATAACTCAGAGGCCCTTTTAATAAATGTGTATGTGATGTGAAGCAATGTGTTAAGTGGTGGTGACAGGGGGCTGGGATCCTGGCAGGTGTGGCTGTTAATTTTGTAGATGCAGCACAGCACAAGGAGCAACCCAGAACTGAGCAGCTGGCTCTGGTTTTGAGCAGGGCAATCTGGTGACAGATTTATTACTCCCTGAACAGCTCAGAGGTGAGTGATGGTGGATTCTCCTTCTGAGGCTCATGTCCTAGTGTCACACTCTGAGTAAACTTTGCTGGAACAGGATCTTGCCAGATGCCTGTGCCTCTCTCCCTCTGCTTGGCCTGGTGATACAATGCAAACCATACACTGCTGTCCATAGGGATGATGAACTCTCCCTTTAACTTGACCAGCTGGACACGTGCTAAGTAAATCTTGCCAGTATTAACAAGATCTTTAAGGGTGTGAGTCCCAGCTAACTCTTGCAATCTGTCATTGGACCTTTAAATCTTCATCAGAACTAGAGCACTGAGTCTTCCCAGGACTGTATTAATTGGATTTCATGCTACTGGGAAGGTGTGTAGTTTGTGTCTTGCATAGCAATTGCAGGCACAGCCACTGAAGATTTCAGTACTCCTTGTTTAATTCCTCCAAAACTGCCATTGCTCTTGAAACTTTTAATAGGCACCAGTTTACCTTTTGTGAATGGGTGATTTGAAGGAGTGAACAGAATAGCTTTTCAGCTAATGCAGTCACCTGTGTTTTTGGCTGACTCTGTCAAACTATGTTTCTTTCTTTAACCTTTGGATGATTTTCTTTGCCAAGGGACTGCCTGGCACCGTGGTGGCCTTAGGTCCATAAAACAAAGTGAGCATAATTTATGCATCTGAAAACTGTCATCTTTAATCTCGATTTCCAGAGTGCATTGCTGACCAAACTGCAATTTTAAAAGCTTTATTCCCCCTTTTTCTGCCGAAGAGATCTAGTCAGAAAATAGTGGAGAACAAAACCATTTTTCAGCCCAGATGAAGTGCATAAAAATTATAAATTGATTTTTATAGTGCTTGTTGAACTTGCTCAATAATAAATTATTCCAGTTATAATGTAACCAATGCATTCCTTGTAACTACCTACTCTCTGAACAGTGACAGTCTACAACTTGTATTAATATAAACCATATTGAGCAACCAGCAGATCATATGCAGTGTTTCAATGCAACATCAGCACTGAAATCATGATAAAATACTTCAGGGTGTCAGGCCAGTCTGTGACAGGGAGCTGGTAATTCGGTCTGGTCTTCAGGAATGCTCTTCAGGAGCTACAGTGGAGTTAACAGGAAAAAAACCAGGTTCACTGGCAGTAAAGGGTTGAGTGGCACTTTATTTGTCTGTTCAAATCAAGTATCAGATGCCAATTAAAAGGGTCTCCTGCAGTCGCTAATTAAGCAGCACTGAGGGATTGATTAGCCATTTACCAATGACTGTCAGTACAAATGCATTTGTTCTATTATCCCAGCATGTACTCCAGGGAATCGACCAGTTTCTATTAATGAATCTGAGCATGTTCACGTGATAAGCACAGGACTCTGGCATTTAATTTGTTTTAATGTATAAACCATTAATTTTATTGACTGGCTTATGCTCTCCAGTCATGGATAATGCTTTCTATTGCTTCAGACGAGTTTGTCTTCAAAAATGACTCTCCAGAAAGAGAGGAGCCATCACAGAAAATGGGTAAGGGTCAAATTATTGTGTGTTCCACTAGTATGCTCCAACACTCTGGACTTCCTGCTGCATTTCTGGGGCAGAAAGGTGAAGGTACAAATGAGGAAATTGGTGGTGAAAAACATGGTTTTGAAAGGTCCAAGTTGGAGATCAGTGTTGTACTTAGGTAGCATTGCTCCAGCCTAAATTTTTGTGGCAGGATTTTGGGAGTTGGCCATGCCCTGGCCTTGGCAGCACCTCTACTGGAAGGTGCTGGAAATCCTGAGAATGCCAAAGACTTCTTGGATTTTCAGTGCCTCCATTTCCTTCACAAATGTCTAGATGGTAACTACATTTTGAAACAGAAAAAATACTTTCCCCACTGTTTATCTTGAAAGTCACCCTTTCATTTTTGTTCAGTTTGAAGAAAACATTTCTTTGTGTCAGGATTTCCCATCAGGTAATTTTTCGCCAATATTCCTGCCTTATTAAGTTTTATTTAATTTATTAATTATTCAGTTTTTCTGATGGAGCTCCAAATGCAGCTTCTACAGCAGATATTGGGGTTCTGAGGGAGTCACCTGTGAACCCTTCCATGTCTGTGCTTAGGGCAAGGAAATCTCTTGGGAAATAAATGTGGGAGACCAGCTGCAGCCCAAGGTTTTTAAAGGCAGATTTAGTCTTGCTGTGACAGGGTCAGTGGCTTTGCTTCTATACCTTCAGTGGAAGTTCTTTTTCCTGACTTCAGTGGGTGAATTGATGCAGCTTGGAAAGGGAAGGAGTTCAGCATAGGTGGAATATACTGCCTTTATTTTCAGAATTCAAAGTCTGTTTGATATTAAAATGCAAATAAGCAAGAAAACAAAAGTCTCCTCAGAAACCATGATGCCTTATTCAAGATGCTGCTATTTGATGCCTATTCCAGACTTCATCCCAGTTTTAGTCTTATATGAAAGTCTTTCCTAGTTCTGATTTAATGTTTGGGGAAATTAGATTTGTAATGAAAGATAGTAGGAGGAAATATTTCTTAAATTTGGTAGTTGAAAGAAATACCCTTAATCTCCCCTGTTATTAGTACTAAAGGAGCTTTCAGAGAATAATAAAGCTACTGCACTAAGCCCCTTAATTCTTTCCTTTAATCATTTCTTCTCTTGTTTTTCATTTGCGCTTTTTTATTCTTCTGATATTAATTTTTTCGTTCTGTTTTCCTCTGCAATTTTCACCTTCTTTCCCTCAGTTCAACATCTTGCATTTAGTACTCTTTTCTCCCATTTCTCCCTATCTCTTTTTAAAACCTCAATATTTTTTTTCCCCTCTTGTCTCCCTCCTCACTTTATTTTGTTTCATGTTTTCCGCTAGAGCTCAGTCCTCTGCTGTCTGTTTCTGTCAGCCTGGTCACGGTGGATGATCCATGGTGGGCTGCAGAATGGCTGTGCTTGTTTTTCCTGAGGGCTCCCTGCCTACACTGCTGCTGTTCTTGCAGGACAACAGCAGCTTGCCTGCTATTGCCAGAGGTGTTCTGCCTGTACACACCACTCTGCTGTGGCTGTGTGGCAAGAAATGTGCCAGGTACTGGGTAGTTTGAGAGCGTGTAGGGATATTGCTGGTGATATTTGCTCATTCAGCTTGGTTTTGTGTTGTTCTCCTCCTTTTCCTTTAGCAGAAGCTCTGTGCAGTCACTTTATTGTTGGTTTTGTGTGTTAAAAAGCTTCTGTGAGGGCAGTTGTGGAGAAGGAGGTCACCCAGATGGCTCATTAGAACCAGCAGGTCAGGGGAGGCAGGCAAATTGAGACTCGTCTGATATGATAATCCTGCTATTGTGACTACAAGAATCATAATAATTGTAATCCTTGTGTAATAAGAGTGATAATCCTTGTGATATTTGCAATGAAAATCATTCCATGTATGAATAACTTTCATTCAAAAACAAAGTTGTGGCTAATCAATCATCAGGTGGTTATTTTCATGGCACAACTATGCCACCAGCTCTGTGCCTTGTGGCCCTTTCCTCATTTATCAGTTTCAGTCATAGCTGTTGGACATCATTAAGTGGGCTTGATATGCAAATTGAGCTGAATATAATGGTCCACAAAGAAAAGATTTGGATTAAATATAAGGCACAGTCCTAATACTAGGATTTGGTGGCCCTATAGTGCTGGAAATTAATCTCACAATTACAACACTTTTGTTCACATTGTATAATTTAAAATGTTTTAACAAATGCTTTTTGATGACTGTGATCCTCTATAGTCATAGAAACTTTACCTGCAGTTATTAAAATATAAAGCATAACAATAATTCCCCAAATCTGACCAACAGCCTCAGTGTTTGATGCTGAAATCCAGACTGCTGATTTGGCTCCTGGAACCATCTTATCTTGTGTCTCTCCCTCACCCTTTGGATGGTCACTGTCCTGACTAAATGGCCTGACTGTCCTGGGGGCCTTTGCACTGGGATGTTGTTCAAATTCCAAGTGGCAGCTGCTGCTCATGCAGGGGCCAAACTCACCTGAGCTGTAAAGACTGTTGGAAAATGCCATTTGAGGTAGCCAGGCATTCTGAGCTGACCATCTGCTTTACAGTAGGTGTTCCTGTGCCTCATCAAACCTAATTGCTCCTGTGATGGTTTGTAAAGAGGGAGGGGGGGGCTATTTCTCATCATAAACTTTGTGGTGATATTTTCTGAACTATAAATATCAGTCCTTCTTCAGATATCCACTGGATCCCATTTATCAAAGTGACAGCCAGCCAGCAAGCAAACCCTCAAAATGGGTGATAAAATTAGCTACAATCAATACTCCATTCAAAGTAATACAATTAAGCCCACAAGTTTGGGTTTAATTTCATCTTGCAGAGGACTTTGTTTCAGGACTTGATTTTTGCAATAGTCAGGGAAGATAAGCACAGATCACTTTCCAGTTCTCATTGGACAACTGCACTTATCAGGAAAAAATATTAGGGAAAGTATGGCTGATATGTCTATTGCAGGGAGACAGCTACCACAAATTTCAGGGCAAAATAGCAACAGTTCTGTAATACTTTTTTTTAATTTTTTTGAGGACTCCAAATTATGATGGATGCTGAGACAAACCACTTTCAAATTCATGTGATCACTGGTGCATATCAAATTTAGTGTGACAGAATGCATGTTGGTATTTATAACTGGAATTATCACTTAGAGGTGCATATAGCATATCAATTAATCTTACTACCAGTTGAGTGAAGAGCTTGGGCAAGTATCTAAATTTTGAATATTTGAAATAGGATAATTAAATAGGATATTTGAAATAGGATAATGAAATAGGATCATTTGAAGTAGGACTAATTGTTTGGGAGTTATACTGGCCCTAAGTAAAGGAATTTTCCAGGGTTTGGGTCTACCTCTGTATATCTGATAGTTACATATTTTCACCATTTTAGTGTTCATTTTCCCTGATAGCTGCCCTTGGGTTGCTGACGTTTGTGCAGCATCACTGCTTCATGGCCAAAAAGTGTTGCTAACTTTCAAAAATTCGGTGTGGGGCATTATACCACTGATGCTGGAGTTTGCATCATTAAGATGTGTTTGAACAAGATCTTGAATAAGAGAACAGGGTGCTAGTAGTAGTACTGATGGCTTTTTTTAAGGCTGTAAGCTGCCCTCCTGCTCCTTGTGTTCTCTCCCACCTCTGTGCACATTCACAGAGCACTTCATCCTTCAGCATTCCTGTGACTCCTCCTGCCTGCAGTGATCAGGTTCTGCTGCTGCCTTGTCACTGTCCCCCACTGCTGTAATGTTGCAATGCAATGTTAGTGAAGCCATAAATCAAGTCTGCTCTGAAAACAGCTCCTTGTAGAAAGATAAACATCTTAGAAGTTCTGCACAGTGCACAGCCCAGACACCAGGGTGATCATCTCTTTCCAGACTGATCCAAGCAAGATGTTTCCTTTTATAAACGGGGGTTGCTGCTGGCAGAAAGTTCTGTGCAGAGACAAATTCTTTGTGGGATTTGTTCTGTTTCTGTTTGATCTGTTACTTTGCCTGGAAAACCCTTTCCTTCTGCCTCTTGGATTGAGGTCCTGCTGTGGGTATGGGCCGAGGTGTCAGTGTGCTGTGTGGAAGAGGGATTGGCAGGAATTGCAAAAGGGAGTGTGGAGAGTTTGAGCAGAAGGGTTTTGGCAGCTCCAGCTCGCAGCAAATCCAGAGTGCATGATAACACTGACAAAGGAAGTGTCAGTAGTCGGTGCCACATTAAAGAAAGCCTGAACTAATCTTTCCGTTTGGGCTGTGAAAGACTCTTTTACAGTGGTGGGTGTATGTGTGCACATACACTGTGTGCTTCTGTGTGTATAAATAAAAACTGGCCTCTGACTCTTGTAATCCCTTCTTACTGGAAAAAAATGTCATGGTATTACATGGATTTTTGGTCAATTCAGGAGAAGTTGTGTCTTAGCACATTTCCAATCAATTGGTCCTGGGAACACGCCTCTGACACTGCACTTGTGTGCTGCCTTTAGGCACTGTGTGTAAAAAGGCAACTACCCCAGGAGCTTTAGCTCTGCCCAGCAGGAGAACAGCATTTTATGAGCTCTCTTGCATGCTTTTGTCTGAGAAGTGATCATGTTTGCATTATAGGTCAGATGGAAATGTTTTTTTCTGAGCAAGTTTTTTCTGTTCAAGCTATCATCTAACCCAGAGCCCAGCCATGCAGCTGCCTCTTGGGTAAATCCTCTGACAGCACAGTTCTTGTCAAACTGTTTCATTTGTTCATCTAGGTTAGAATAATCAGAGCTGCTGATGTGTGCTGCCATCAGCAACTGCATTGGCCTAGGCACATCAGTGCGTAGAGTGGTTAATTAAAAAAAATGAGCTGATCTCTGTTTGCCCTGAGCCAGGTTAAATTGTAAGGAAACTTGCAGGCAGCAAGGCCTCTCACTGGATGGCTCCTGACAGTCAAGAAGCAGATGCTGGGGGTGACTTTTGAATTCTCAGTGTGGTTGGAAATGCAGTCATCTCAGGATGACAGAGATGACAGGACTGGAATTACAGTCCTGTTTGTGTCAAGCTCTGTAGAGATGTGCTGTGGCTAAGGCTGCCAGTAGCCTTGAAATTGTATCTTCCTTTAGTGGATCCCTCACAGTGGCAGCTATTTCTGTTGAAATGCACATCAGATTTGGGAGGTGATTCCACGCTTTGGAGGCATTTTTTGGTGAGAACTGTCGTTCATAATTGAGGCAGTTCTTGCTTCCTGGATCTTTGCTTTGTCAGGTATGAGTTTGCTGTGGAAAAAGACTTTAAATGTCTTTAACTCCATGCTCTGCATCTCAGCTTCAAGGGATTTGCCCATAGCTCAGAACTACAAAGCCCTTCATCTCCCGTGTCAGGACTGGCTCTTTTGCTCTGCAAAGAGAAATGAAGGGTGCAGATTGCTGTGACACCAGCCATGGCCTGTGCTTCAGCTGCCTCACTTGCAGGACAAGAGAGCACAAGGCTCTTCTGGTCTCTGATGTGTGCAGGCATCTGAAGGTTGATGTGTACTGCTGTGAGTCCCTCAGAGATGGTAACTGTGAGGATCCATCTGACTGTGCAGCTCAGTACAAACGTCACAAAGATGGATCAATGACTAAGTGTTCCTTGGCTGTAACTGAACGATGGAAGGTGGCCCAGCACTCACGTGTTCCCTCAGAGCTTGTTCCTCCAGAATGTGGCTTTCCAAATGCCACCGGAAAGACGATGGTGACAACTCCATGTAAAACACTGTAAGTGGCAAAGTATTCAACAAATTAGCTCATTGCCTTGGAAATCAATATCATTTAAGCTATGTGTTCCAAACAGTGGCAGCACTAATCTGAAAGTGTTCCCTGATTCAGCAGCTGAATGGAAACACCCTTTAGAGAACAGGATGCTTTCTACTGTTCAGCCCACGCCTTTCTCTTTTTTGGAAGTAATTCATGTTCCTTCACAGCTGGTGAAGGCAATGAGCTCCTCTGTGTGCATGAATTCCTGAGGCAGGAGGAGAAATACTGCGATAAAAAATCAGCAGAAGTGTGACTGTGACAGAAATCTACCAAATAAGATGAGCAACCAGCTTAGCTTTGGTGTTGGACAGGTAGGATTTGCTCCTTCTTGGGGACAATTTGGTTGAATGTGGGGTTTGGGCCTTAGAGGCATTGACTGGACTTAGACAGTGATTGGATTTAGCACTCGGAAGAGCTGTTGGATGGGAGTTATAGTTTGCATAAAGGACAGAAAGTGCCAAATCCAGACACTCCTATTGGTGACTGGTGTAGTGCCTGAGATTGTGAGGTGGCAGAGGCTGACAGGTCTGTTGGGGCAGATTTTGACCTGGGACTATGAGCTTTTGCTGCCATCAGCCTGAGGCTTAGACTACCAGGACAATGGGGACTGCAAGGTGGGTAGAAATCAATGTTGCCTTGTTCTAGGACTGGGTTGAAGCAGGGGTTTGGGACATCATGCTGGATGGAAATTCAGTGTACGTGGGTGAGAGGCATCTAGCCTAACAATCTGTTTTTCCTTTAAGCTGAGTTTTGAAGGAGCATTTACGATAACCTGGGCTAGTTGATGCCTGCAGGTGTTTCCTTGTACTAAATATGAGCCAGGAAATATCTGGGTCTTCATGTAGAAATCAGTGAAACAATTTTTTCCCAAGAGCTACAGTAATTCAGCTCTCCTGACCAAAAGGAGTGGTCAGTCACAGAGCAGCCTCTCTGTGTCACAGTGAGCTTTATTTAAACAGACTTGCTTTTTACCCTAAGCTGTGTTTGTGGGCATGCCTTCTGTCTCTTCCCTTCCAGGCTGATGGGCACTGCTCCTGGCCATTGGGTGCAATCCTGCTTCACCACATCAAGCTTTATAGCTCACTCATAAAAGTAGATTTAACAGTAGCAGAAATCTAAATGATGCAGCATTATTGCAAAGCAATCCTGGCTTCAGAGTCCCTGCTTCCACAGCCATGTAAGAAGCTTGGCTAGGCAGCAACCTGACAAATGTCTCGGGGGCAAACACAGCACTGGAACAAAACAAACACATTCATTAGGGACAACACAAAGTCATGCCAAGGGGAGCACAGGACTGCCACAACTTGGCTCCCTCCACACCTTTTTTGGCTTTGGACCAGTCTCAGCCAAGACTTTCACTGCTCTTCCTAGGGTTAGGGTTAGGATTAGCATTAGGCCTTAGGGTTAGGCCTTACTGTTAGTGTTAGGACTTAGGGTTAGGCCTTGAGGTTAGTGTTAGGCCTCAGGTTTAGGCGTTAGGGTTTCTGGTTAGGCTTTTGTATTAGGGTTAGGGTTCAGGTTGGGTTAAGGGTTAGATTTAGGGGTTAGGGTTAGTGTTCCCAAAACCACAAACCCCAGAGCTCCCAGCTCACTGCAACTGTAAAATTCATGCCAACTGGGACACAGAAAACTTCCATGTTGTTGCAAAACAAACAAGAACAAACCAACACATTCTGTAGTTAGCAACAACTATTCTTACCTGTTGTTTAGATCCATTAGTGCTACTGTCACACAAGTCCACAAATTTTTTATCTCCTGTCACTCTTGGGGAGATATAATATTCTTTATTTTCCAAAAAAAGTCCCTCCACCCTCAAATTTTCATTATAGGATAGAAATGTCTTCATCTCTGTTTTTTGAGAGAATCGTTTGGCAAGTGTCTTCCTTAGTCCTACTGCAAGCAGCAATAAAAGTGCTGTCGAGACTTTGATAAGCTGTGTCTACACAATTTCACTGCAGAGTTTTGTTTCTTGATTTCCCTGTGCCGTTCTGCTGTGTCCTGGTTGTGCTCAGAGGATCTGTTTGTTCTTAGCAAGACTGCCCCAGGCGTTATTTCCCAAATGGTTCCAGCACAGCCTCTGAAAATCTGGCAGAGGAAAAGCTTAAAATCCTGTCTCTGAGAGAGGTTTGGTAGCAAAGGGCAGGTATGTGCCCACTGAGTGTTTCTCTGGAACTCTTCCTTTTTTCCCTGGCAGGGTCCACCTCTGAGGCTGACAGCAGCACAGTCCCCAAAAGCTGTCCCACAGTTTGGAGCTGATGCACTTTGAATGCAGAAATCTGGCAGCTGGAGCCAGACTTGAGGGCCTAGCAGTTGGGAACTGACTCCTTGCCAGCTCAACAATGCAGTCCCTTGAATTGTTTCGGGTATAAAAAAAAGCTTAAACAAGATTCATCAGCTGTTGGTTTTTTCTCCTTTTAGGCTCTCCAGAAGCTAAGGACTTGTAGGGCATTTTGGGAGAGCTTTTCTAACCATCACCACTCAGTTTGTTCTGCAGCTCTTTGACACATACTGTTTCTTTAAACAGTTCAGTATTATTCAGAAAAATTGTGTGCCCGTGAATAAATTTAATTTTGGATGCTCCTTTGACAGAGACTAAAGTCTGTGAGAGCCCAAATGAGGTGTTAGCAATGGGTTTGTAAAAGAGAGTGTGTCCTTAACATAATGATGGAACCTCCTAATATGCCATTATATTCCTCATGCATTTTGGTGATACTGTTTGCTAGTGGGTGATCTTGAACACTGGTAACTTGTTTTGTAGTACCTTAATATTAAAAATGTATCAAGCAGTTTGCCTTTTCACAGTGCCTGGTGTCTGTGGATGCCTTTTGAACCAAGTGCGTTATCCTGACAGCAAACATGATAGCAGGCTGTGAAAACAAACCTGGTCTGAGTTCAAAGGGAAGTTATCTCCATTATACCCAGGGCATGTGAGTCAGCACTAAACCTGGCTGAGTTTTCTTTGTGTCCATCTAAGTATTGCTATAAAACATTGATATATCCCTTTTGATCTCCACAGTACTCTACTAAATCACCTGCTAGAGAAGGAAAATATTTATTTATTTATTTGTTTGTTTGTAATTAGTGAGCAGCCCATGAAACCCACTGTAAGATCAGACTGCACCCCTGTCTCAGTTGCATCCCTCTGGCTGCAGCCTGACTCTGTAAGACAAAAGCCATTTATAGGGCAGGGGCTCTTACAAGCCAGCAAGGAGTTTTCCCCATGAGATAACCACCTTCCACAAGCATCCTGCATTTGGGAAATCAGGGATTAACAAGGACAAGGGAAAGCTTGCAGAGTGGGTGAGGCAGCATCCTGCCTTGGGTTGGTGGCTGAGGGGACACCCCAAGGGTGAACATCCTCCACCCTGAGCTTCCTCCAGCTCAGGGCAGTGGGGAACCCTGACTGTGCAGCTCTGTGCACACCTCCCTTGGGGAAACAGCTGGAATTCCTCAGGCAGCTCTGCTCCAGGCTAATAGGTCTTCTTTTCCTCTTAATGCTGGAAATTTACAGTAAAAATGAAGTCTTGTAAAGCTCTTTTGCAGCCAGCCTGGGCTTCCCCAGAGTGTGGAGGCTCAGAATCAGAGCTGCCTGAACCAGATGAGACAGCAGGAGCCCCGAGAGCAGGAAAAGCCATTTAAAGCTCTTCTGCTTATATCTCTCACTGCTGAACTTGCTGAGGGGGTAGATGTTAATTTAATGAGTACTCATTAAATTATCTTACAGTAGCTCAGATAGGTCCCAGCAGGTTCCTCGAACATGACACAGGATTTTGTTTTGTATTGTTTGGGCTTAATTAGTTTTTCTGAGGGACAGTTATAGTTCTAGCAGGGAAGGGTATGGAAATACCACTGTACAAAACTTTGTGGAGAGACGTAATGTTAAACTCCACCTATGCTCATGCTGGTTTTAGGGTAATACTTAAAATATAGTTCAACTTTCAATATTTCCCCCCCAACATTCTAACTGAATTTTTTTTTGAGATGTTAGAAACAATAGCTTCAAACAAAGAAAAATACTGTAAAGAAAAAACAGTGCACGTATCTTAAATGAATTTAATGGAAATGAAGAAGTTTTTGCAGGGGTTTGCAAAACGGGGAAAAAATCAAACACATTTGTCTTGGGATCCATCATAGTTTTCAGATTTCCCACAGATACAGAAGATGAGTTGTTCACAACACTATGCTCAGTGTGAGCTGAAGAAATGAATTTTACCTGGGATGCACAGTTATAGGTGAGGTGTGACACCTCTCGCAGCAGGAATTAAATCAAAAAAATAGACCTGGAAAAACCCCAGTGCCTGGAAGTGTGGAAAAGGAGAAAAAGTGAGAGATTTGAAACAAAGAAAGTACCTGTGAGTGGTCACAGATGATGTTTTCCAATGCTGTTCCTAAAGACAAGTAACTGACAGATTATTGGAGAACAAGCTTGTGTTAGAGATAATTGGGGACTAATTAGCAGCAGGGATCAGTGTCCTCAGTGCTGCAATCCTGGCCGAGCTGGGTGATGGGCAGTGAGCCACTCGCCGTGCCCAGGACTCACAGGGCTGTCCGTGCCCTTCGTGGGGTCACTCCTGGTGCACCCTCCAGCTCTTCTCTCTGGAGAATCCCTTTCCTCCTGCCAGGGGAAACACAGGTGTAACCCATGGATTGTGCAGAAATGGACAAGCCCTCTAGGCAGCCATAATAAGGTCCTTTTCCTAGCTGGTGTGGCTGATTCACCTCTTCCCTTCCTGGAGGTGTGATATCCTCCGGGCTCCAAACCCTCCTCTCTTACAGGAGTGGAGCAAAACCCCCTGCGGGCCTCCAGCGCTGCTCTCTGGTCCTGCTGTTTTCCATATCACTGAATGAGAGAGCTCAGATCAGGCACAGAGTGAACGAGCAGGATGTTCAACAGCTAGTTTTATGTGGAAAAAAAAAAAAAAAAAAAAAAAAAAAAAAAAAAAAAAAAAAAAATTTTTTTTTTGTCCCCCCTTATTTGGGCTGACAGCTTATCAGCGTGAGTCAGGCCTGGAGAATGAACACTGTGTTACATGGGTTTACATATAAATTAGCTCCCATTTTCTCACAGGCAGCCTGGGCATTTCCTGCTGGTTTAGCAGAATTTCCCAGTGATTGGGGTTTTGAAGGTCCACACAGCCTCTGCAATAAGAATACTTGCTGATGTTAGAATTCAGTTTTTATTGGAGATGAGGTGTGGTCTGGCAGTTTATTAACAGCTGAACTGCTCTGCAGCTGGCAGGCAGGTCAAACCCAAGGCACCATTAGTTAAACTAACCCAGTATTCCATGCTACATTTGTTTTAGGGAAATATGGAAACAGTCTCAGCTCCCTCTGATAAATAAATAACATGCCAGGCTTGCAAATTGTATTTTAAAGGAAACTTTAGGTTAGTATTTCCATGCTTCTGAAACAGGCACCCAAAGTAGGCTTCAGCTAGTGAAGGGTTGGGAGGAACATCTTGAATCATTTACCTGAAATGATGGATTTTGGATGAACTGAGGTTTCCAATGGCCACAGCAACTGAAGATACTTACTTGAAAGCCTTTCAGGAAGGAAGGACTGTGATGAACTTATGCTGTGGATGTGGACATTCCATATTGTGAACAATTCCTGAAGTGCTTTATCCTGTAGTAGAAAGTACAGTAATGACAGAGGCAAAACTGCCTTCAAGGGCTGAGCACTCTGAACTCTCTGTGGATATCAGCAGCTTATTTTACTGAGATTGATGCCAGAGCTGTCCAAGGATCACAGAACAGATGCAGCTGGGCAAATGGGGAACTATGGTGAGAGAGGGCAAACCAAGACCTTGGGGGAGATGTTTGGTGGATCCCAGGCTGAGAGGAGTAATTGCTGTTTCCTTTCCAAGGTCATCTCTGGAAAAGGGCAAGGATACCTCCAGAAATGAGCCACGAATGGGTTTTATTACAGGTCTTATATTTTCCAAATACAAACTCTGTGTCTGCGTGTGTGCTTACTTTTTAAGAGTATGTATAGTACTAACCATGGTAAACCTGTGGTTTCTAGTCAATTTAATGATGCTGTAAAATGTGGTTTATGGCTGACTCTCTCTGTGTTAATGCCTGCAGGAACCTGGGGTGATTTTTTTTTTTTTAATTTGCAAGAAAACCAGACAATGACTGCTCCTGATTTTGTGGTTGAGAAGTTCCTGATGCCTGTTTTTGTTTATTTGAAGGGTTCTTCTAGTGGAACCCTCAATGCCTTTCCCAGGAGCAGGAAAGAGGCTGTTTCATTAGCTTGGTCTATCAAACAGCTTTATCCACATAAACACTTGTTTTGTTATCTGCTTCCAACACTTCCAGAATGGAACTGGGATCTGCTAAAATTCAAGGAGATCTGATGCAAGCTGACCAATTATTGTAGGAATTTAGTGCAGTGTTGTTAAAAGAAATGAATAAAACATTAGTGATGAACTCTTAACTTGGACACAGAACAGTTCTCCAGAATACAGATTGTTTTCATACTTCAATACTTTCTCCATTATGAAGTAATTAACTCTCATTTGTTGTCTTTTAAGAACAGAAGCTTTTGTTTCAAACATGGCATCTTCCTCTCTTCCCATATATCTTTTTGCAGTTTCTTAGTCTTTACTGTTTCGGATGAAAGATTCTTGTTCTTCTTTGTGTCACCAGAACAAGAGCTGAATTTTGATGTTTTCAATTTCCTGCAGCAGAAGTATTGTTTAAGATTGAGTTCTTAATATCTTTTTCCCCCCAGTAAAATTAGTATTTATTTCCTTGCTAAGAACCGATTGCAAAAATATGGGAATGTCTGCATCTTCATGAGGTGACACAGATTTTAGCAAATTATTTTATTTACTTCAAATGGTGATTTCCTCTAATCATCCCAGCAAACCTAGATTAGCAGTGTGATATGCATTGCAGAGTTTGACATCTGCTGTATATCATAACTGAAAATGCTTGACTTTGCCATCTTATTTCAATATCTTTCTCTTCCACTGCCTGCTCTTTGAACCGGCCGACAGAAATCAAAATCCAAGTGCAAAAGGGGCTGTAATTCAACCCGTGCTTGAAGAAACAAAAACCTGATTGGTACTTCGATGGAAATGAAATACAATTTACCTTTCTTAGTACAACTGCAACAAAAATCCAACAACAGAAGGGTCATGGATTTAGTTCTAAGACAGATTTGTGTTGAATTGGAAAACTGCCTTGAGTGTTGGAGGACAAAAGGCCTGATGTACCACTTCCTAATTTAAAACTTGTTTGTGCTCAACTGGTTTAATTTTATGAATATTCTTAGGCAGGGGGTTAAAAAATAATCATTTTATGAATAGTTTTGATGATGACAGCAATTTTTAATTTGTGTTGTAACCTAAGCAGCATGTAAGCAGACCTTTGAGTAGCTTCTGTTGATCCTTGTATCAGAATAGTATTCCAGAATTCTTTGGCCTTTTTTGTTTTCAGGCCCTCTTTTCACCAGGGCACAAGGTAAATAGTGGAATTTAATTAATTAAATGCATTAATTAAAATCCATTGCTGCTGATTAATTGCATTCCATATTTTTTTCAAATGTAGCCTGTTTTTTCCTACTAAGGCTGAAAAACTTCTTCTTTCTAGTCCTGTTCTTTACATTTCTCAACCCCATGTAACTTTGGCTTCAGAAAGAGACAACTCCTTCAGGAAAATTTCACAGCTATCTTGACAAGGCAGAACAGTAATCTTTGAAAGGCTGTTGCAAAGGATTTGTCAAACACCCATGTAGGTGTGTGGTTTAACCACCAGGCCACATTGCTGTGAATTTTCTGTTTTGTCATGGATTTTTTTGGTCATGGTGTTGTTGTTTTGTTTTGGGTTTTTTTGATCTTAAATAACTGTGAAATGTGACAGAGCTTAGGCTGAAATGATTCAGAAGTGGGGTTTGAACTCATCTTTGCCACCTCCCAGGTCAGTGATTCCTATTCTAGATTATGGAATTATTTGCTCTATTTTGGGGGTTATTTGGTTGAGGGTTTGGGGTTTTTTCCCCTCTCAATAAGAAATGAAAGCAAGTGTAAATCTCGAAATTTACAGAATGAAAAAAATTATTTCTTCCTGTGTCTTGCATACAATGCTCATTCTTGGAGATGAATCAGTGCATAATATCCATTTTGACACACTGAACAAGACTTTGGTTTAGGTGCTGTGTATTTTATCCTAATTCTTACTTTTATTCTTTCAATCAAATCCCCCACCCCCCATTTATTAGCACAAAGCTCTGTGGGAAGTACAGAAGTCCTCCTGTAAACTCTGCTTCCTTCTTTTTTTTTTTTCTTTTTTCCTCTCTGTTTTTTTTTTAATGCCAAAAAGCTTCAAAAAGACACTTGAAATCCACAGGGGAAAGAGAAATTAGACTCCAGCTGACATGACTGAATTTTAAACTGCTAAATATTTTATAGTTAGATTAGATAATGTGAGGTTCCACTAAGCGCAGCATCAGTCTGTTTGGGAGTTTTGCTTTTAACTCAATCTGTGCTTCACCATCTTGATCAAAACTGCTGCAGGACTTTGCTGCAAAGTTGAGAGAACTTTGATATTTCCCAGCATTTCTTGTAAGTGATCTCCGCTTCACGCCTTGCTGATTAGGGTTCACCTTATTCTCCAGGAGCTGCAGAAAAAAAACCCAAAGTGCTTCCTTGGACTGGCTCTTTCTGGCTCCAGCTGATAAAGGTGGAGGTGCTGTCTCTGTCACTTCTGAAAATGGCTGCAGATGGCAAATCCTGCAGTTCTCCTCTCCCAAATGATATGGCAATTCTTTATCATAATGTTCCTCTGACCCCTCTCACACCCTGCTTGGACCTTGGGCCCAGACTGGGAATTTTGCTGGGTATATGTAATTTTTTTCTTTTTAGGGAAAGATGGGATAATCCAGGACTAGCATGCTGAGTTGACTGATCCAATGAAAATAATTACATTTTTCACTTTTCTGAAAATATGTATTTAATTGACTGTAGGCAGTGTAGCTGAAAACACACTCCACTTACTTTGATCTTTTAAATATGGTCACAAATGTCTGAGAGACTCCAGTGCAGTCAGACAATGCTGAGACACATCCTAGAGCACTGTGCTGTGAATTCTTTTGGACAGAAAGAGGTGAGGGCAAGCAGCAGACTGGTGTGGGCCAGTGAACCAAGGGTAATTCTATTCTACTTTTTATTTTCATTCATTCCATTTAGATTAGAAAAATAAAACTCAGTTTGGGAATCTTTCTTGACAGCAGTGAAACCTTCCAAAGTGCCTGGATCTTGCTGAGGAATGTTGTTTGTGGGCATGCTGTGCCTTCAGGGCAGCTTTGAGGTTCTGCTGTGAGATGAGACTAATGGGATCTTTCTGGTGAATCTCTGCTGTTTCTCTGATGCAGCAAACAGGATCACAGACCCCTCAGTCCCACGTTGATAATTATTGCTCTGCAAATGGTGATTCATTTCATCTGCCTGTTTGCTGCATGTGGATCTTCCTCTTCAGAAGGAGCAGGCTGTTTTTCAGCTTGAGGCAGAAGAGGCTGCTATGTTGGAGGTCAAACAGTGTTTTAGTTTTTCGCTTCTCTCTGCTGAAGACAACCCACAGTTCTTATTTCAGGATGTTAATGCTGAGCTGCCACAAGGGCCTGGTGCCTTTGTGAAGTGACACCTTGGTGATGTGTGACACTGAGACAGTGCTCAGTTACTGGAGCACAAAAGCTGGCATGGATTTGTGCCACTGCACGTGCTCCCAGAAACAGCAAAGTGTGGGAGGATGTATTTTCTGCCCTCACAGCAGTCCAGTGTGGAGAGAAGGCAGGGTTTCATAGCAAGAAGCCAATGTCTTCTATTCCTCATAGTCCTTCAGAAGCACCTCTGTAGATCCCCTCCTTGCTATGCAGCTGGATCCTACAGCCTGGCTGCTCTGAAATGCCTGGGCACAGCCTCTGGAATCCATCCACACAACCACTGCACTGCCACTGCCTCCCTCTTCTCTCCTGTGGCACAGCTGTGTGTACAGGAGCTCCCTTGGCCTCATTTTTTCCCTCCCCCTATAGAGCCATCATGTGTTTCACATTGTGCTGGCATGGAGAAGCTCAGGGAGACATTTGCATATATGCAAAGCTTCACAGAATGTGCTGAGAGACTTAACCTCTTCTTGGGTGAGTTGTTTTTATTTGCTTGCCCGAGAGCCTTCCTCCATCCTGTTCTCTCTGTTTATTAAAGGCACTTTGCACCTTCCCAGTAAAATAGCTATTATTTCTTTCCACAGCAGTGGCAGCTTGTTACCCAGTGCCTGTCATCTTTTCTGATGAATTAGTCTTTTTCTTGCACGTGCTGAGGCTGTCAGAGGTTGTAGAGTGAAAGATGATGAGTGGTTCCCCCACAGCTGCTGGGGAACAGTTCCCTCCATGGCACTGGGACCAGCACAGCTGAACTGCCACAGAGAGGGACATTTGCAGCCCAATTTTAAAGGAAGGTAAAGTGTTGTGAGCTTAAACAAGGATGAGGCTGTACTGCTGAATTTTCATGGGAAGAGAATACAATTAGGATGTTTAAACTGCAGTTGTTTCCAAGGTACTTCTTCAAGTTAAAATGGAAACTTTATAAAACCTCAAAAATCATATGCTGAGTATCACACATACCATTTTTCCAAGTCTGTAAGAATCTGTAAAAACAGCAGAAAAATGAAGTAATTTATTTCAATGCTTGGTGTTGGACAAACAAAAGGTGCAGTCCCTGGAGCAGTTTCATTAAAATATTGAAGTACTGGATGGAGGAGAGAGAGGCAGGCTTACAATTATGCTGTATTTGATATCAGATGTTATTGCAATGTCCAACCAAAGCCAGGGACCTACTCCATCAGCAGTTTATATATATGGAAATGTGCCTTGTGCCCCTGCCAGGTTTTGTCACAAATTGATGATTACGAGGACCAGGCCATTTGAGTATCCAGCCTGAGAGGCCTTAAAAAGCCCTTTAGTGAGAGTGCTGCCAAGCTGCTTGCCTTAGGATGTTTCAGCACTGGAGGCACCTCAAGCTACTGGAGCTTTTTGAAAATCTTGGCTGTGAAGTCTGAAGCTGTGAATATCTAATATGTGATGGCACCAGGCCCAGCTGGAGTACAAACACACATACAAAAGCACATGAGAATATGAACAGTGCTAACAAGATAGAGATACTGTGCTCTGCTGCTGCTCTCATCCCACTTCCATAAAATAGTGTATTGGAAAGAAGAATTTACTCTCTGTCCATTCCTTCTAGCCTTAAGGCTTAATTCTGAACTTTATGGGACTTTCTGGTTTCCTCTGTTTTTTCATCTCCCCTTTCAACTTAACGTTGCCTTTTAGTTTTATTATCTTGAAAGCTCAGAGAGACTCTGAATTTTATCTGCAGGGAAGCTCATTTGTTTTTAAATGATTTTCAGTTTGAAAGTTGGGAGATTACAGGCAGCTGTAAAAAAAAATCACCAACCAATAAAGATGAGTTTCTTGGTTACCTGAAAACTGAAATGGGTTCCAAAGGAGAGTTTAAAAATTAGATTCTTTTGGGTAGTTAGCCAGTGATTTTGCACCTTGAGGCCTGTTAAACAATGAGAGGCACTTGGATTTCTGCACCTCTTATTGTCTGTCAAACACTGAGCTGTGGCAGGACATGAGCTCTGCTGGATATCGAGCAAGTGAAGAGATCACTTACCCTGTGGCACTCTTGTAGTCAGCTTTTCTAAAAATCTCCCAGCATTGATGAGGGATGTGTGTCCCCCTGCTCTGATCTGGCAAGGTCAGCTTGGAGGGTGACAGGCACACCAAGAAAGGGAGGCCAGGCCCTGGTGAGGTACCTGGCTCTCCTCACCAATGGGCAAGAGTTAATTCTTAGCATTGCATTCCTATCCCTCGTGACTCCAGGTTATCAAAGTTTGGGAGCATCATGACACAGACCTTTGTTTGTTCCTGGGTTTTCTTTGGCATAAACTTCATTTCATGAAAAAGGAGCGAGTGAATCAGGAAAATGATATAGCTGTCAGGAGATTTTTATGTTTTGAAAGACAGGTGATATTAAAATACTTTCTAATGGATGGTTAAGCTTAATGTGATTAATAGATCATTTTTGTGTTCTGCAGTTAGGGTGATATATAGGAAAAAGCAGAATAGAAACCCCAGGGAAGCAATATTTTCATCCCAGTTTTTTTTCTTCTCCTTTTTTTAGTTTCTTTTTCTTGCACCTCTATTTTTTTTCCTTTTGTTACTTTACTGACATTGTTTTGCTTTTAAGGAAAGATAATTGTGAGAAGAGGAAATTCAAAATGAAGGCATTTCAAAGTTAGTCTTCTAGTATTTTCTAAGAAAACTCAGATTGACTGTGTTTTCCATTTCAAGTTCTGTGCTGTGCTGTCCCTGATAAGAGACTTCAGTGGTTTGAATGAACACCAAAGTATTTGCCTAAAGCAAGAAAATTGGCAAAAAACAACTCAAGGCTGTCTTTTAATGGACAATGTTTGTTCCTTTCTGCAGTGATTCTCTCATGACTGTGATCGGGATTCTGAGGACTGTGGTACCTGCAAGTAATCTGGTGCAGATGCACACACAGAGGCACAGTGGGAGGAAAAACACTGCATTTGATCTGAGGGATCAAACATTTGGAGAATCATCTGATCTCACGGATATCTGCTCCTTTTCTTCCCCACATTATTTTTTTTTTAAAAGATGCATCCCTAATCAGGCTTTGCCACTGCTCTGTAAACAGCAGGGCTGTTAGTGATGCTGAAAGATGAAGAGATTGGCAAAGAAAGACAAGGGAGCTTTTCTTCTCTCTTGTGCTTTAAATATTTATTCTGGTTGTGTGCTGGTCCACTTGCTTCTTATTTGGAGAAAGGGACCTCAAACCTAAAGTGATACAACACCAGAGAAGTATTATGCAGACTGCAGTAGATGTTTTTTATATTCCTATATCACATCCTACCTGGTGGGGACAGAGAAGCTGCTCCTTTGGGACACAGCCCTCGTCCAGTCCTGTCTCCTCTCTGGCACTGGCTGGTGCTGGGCACCTGCAGGTGCCCAGGAGTGGGAGGGCTCTTGGGGCAGCACTTTTCCAGTCCTGCAGGCTGAGCAGCATCTTCAATGCTTGCCCAGAACTGCCAGAGTTTGGGTGGGGGTACTCATTCCTCTGCAAAGCCTCCCTACCCTGGGCAAAAAGTGTTGTAAGCATGGGCCAACCTTCCTTTCTGTGGAGTGAAGCAGCATTCCTACCTCTCTGTCCTTCGAGACATCTGGATTTTTATGCCTGCTGAAGCAGTTTCCAAAGCTGTGAAAGCATTTCTGCTGTACCTCTATTAAAAGCCAAGCATAATCAAGGCAGGCTTTTTTTTTTTTTTTTTTTTTTTTTTTTTTAAGTCTTTCAAAGGTAATTTCTGACTTATCAGTGTGTCAAGGTGCTTGGAATAGGTTTCACTCTGTGTGTAGCACTGTAATTCCTTCTAGCCTTGATGTGTATTTAAAAAGGAAAATGTGTAAGTTCCCCATTCAGCTTCACAAATAACAGCCTCACAAATTCCACATGGGATGATTTATCACTGGCTAAAAAAGCAGTGGGATTTCAACCCTTAACTGTGTGTTTCCTGCATAAATCCACCAGTCTGACACTGATCTAAGCTGCTGTAAAGAAGTCTCAGACAGAATTTCTTCTTGTTTGTTGCGAGCATCTAAAGTTGATTTTCTGACTGCACAGCAGAAATACTTTATTTGCTACTTACATGAGCATAATTTTGTGACCAAATTACTTAAGTCAGCAACTAATTTCACTGCTGCCTCAGACCTGCTTTAAATGAACAGGTATATTCATCAATCACCTCCCTTCTTCTTTGAGTACCAGCCTAATCAATACGTGAAAGAGCTGTTTAAACATTTTCCTATTAAAAAGGAAAAAAGTGCAGGTAGACAAAACAGCAGAATAAATATTGGAGAGAATTTTAGGGACAGGCTTCAAAGTTTGATGCTATTCTGCATTAGGACTTTATAAATCACTAAGCAAGAAGGATTATGCAATGGTACCATTCCACCCTAAATTACCAGGGCAGGGTGATTGCAGAGCTGTGGTTGCATAGAGACATCTGACAGCTTTGGAGCTTGGATAGTTTTTAAAATACCTCAGTGTAAAGGGATCACGTTTTGCTGAGCAGTGTGAGCACTGAAAGCACATCCCTGTCATAAAAAGCAAAGGAAACACTGTGGATGTGCTCTGTGCTGGCCATCAAATGCACAGATGCAGAGTGTCTTGCTCAAGACTCCTGTGTGCTGGGAAAAGGGCCAGGAAGGGGTGGAATAAGGTCTCTGGAAGAGCTGTGGTGTGCTGGGCCTGTCAGAGCCCACCAGCTCTCAGGGAACATGACTGGTGTTGGGGCAAAGGCAACGCTGTGGACTTCTTGCAAGGAGCTGGGTTTGTATTTCTGAACTGGTCACAGCTGAGCTCTGCCAAAGGTTACCTGCACAACCTGCTGGCTGCAAAAAGTGAGGCATTTTAAAGTACAGGTGTTACTGTGCAGTGATGCCTAAGCCATATCAGAGGTGCCCAGAGATGAATCTGTGATTTAGCTTTTTATTTCTGATCTAAGCAATGATTGTTGGCACAGCAGTCTGGGCATCAGGGCTCCAGCAGCATGAGGGGGTTCCCACTGTGTCCTCACAGGGGGAGATGGAACACAAACCTCTTGCTGAGAGCTCGGGGGTGGTCTCAGTTTGCAGAAATTCCACAGGAATGGCCACTGGCAAAAGAAGGATGCGAGGCATCATGTAATTGATAGCTGGTGGTGCAGAAATCTTTGCTACCCAATTAAAACCCATCAGCCCCACAGGGCTCTGCATGCCACTGGAAGTTACCATTGTCCTCCTCATCCTGTGTTTTGCAGTGTTGAGGACTTTTTGGTTTATTGACTTATTTTATGCTCTCAGCTCTTGTTCTTGTGCTGCATAAGAATGAAGTGACTAAAACCTGTTTGCAAACCAGAAATGCTAATTGTTAGAAATATAATTATCGTTTCTTTTGGAAAATTAATTAGAAGCCTGAATTAATGCTTTTATATCATGATTCATTTGAAAGAAATGTTTAGTTAGATATAAGCTTTGTTTGCATGTTCAGTGTAGTAAGGCTGAGTCTGAAGTTCTTGCATGAACAATATCTTTCTCTCTCCCTCTTTGTGTTTAAAATATTTCCTTACTTACATATTTAACAAAATGGAGGTTTAATAACTTCCTTTTATCTCTCTAAATGTACCAGTTAAGTCATATTAGTCTATTTTCCACCTGTAAAACTACATTTACATGCTTAATCACATAATCTCTTAAACCCATTATTACCTGCAGCAGGTGCCTTTATAATCAGAATTTTTTTTCTCTTTCAAAGTAAAAAGATGCTTCATTATTCAGAAAGTGAAGGTGTCTCTTCTGGATATTGTGTAGAAGAGGACATGCTGCTGCATGTTAAAGAAACATGAGCTGTGCAGATCAGCTTCCCTGTGGAGGAGGTAACAGAAAATCAGTATATTAAATGCAGCTCTTTATTTACATACCTCTGTGAGTGCTGCAACAGAGGCCACCACAGAGCAAGCACTCTGAAAATTCTGCCTTCCACAAATGCCATCCTGAAAGCTAATGGCACCTTCCTGGGAGGCTTCTCTACCCTTACAGATTTAGAGGGCAGGAAAAAGTCCTGGGAACACCAGCCCTGCTAACCAGCACTGATTTTCTCCAGGGGTGACTGCTGAACAAAACTGAAAACTAACAGCTGGCTTTAAAGACTGAAGCCTTCCTCACATGTTAGGGAAAGAGTGATTGGCCCTGAGTGATGTTAGGTCTAAGTTACAGAAAGACTTTTCTTTGCAGTAGTTATCCTTTGTACCGCATCTCAACTCCTTTTTTCCTTAATTTGAAAATGTCTGGGGCTGCTTTTCTTCTTCTGTTTGTGTACACTTTTAGTACCTGCTAAAATCAGTGCCTCTAAGGAAGATTTCATTTGCCTCAGTGCAGTAGGGCACTGCTCTGCCATCTAAAACCCTGGGTTGGCAAAACAAAACCAAAGCTGAAAAGATTCCCACCTACTGCTCCTCTAAATCCCTGTTGATCTGTAGGGGATGGGAGAAGAGAATTGCTCCCTTCAAAGACAGGGGCATTCAGATGAGGAAATTTTAAAAGCTGCACGTTTGTTTCAAATGGATCCTATTTAGCTTGACAGTAAAAGAGCCACAGGGCTGAATTTTATTAGACATTTGTGCAACAGGCATTAAATGTTTCATGTTAGGAATATATTAAATTCCATAAGAAAGAAAAAAAAAAGCCACATTCAGAACAGATACAGAAAAGGAGTAGCATTCCTCTGAGATTTTTGTGCACTGAAAACCTGAAGACTGAAAAAATAAGTGATGAAGGCAATACAGAGGATTTCATCACATTTCCTGCCTTAGCTCTGCTGGACCTTATTTTGACTTATTTTTATATTTGGATTTTTTGGGGGCTTGTTGTGGGATTTTGAGCATCTGAGTTTTTGCCAGTTCATAAAACCACCCTCAGAAGTGTCAACAAAATCCCATCATTACTTCAGCTCTTGCCATGAACTTGCTGGGCCAAGGTAACTTCTTGAAAAGCCAGAGCCAAGCGAATGCTCTCTGAGTGGCATTAAAATCAATTTGGAGCATCAGTCCTGAAGAACCAAATCCTCCCATCTTCCCTTTTGTAGCCTCTTTGATTTGGGTATTGTCACGGATTTGTGCTCAGTGAAGGTGAGAATTCTGCCTGTTTGCAGAGAAAACAGCTCTTGGGCACAAGTGAAATGATGGAAAATGGACCTGATTGAGACAAGACGGGAAAAAAATTGTGCAGTGTTGTAACTCCCCGACTTGAGCTTGAATTAAAGGAATCTTTTCACTGCAGGTGACTGTAATGTTTGTGCACCCTCAACTCTGAGAGGAAAAATATTCAACAGAATCTAGGTGTGGGGCAGTTTCTTGCTGTAGTCTTCACTGTAGTGACATCACCATGTGGTGGGGTTCTCTTCTGCCTGCCACTAATTGATAAATGTTTCCAGGGTAGGATTATATAGAGGGTTTTGCTCCATATCCTCTTGCAATAGCAAATAAATGTTCCTCAGCACTGAAACAATACGAGTGTGTTCTGACCCGGGGAGTCATAGACAGGCAGACACACAGATTGCTAATTGCACTGCCTATAATCATCTCCATTTCATAGACAACTTACACCCTGCATTCCTCTGCTCCCATCTGGCTCTGTGCATTCCTGCTTCTGCCTTTTAGCCACACAGCATTAACTATATTATAGATGCCAGGGTGGAAAAACATCATCCTTGGAAGCACGTGGGGGAGGACTGGTGAACGACTGGCATTAATCATGCTGCAATTAGATTTCCTTGTTGAGATTTTGATAAGTCTTTGGGTGACCAAGCTAACAAACTGTCAAGCAGTTCTCATCACTAAGCTGTGCTGGTTCATATCCACTGTTCTCAATAGGAATTTCCTTTTAGCAAGTTAGAGGAGCAATCAGGGGGCAAGGATACAAATTTGTGTGCTGTGTGTGGGTGGGATCTAACCTTTGTGGGCTTAGCTCTGATATCATGGCACCCTTAGTGACAAATATAGTGGGACTGGAGCAGTACTGGGAGGGCACTGCAGTCCCCTGGGGTGATGTACACATCTGACACACATCTGAGAGCTTGGAGAAGGGCCCCAAGTGTTCAGTGGAGGTTCACCTGACTGATTCCAGAACAAAGCCAGGAGTTACTGCTGAGGCTGACTGCACAGAGCAAAGGCCCAGCATTTCAAAAGGTCCAAAAGGAAGTGGTGGCTTCCCCATTTCCAGCAGTCTTTAGCCTCAGCCAGGTTACATCCTCAAATAGAAACTTTGGACAAATAAAAACTCTGAGGGCAGCACGGGAGCAGTCCAGTAAAACAGAAAACCTTTCCCTATGTAGTGTAACTGCTTTAATCTGGTCTAAACTCTCTGTGTTTTTAACAGCAAGAGAGAATAAAATGCCTTCCAGGTCTGTAGACAAGAGTTTGCTTTGAATACCTTTCCTGAAGCACCAGCAGTGACATGTCTGAAGGGTGATGTGACATCTTAGCAGATTCTGAATCACCCAGGATGCTTTCTGCAAGTGGGAAGCCAATGTGACTCGTGATGTAGTTCATGTTGAGGTTTCTCAAGGCAAAGCTGTTTTGACAGCAGCAGTGTGGCTTTTGTGTTATCCTTTGGTTTATCAGAGGAATTATATCTTAGGTTTGTTATTAAGATTTCATTTCGCTATCTGGGGAGCCTTGACAGGTTATGACTATTTGCTCATATCGATGACTCAAAATGCTGCATCTGGACTGGATTATTTTCAGAGGCCTTGTATGTGCTCTGTCAAAGATGTGGAGCTAGGCCTGGACCATAACCAGGTATTGAGGGGTCTAAATATATTGTTCTAGTTTTTATACCTTTGTCCAGAATAAAGATTTGTCAATATAAAGACCTCTATGAGCTTGAAAGCTATTACAGACTTAAGGTAATGGCCTTCAAATGTCTGAATAGTGTTCTTTTGCCTGATGTCCCCTCATGATAATTTTGTATTTCCTCCTGTTCCATGTACAGTAGTAAGTGCTGACTTCCATTCATGTTTGGGGAGCAACAGGGTCACTGTCCTGAAAACCTTGTCCTTCATATGCAGTTCCTATGCTTAATGTTATGTGGTACTTGAGAATAAACATCTATTGCCTATTAGTCCTCTTAGTCAAGGCAGAATGAAAAGCAAATCTGAATTTCCTTCCCTCTCTATCACCAACTTCACTTTCTCTTGGCATTCAGTAGATCCTGAAGGAAAAAGCTGAGTGTCTGGGTCACACTGGAGCAGTAACAAACCAGATGGCATCTCCATATGTGACAGACCAGGAGGTTTTGAGGCTGTGCATCTGCTTTTAAGAATCAAGTTTAAAATGACTTGACAGTCCTGTCAGATGGGCAGCACGGAGCTGCTCCAGCAGGTGATAAAGCTGCTACAAGGCAGAAGGCTGCTCTGAATTTCCCAGTCTGGAGTTTGTGTGCACTCAGATGAATCTGAATGTGAGCAGGAAGATGCAGAGTGGTGTCTGGCCAGGCCATTGTCTGAGACATGCCCTGGAATTAAAGTCAGAAATTTGTCTAGCTCTTGCAGAAGTATTTGGAATGTGCCTTCTCTAGGACTGAATGATTATTTTTAGTTCTTCAGGTACAATGATGTTTTGTCAGCAGAACTCAGCTTGATGCTGGATCCTTGTCCATCTCTGACTAAGGGATTTCTGCATTCCTTACAAATCAAATCATTGGGACTGTCAAATTTTTATAGACTGTGTTATTAATAAGACTTCATGGTGTTCCCTGCTTTAGGAACAAGACTGCAGCTCTGCAGTTCTCTGTGCCCTATTTACCCAGCAAAGTCTGTTCTGCTGCTGCTGTGCCAGGGCTGCTTCTGCCTGATCAGAAAACCTGAGGAGTGTAAAAATAATCACCAGTTTCTGCTGTCTGTATGGGTGGATTTGCTTCATTTGGTGCAATGTCTCACACTGTCATTGTTTGCTCAGGCACAAGATCCATCTTTTGTTCCCCCTGCCCTAGGATGGAAAATACTTGATCAGGACTTTTTATTTCTGCTGAAGGCCTACATGGCTTTATCCAAAATCCATCTGTTTGTTAGAAGATGAGACACAGGAGCCTGTATGCTTATTTGGACTATTTTCAGTATTCCTATACCCACTGTAGGATAAGGATCATTATCCTGAGTTTTGTTTTTTATTTTTGTCTTCATAATTCCATGCAAAACAGTAGAATAAAAGCTAGATGCAATCCTGGAATACAGCTTGAAATAATTAGTGGAGAAAGATTTCAAAATTCAGGAACATGTTGTTTAATTTACTGGAGGAATTTGTTAGGAAAGCCTAATTGTTTGCTCTGCAGCATCACCATCTTTATCTTTTATTGCATAAATATTTAACACGGGTCCCTTTGTAAAGAAAATGCAAGAGAAAAATATTATCATACAACATAAAGAGCTAATAATTTATTTGCCATAGAATTGTTAATACTCTGTTTATATGCCACTTTAATGCACTTTGTAAATCTTCAAAAAAAAAATTAAAATGCTGTGAATTCAGGCATTACTTCCACTGCTGTCTAACATCAAAGTCTTAGCTCAGCAGGAATAAACCCAAATTTGAACAGAAAACCATACTATGTATATTCTTCCTTCACTACAAGTGCCTGTTACATGTGGAATGCAGTGAGGAGCAAGCAAAGCACATGCAAATTGCAGAAGGAACCGTGCAGAACAGATTTTCCAAATGAAATATGACATGCCATGATAACTTCTGAAGTGCTGGAGCAAGAGACTGCAGCAAGACACAGGGAAGCAGGATTTGCTTGCCAAACCTTGGCATTGCAGTGACACCCAGTGTAGCCCAGGAGAGATGAACTGTGCCAAGCTCAGCTCAGGGGTGGCATCAGGAGTTTCTTCCCTTCAGAGCTCCCCACTGCAGCTCAGCTGTCTGTGGCAATGCACTTCTCCTTGGTTCTGGGTAGAAACTGGCATAAAATTCAGATTCTCACATCCTGTAAACAAAATTCAGTTGTTTAGAAGTTTTCCAGATGTTGGATTCCCACTATGGCAGCCAGGGGATAAAGGCTTGCTTTATTTGTTACAAATGAGTTCAACATATTCCTATCTTAACTATATGCTTTATTAGAAGGAAAGATCAATATTTAGGAAAATAAAAGCACACAGATAATTAGAATAATAAAACTCCAAAGAAAATGAAAACAATTAGACTGGGTGACATAAGGGTTTGGAATAATCTTTAGTAGATCTGGGATTTTGATTATAGTGAAATGGTCTCTGGCCTCAGAGTTGAATAAGAGCAAAAAAACATTTAAAACTAAAAATGGTAGAGCTGCGCATTTCCCTTCTTATTCTTCTGGACTGTAAAATTCTGTTTGTCTGAAAAAAAAGTTAATTTTCTTTAGGCTCAGTGGCAATACAGCCCCAGTGTGAAGAGCTGTAATTTTTCATGAGAGATCCACCTGCTAACACAAGTTAAATTTCAAAAGGCAACTGAGATCTTTTGAGCTACGAGAACATTGAAATGTCTTTCTGTTAGCCAAAATTTTCTTCTATTTAATAAAAGAGAGGTGTTGGACTCATCTCCCACCTCCCTTCCCTGCTGTTTGTGCTGTATGGTGATGATGAACTCTAGGCACTGTCCTGTCTGTGCTTCTTGAGCTCTTTCTCATTGCACCAGAGCAGCACTCTGGTGCAGATCACTGACAGCAAATAGTGGTGTGGATCATCCCAGTGTGGTTTCCATCATAAGGGCTTGGTGGCCCACCTGAGCTTGATTCCTCCCCATCATTTCAGACTTCTGGTACCTCCAGTTCTGTGAATGTTTCCCCTGGGTTGTGATCATCACCTCACAGTGTTATGTAATTCCACCTCCAGCATAACACTTGTTATATGGTTTGGGGTTTTTTTTAGCTGATTGAGTTTTGTTTGTTTGGGTTTTGTTTGTTTGTTTTTGTTTTTTTGTTTATCTCAACAACTTTGGTGAAAATAACACCAGTGTGGACATGCTGAGATGTGCTGGTAGAAAAGAAATTATTATCATTCACATGCTAAAGAGGAAAAGCAAAATACTCATTCTCTGCAACAGCTTTCTCAGCCAGGGCTCCTGCTGGGTTTATGTTGTTTTTGTTGTTGTTTCTTCCCCGCCTTCATTAAAGCTGCTACCATCTCTTATTTCTAAAAAAATAAACTTGGATATTTTAGATTAGGCAATGGCAAACCCTTTCTGGAACTCTGAGCAGCCACAGTGTGATCTGTGTATTGGGACCTGCAAAAATAAGAGGGTGACATCTCAGATGGAGCCATGGCACTGTCACCTTCTTTTTGAAGCTGAGAAAGAGGAAAACTCTGCAGACAAGAAAGTAACCCAGGGAAGGTTCTAGTGCAGTCCTAGTGAAAAGGTGAAGTGTGAGCAAGAAAAGCAGGGGACACTCAATAGCACAGCTATAAGAAAAGTAAAATTACGCCCAAATCCTGCTTAGGGATGAAATGTTAACCAGGGAAAGTGGAAGCAAAACATAGGATTGTGTGACTTAGTGAGAGTTCTTGCTCTGTGGGCAGAAGCAAAATATCTGTGACTGCTGGTCTTACAAAATCTTAAAAAAAGATTTTATTTTATTTTTTTTCCCTGTCTTTTGGTTAAAAGAAAGCTTCCCTGACAAAAAGAAGCACTGCTTTTCACTGAGAATTACTTGAGGATTTGTGGCTGGGGAACAATGGATCGATATTTGTTTGCGAAAAGCCTCAGTTAAAGTGGGACAAGAGAAGATTAGCTCGATGATCTGCTGGTTGTCCGTGGCTATAGATTTCTTGTTGTTAGCTGGAGAGGTTTATCTTGCCCTCCCTGTTCAGAACGGAGAAGTGATCTGGGATGGACTGTGTGGCTCACGGGAATTACAGATAAAAGCTGCCACAGGTGCAATGGCACAGGAGGACTCCTCTGAGGGAGCAGTGTGGGCACCTCGGAACCTCTCTGTGCCCTGGACAAACCCCCCATCCTTCAATCTCCCTTTGCTTCAAATGAAGCCTGAGCAGGCAGAGGTAATGGGCTTAGAGTGAGGTTAATCAGACTTTGGTTTTATAATTGCTATGCAGAGATGCCACGGAAACAATGAAGAAGGCTCAGTCTTAAAAGGCTGCACTGTATTTTTCTTGTGGCTGAGCCCTTGTGCCCAAAACAGAGCTGGGTTTTCTCTCAGCTGTTTTTGCCCAGATGCCAAACACCAGCTCTAGGGGTTTGACAAATTGACACTTGCTACAAATTGCTCAAAGATCCACTAAAATCAGGAAGGCTCCGGCTGAACACAGAGGTTTAACCTTGTGGCTCAGACTGTGGGAGATAAGGCAGGATGTGATTTCCTGTGAGATTCAGAAATGTTCAGGTTGGAGTGAACCACACAGTGTTTTTAATCTGAGTTTTTCAATGCCATACAGTTAGGTCATTTTTATACCAGTTGGATTTGTTCCAGTGTTTGTTTGTATTCCAGTAGGGAACGGCAGGACTTAATGTGGGACTTTTTTCAGTGACATGGATGTATTAACCAGAAGTGTCTAATTATCTTTATTGATTAACCTTATCTTATAAAGAAGTAGTCACTCAGTAGAGCAGTCCATATCCTGTACACTGCAGAAAGAGAAAATGATTAATTTACTCCCTGGATTGTACTGCTCTGTATGCTGTGAGAGTAAGTGATGGATAAAGGACAGCCTGCACTGTCTTGGGTCAGAACAGTAGGTCAGAGTCATTATTTACCTTTTGAATATAGAGTGAGATTTTCCTCTTTTTGCAAATCATGATCCCAATTCACTTGTGTACAGGGAGAGGCAGAAGTGGGACACACACCTGTGTTCTGCATAGATCTGTGTATTTATAGAGCTGCAGTTACAGGAGGTCTGAAGGAGATGTGGAGGGAAGTAGGACCTGGGATTTCTGAGATGAATTGGAAAAGCTTTCTGTAAAAAGTCCATAGAGCTTTAGTGTTCATTTCTTTCAAATAATGCTTTTCAAACTGTCTTCCTCTGTGATGCCAGCAAAAAATGACCACAGCCAGAGTTCATTTTTGCTTCCTTTTTATGTCAGCCAGTAACACCTTGCTTTCTTCCTTGTGATCCACCACTCCTTAGTCTGATAATATGGGTGGAGGTCTTGCTTTGGTCTTTGTTTGTAAGTCTTTAGTGCAATAAGATCCTGATGTGTTGTGAAGAATCCTAAATTAATTATTTAATGACACAATCTGACCATTATCCAGGTTTATGTATGTGTCTGAATGGTGTGTGGGTACATATAGTTTCTAATCCCACCTAGAAATGCCTTACAAACATCAAGCAGGAATGCTCATCCTGCATTGTAATTATTAGTATACTGCTATATTTATTGCAATGGAAACAAAGTTATATAGGCAGTAACCCAAAAAATCCCAGAAACAAAAAGGTTAACCCAGAAATTTTCTATCAGTGCCTTGTGGGTCAAGAGAGCTGAAGGTTTTACATCATTTCTTGCTGTGTTTTTCAGCCTCCCCGTTGGTTTGTCTTCTTCTCCAGTGTGTCTCAGGTTTAGTTTCATTCTCTGCAAAACTGAGATTCTCTTCTAGGCATTCCCTATTCTCAGGTTTCATTCTGCCTTTTGTGATCCTGTTTTTGTCCTAGAGGCAGTCTTGCTCCTGTTGATGTCTTGAATGGAGTTATCTTCTTCTTTTGTTATTTTACCTCCCTTACACATGAGGAAGAGCTTCCTCTCCTGCAGCCCATCAAACGAGGCCCTTCCAGTGTGATAATCAGATTTTCTCCTGCTGCCATCCCTCTGCTATTCCTGAGCCACTGCTCCCTTTCACTTCAGCAGGATGCACTGCAACCATTCTTACTAAAAGTGCTGCATTCCCCTTAATGCTGAACCAGCTTCCTACTCTCTCCTGTATCTGTAATCACTCACCTGATTCCAAAGGAAGCCTGCTGCCCCTTGCTGCCCAGAAAAATGGGCTCCCCTTGACCTTTGGGGCTCTGAGTGTTCCCATAGCATCCCAAATCATCCTGAGGGATACTGAATATACATTCATGCCTATCTTGCTAAAAAGGCTGGATGAAATCATCTTCTGATGAGTCAGATGCTTCTTGCTATTTGTAATACAAATGTAACTGAGTCAATTTTGCCTTTGAGTAGTTTCACTTTTATTATATCCTACTTAATATGCTGAGATTTAGACCCATACTTATTTTTAAAAAAATGAAAGAACAACCTAGTGATTTTATGTGGGTTTTTAGGGTTTTTGAGGATGCTGCTCAATAGTGATTTTCCATATTTTGGGAGCTGATGACTTTAAACATGATCAGGGAGTTGCTGCATGTCCTTATAGCAAACCTGATGCCTGCTTAGCAACCTCTGTCTGTTGTCCAGAGTACCTATTTTTGTCTCTAAAGGACATGAACTCAGTGCTCAAAAATCTCCTCCTCGATGTAGCCCTGACTTTTAGGATTTCTAGCAGAGTCCTATTCATATATTTTTAATTTAATTTTTACATTATCTTTATTTCAATTACACAAGAGTAAGATCATGAATGATATGATATGAGACTGAATGATAAAGTAATAAACAGGCATTTGCATTTATCACAGACTGTGCATCCTGCACAGAATTATTTTTCTGTCAGTCAGATCTTTCTTACCCTGCTGACATGAATAGTAGCACTTTTGTGACCAAGGAAGAGTAGGAATTTTCCTTCTGTGGGGGAGAAAAGTAACCTGAGCAGCAGTGCTGATAGAATATTCTGTGGATTTGAAGTCTTCTGGTTATGAAAGGCAACTGGGGTTTGTTCTTCAGACATTAAAAGGAAGAGGTTTTTTAGGTTTCATCTTCTGTTTTCCAAATGTAACCCACAACATTTATTTTAGATGATTGTATCACACAGTATAAAGTAAACTTGTGCTAGATTAAAACCCATTTTATGGAGTTTACACTTTGCTGGTTTTACAGAGTAGCATAAAACATAAAGGTATCTTGGGATTTTTTGTTCCTCTACAAGAAATTGAGGATGTTTTGCTAGCTGCTTGAAAATGGAATACCAGGATGTGTGTTAGTAGAAAATAACCATTTTGATCATGTTAATGCTGCTCTGTGGGGCAAATTCTGCCTCATGAGGACAACCTTAAATTTTTCTGCTATTGAAATAATTATGTTCAATTACAATTTGTAATCCAGGGTTTAATTTAATCCACAGATAAAACGTGTGCTTTGTCTTCATCTTCACTATCCAGCTGTTAAATGGAACAGAAGGGAAGCATTTATCACTGAGAAAATTTGTTTTTTAAAAGTTCATGTTACAGCTTTGCTTCCATCAACTTTTGTAAATCATGGCTATTCATTAGTGGGCCTTGTCAGGAGAGAGACTGGATAATCAACACACACAGAAGTTTACTGCTTTTCTTTCCACATTTTCCCAAAGGCACTCAGGATGGGGAGGTGCCTTGTGAAGGTTTCCCACTTCATCCTCAGGCTTGGGCTGATCTATATCCACGAGCATAGATCCTGAAGCAGCTGATCTTGTTTCCTCAGGCAGTTGGCTTTAGGAAATGTGCAGTGGGGAAATGTCAGGCTGAAAACTATATTGTGGAGAGGTATGGTTAGAAAAACACTTAACTGGTCTTTGGGGAAAATGTGAGACCTGGAATGGTGTGAGTTGTGTTTCAGGGTAGCCCATGAGTAGCATTTACAAAGCAGAGTAATGAGTAGCATTTACAAATCTCTTAAGTTGTCTCTAAAATAAATAAGTGTGGTTCCAGAGCTATAAGGGCATGTTTGGGAAAAGGCAATACATTGTAGTGTTTTTATTTTTTCCCTAATAAAGACTAGGACTGGAGTGTGGGGTTAGGCTGGGACACACAGGCAGCAGGCTGAGTTCTTCCCATGGCCAGACATGACCCGCACTCCTTTGTGAATTTTGCTGTTCAGCTTGATAAACTTCTGCAGTTTTTCTATTACACAGGACAAAGCATCACTATTGATTTTTACAGCCTGATGAATTTTATTTCTGTTCTCTTGCAAAATCAGCACAAAGGGGAAAAATCACAAATCATTGCACATAACTATGGAAAATCTTCCAGCTTAATGAAAGCTTTGTACTTAGGTCTGAAATTTTAAAAAGCACCATCCTATTGCTGCTATTGGACCTTCCTATTGCTGCTATTTTTTGTCTCTGGCAACGTCATTGTTGAAAACAAACTGCTGGCTAGTTTGACCATTTGCTGTGTGGAAAATCAAGCTGTCATGAGCTATTGCTCATGCTTTTCATCTGATGAGGGAAACATGAACACGCAGCTCTGGCTGAGTGGGCTGAAGGAGAAGTTATTGAACACAACCATTCTGTGTGTCTTTGTCCAGTGAACCTGCAGACATCAGCCCTGAAGTCTGAGCACTGAATCCTCCTCATGACATCGAGTCAGCAGGAGTTTTGTTTTTCAGGAATCTCCAAACCATACCAATTAGGAGAGGCTCTTGCTAATAATCACACAGAGCAGCCTGTGACATTTTGGTGCCTGGGAAAGCATGGGGAAGGCTGACTTCAGCATTTCAGTGGGTAAAGGGAAGCCTTTTCTCTGCTTCATACTGTGATGACATATAAATATATCAGGTATTCAAGAGCAATTTAGCCAGAGGAAAAAGAATTCCCTCCTTTCTCCTACACTGTAGACCCATTTTTGAGGTGGATTTAAAGACAAGAGGAAAAACCTTTCCAAACTATAAATTAATGGCTCAAGTATTTCTAAATGAAATTGGAACAGCGTCTGTGGTGTTTTATTATCTTTTGCCATACAGAGCTGTCTTTGAAAAGGGAAAAAAGCTTAGTAAAAAGTAATTTCAGAGCCTTGACTGCTTTTTGATTACAATTTGGGATTACTGTTTTAATCACTGCTTATCAAGTAATACCACAAACCTCAGAGCATGGCCATCTTTCTCAGGGGAAGCCAGATTTAAAAGCCAATTTCCAGCAATCCCTCCTCTTTCTTCCAAACTCCTCTAACAAATATGGAGGGACAATAATCTGTGATATTACAAGAGACCCTAAGCAATGCATGAAACTCACTGTGCTCTCAGATTCCTTCTGAGTTGTCCTCATTGTTGTAGAAGTGGAAATACTGGTGTAAGTCTGAGCCAGCTCTTGTTCCATGGCTGGAGTGCAGGATCTCACACACTCACCCTTTGCAGATGACAAATTTAATGCTCACAAACATGTCCAGGTGGAGCATGAGCATGTTTTCAGGGCAGGTCTGAAATATGTGTGAAACACTGCTGCTAAATGGCTTCAGGCACCAACCAAAGCTCTTGCAAAGATGTGGATGAGCAGCCATGAGAGATACTGGAGCTAAAAGATGGATTTTAACTCGAACTTACTGATATTGCATGGTTTTCCCATGGCTGGAGATGGGTGGTAGCCCTGCATGTGAAGCAGAGTGAAAGAAGAGGGAGTCCTTTTTATTCTGTAGTGCACTGGGGTGTTTGCAAGGGGAAAGACCCCTGTGTAAAATTTAAGCAGGTGCTCAATGAGGACCTAAAGTGGCCAAGATCATCTCTGGAGCTGTTTTCTTGTGTCTTCCCTGTGTCTCTGTCTCACAGTGGAGCACCATGAGCCTCTCTGCAGGATCCCTGCTATGTCTTAGCTTCTCCAGATAAATATTGCTGCTCTTTCTAAAAGAGAAGACAAAGCTTCCCTACTCACTCCAAAAACTTGCATCTAATTAAGGTAATGAGATTCATCCTGACCACAATTAACTTTTCTCTGACTTATTCAGATGCTGCTCAGTAATGCTAGGGATGGATGAGGACCAGTGGATCTTTACATTTCTTCTCTGTAGAAAGCAGGTTGTGACCTGATGGGAGATGATGCATTTTTTTATCAATGTTGCTGTGAATCATCTTTGCCACAAGGCTTGGAATGTGCTGCTACCTGCCAAGGGGCCTCCAGAGCTGGTTCTGTGCAAGAGATGATTTACATGTGGTACAGGATCTTGTAGACAGTGTTTTGTGTACTATGGCTGAGGAAGCTAGTATTCACTGCCAGGTTGGTATTCCTGTGAAAAGAACACTTATAAACAAGTCACTGCTTTTGTTTGTGTTTGGTTTTTCTGTGTGTTGTATACACAAAGACAGTTTTGAGTGAGGCACTGAGTAGTGCTGATGAACTGATAAATGGCTGGAAGGGATAAATTGGTGTACATCCATCTTCCTGGAGTAACAGAGGGCTCCTACTACCACTGTGGGCATCCAGATTTTACCTACAAGTGACCAGCAGTGTTCCATGAGTCAGAGTAGAAACAATGACAAAATCTCCACAAAATACTCTTTCAAAAGGAAGTGAACTCCTTTACCTGTGGGTCATCAGTCACAGTAAAGCTGGCAGGGAATTACAGTCTGGAAGTCCTAAGCTTGTCTGTGCCCACTGAGATGTCTCTGGTACAGGAGCCCAGCATTCTATCCCTGTTTGTTTCTGCTTGTAAAATTAACATCATCTTCATCTGCTCTTTCTGCCAGCCTAAATCAATGTGCCAGCCAGCTCTAAAAATATAAAAAACCAAACCCCTCTACCCTGATAAGAAAATACATCAATGCCAGCAGCTCCTACACATGAATGAGCCTCAATAAGCAAACCACTGTGCATGGGTGGCAGAGGAGGAGAAAAACAAGGGATTGATAAAGAAATATATTTCACTTTCAGGCTTCTAAGACACTGGCTTAAAAACAGCAAGGAGAGCAAATAAACCCAGTCATTTTTTAAAATCATGAAAAATCCACTGACAGGGGCCTGTGAGATTAAGTAGTTTAAGGGTTGGGGGGTGGTTGCCTGCAGAGGCAGACAGAAGGCTTAAATCTGGGAATTATTTCCAGTTATTGTTCTGGGGTTCTACTCAGGTTCCTCAAATGTGGATTGACCTTAATCTCTCTAAAAGCACAATTCCTGAACCTCTTACTGCTTGTAGTGCTCAGTTAAGGTTTTGGGATCGGCGTGTTAAACTCCTTTGTTTTTAGGATAGCTACAGGAAATGGTCTCTCTTGTTTGGTCATTTAAAATGCCAAAGCAAAACTACCTTGAAATTCAAATGGTTTGCTGGTAATTGTGGGTCAGGGCAGAGGATTTCCCTCTGGAGAGACAGGAGAGTCAATGTGCTCACAAGTGAACACAGCCAAGAGACTGACTTGATACTGACATGGAGCCTCCCAAAAATGAAGCAGGGCAGAGACTATTCAGGTGGGAGATTCCCTCAAAATGCTGGGACAAAAGACATATTTTAGCATGTGCTTTGTGGGGGCAGAACACATTCACTGTGTCAGAAAAAAAGTGGAGGCAAAAGATTTAGATTGTTGACACCAGTTCTGGCAGAAACAATATTAAAAAGATGGCTCAGTCTTTCTGCAGAGTATGTTGTGTTCAACATGAACACAGTATTTTATGAAACAGGAGCACTGGCTGGCTGCTTGACTTGAAAGGGGGTTGTTAAGAAGTCTATGCTTTCATCAGAAAGGTGTAAAAAAATCCTGATACCTTTTGTAACATCAGTTCTGTGAGTCTGAATGTGCTGTAAGACAGGGCCCACAAGGACTTGGATCTTCGTGCCTGTGTCTCTCTGCAAATCCTGCTGCACACAGTTCCCTATAGCAGCTGAGTGTTCTCCCACTGTCCCACAGAGGTCAGATATTCCTCTTTTCCTGCAGGGCAGGTGATACTGAGGCAGAAAGTCCAAGGGCCAAATATATAAAATCATTAATTTGTCCTGAGATCCGAGCCCGTTTGCTGGTGGATTTTGTAAGTGCTGCACTCCCAGCTGCAGGTGCCCATCTGCATCTTCAGAGGTTTGAGCACAGCTTTGGACCTGCTCCTGGGTGATCTGTCCAGGTCACAGCATCAGCTCATTGCCTGTGGGAGTCTCAGACATGGGACTGGCAATGCCAGCCTCATTAGGGACATCAAGGGATAAGGCAGTGGCATGTGGATGTGGCAAGGGAGGGAGGAAAGGTGCATCAGGGGGCTCATGTACACCCTCCTCCAATTTCCTGGTGAAGAATGATGCCTATGAGAAGCTAAATTTTGAGGGCTTCCTCATCCTGTACGGGCAGAGGCTTTCTGGACTTCCCTCCACTGTGTTCTTGTAGTGTGAGAACATTAGGACAAGGGAGGATTGCCATGTCTGTCAGGTGTATTGCTCACCAGAACCATGTTTGATTTATTTTGCTGTGTAGGATTTTCTCCCTGTGCATCCATAGGAAACATGGAAAAAATTACATAGACTGGCTGAAATCGTATCTCCCAAGCCTCCTCTGAAAACTTAATTAAACCCACAGGATCTTGTTTGGGGGTAGAAAAACAGCAGGATGTGTACTGAAGACCAGTAAATAAATTGTTGATGTTCCTTGCTGCTTCACTGTGCTGCTAGAGACGTGAAAAAAGTAAAAATCTATTATTTCTGCCTGACTCTTTTATCATTAGCAGCTTCTTTTTGTTTTATCCATGACTTCCTGTTGAAGAAAGCTGCACTGGGGAAAAGAGAGTTTTTAAAGGTTGGACTTAGGCTCATAAATATACAGGGAGATTCTTTGCTGAGCCTGAAATTTGTTGCTGCTATTTTTCATCCAAGAGATCTCATCTCACAGGCTGAACTGGAGACTTTGGATGTGGTTTGGAACACTAACATGGCTTTATGTGACACTGGGACACAGTGGCCATGGTGGGGGACAGAATCCAGTGACCTCTGTAGTGAAGCTTAGCATGCACAGCCCATTAACCATCCTTAATCCTTATCCCCATGTTTGGTAACTTATCCTTTCCAGGAAATTGTATTTTATATTTTCAGTGATTTATTGAAATAAGACCCCGGGTGAACAACTGAGGGATGGTGACCCAGTCAAGGTCACATGGAATTCTGTCTTGGAGCAGGAATCTGGAATGCTTTTTGCATTGGATTGGTAATAATGGATGGGGCTGAAAGAGAAGTGTGTGCCCCTGTCAGATCCAGGCAGCAAACAATACAGGAAACAGTACGTGTGTAATGAGCAGGAGAGGTGCTTGAGATCCTGGCAGCCACAGGAAAGGCTGAAAATTTTATCCTGGGCCTGCCCTTCCTGCTTCTTCAGTGGTGGCAAAGTCTGGAAATGACTGGTACCTGCAGCTGACAGTGGTATTTACAGTCATCACCTCTTCTGTGAAAGATGCATCAGCCTAATAAACAGTGGAAAAGAGGAAATGCCAGTTCCAGAAGGGCTCCACACCAGTGTCTGTGCCTGTGGGCCATGGCCAGGCAGGGCTGGTTAAAGTCACTTGTGGGAGAACAGAGGAGCTTCAGCAGGACATGGGCTGGCACAGGAGCAGACAGGTTGGCACAGATGGAGACAGGATTCCTGAGCACTTCAGCCTGGGCACGAAGCCTCTGGCTGATCATCTTTAATCTGCCACTGTGAGGGAAAGGGGCCCAACTTCTGCTGCTGTGGAGGAGCAGCCAGACAGGTTTAGCAAACTCTTTCCTGCAGGGCTTGTTGATGCAGTGGCTGAATTCTGCCTTCATAGATGTAGACATTATTGGAAAGATGCTGTGGGATTGGCCTTTTTGGGTACAGGGTATAAAACAGGATGGTTAGATTCAGTCTAAATAATTGCTGTTTTTTCTTCTTCTGTTTAATGAAATTGAAGAAGAGGAAACTTCACAACTTCTGTTTTACATGTAAAAATTTCTCCTCACTTTTCAGGGCCTTTCCTTTCCGTGGTGTAAGTACAAGTGGAGGTCATGCAGTTCTTGCTGTTGTTACATGGAAATGAATAATGGTTTTTGGGCCAAGACCAAACTCGGTTTCCAGAAGGCTGCTCTTCCCTGCCCATTCATCTATGTGATATAACACAAACCCAAAATATACAGCAGGAGAAAAGGACTGTTTAGTATTCAGAGCTTCAAATACACTTAACAGCATGGCCCTCACCTAGGAACTAAATTATTTCTTCAAGAACTGTACAGAGAACACTTGGCTTTCAATTTACAGCATGCTCTGTTGGAACACACTGCAGTGTCAAGTGTGCAGTGACAGGATTGCTGAACTTCTACCAGTAAAGGCTCTGAACAGCATCTTGCAACTGTCATGTCAGAGGGTGTGTTGGAGATTCAGATCAGGAGATTCAGACTTTCTGATGCTTTTTCCAGAGCTGTTACTGATTCTGGAAGATGAATGTTCTGGAAGAGAAGATGAAGAGCTCAGAGCCCTGTGGTTTAAGCAGTAGATGTTCTTCAGGCTTTGTGCCTGAGCTTTACTGGCTAAATTAGTTAATGCATGTCTTGGTTCCCACTTTTTGAACTGGGATAACTCACCCCTCTCTTAGACCTTTTCTCCAGCCCAAATAGGTTGCATGTTCACAGTTCTACAAACAGGAATTACAGGACTTTAATGTGTTTGAGTGAGGCTAAGACTCACAAGGGCTGATCTGTAATAGCCACAACTGCACTATATACAAATATGAGGCAAAACTTCCTGTTTCACCAGGACTGAAAAAGTTGTGGAGAGTCCTCTGAAGTTCCCTGCTTGCCTTTGGACAGAGTAGAACATCTTATTATCTAATTTCTAATTTCAGCTATCAAATCTTTGGCCTTTTGCTGTTGTTGCTAATGTTTATAGTTCATGAGCAAGCTAGAGTTTGGGAAATGGGAAGGATTTTTCAGATCTTCATGGGAATGTCTGCTGCTGCTTTTATGCTGGAGAAATGGCCTGGATAATGCTGGGTTCTGTTTCTTTAATGCCACTGGCTTCACTCATTCCTGGACATAGGAGGACATTTATTCATCCCAGTTTATTAGAGGAAAATTGTACCTGAAGGCTAATTTCCTTAAGACCTCTAGAAGCAGCAAATGGCACTACTAAGTTAGTCTCTTAAAAGGAGGAAAAAAAAAGAAAAACAAAGGGGATCATGCAAAATCTAATTAAATGTAGGGGGGGACTTCATTGTGGGTTTTTTGTTTGGTTTGTTTGCTCTCTTTATTTGGCCTCTCCTTAGATTCTGAGGCCATTTTGTTAATGGCACAATGGCTGGCATGTGCCCATGCTGCCTCTCCTGTGATGGAGGAAGATGTGCAGCATGAGCATGTGGGAAGAGACCGTGCACAATCCACTGGGGACATAGAGGTTTCCACAGCAATTTTGTAGAAATCCATAACAAATGCATTGTTAGCTTGGTTTATTCCTTCTCTTTCCTGCTGTGTAAAGTATTTGATATTCAAATTAAAATGGTCCTTGTTTAGGACAATTCAGTTATAGAATAAGCCTGGTAATTGGTGCCCGTGGGACTGTTTACACTCTGCTTGGTGTAATCTACTTATGGAAAATTAATGAAAGGCAATTTCCTCCTCCGTTGTAGCTGTTTTAATATGTAGACTATGTCGTTTCCTCTTCCAGCTGAAGCTTCAGATGGTTATTTGGGGACAAAAGCTCAGAGAAGCCCAGGTGCTCCCTCGGGCCTGCGGGCGGTTCTGGCATCGCCGAGGTTGCACAAGAGCCCCGCAGAGCAGAGGCTCAGCAGGCTCTGAACTCCAAACTACTCCTGTCCCCAGGAGCAGTTTGCTATCAATTCATAACTTTTATTTATAACAACTTAGGAGACTTCCCAGTGGCAGCTGAGCTGAGCTGAGCTGGGGGTTTTTCCAGCTGAGCTGTCTGGCTGTCCCGTCTGGAGCACAGCACAAATCTGCACTGGAATGTTCAGATCCAGTGCTTGCTCCTGCCCCAGCTCTGGGGAGCTGCTCTGGGGAGGGGACACAGACTTTTCTCAGGAAACACATGGTCTGAGTCTGAATCTCGATTGAGCCAACTGTACTTTACTTTTCAGCTTCCTCGAGCAGCTGCCAAAGCCCTCGTTGTAATATTGAGGAGAGAGTGGAGGGGAAAAGAAAGGAATTCTTGCACACTCTACATTCTGTGATATACTCAGTGTGCAGCAGGAGTGTGATGGGATGTCAGTACCACTTCTTATACACCTGTAGAGACATTACTTTCCCTGCAGGTTAGTGAAAGGAGGAAACCTCTCAAAGGCCTGAATGAAGAGCTAAGGCACTGCAGTCACTGTGCTCTGATTTCCTATTTCCCATTTTGTCAGATGAGGGGAGGAAAGCCAGCATTACTTCTTTACTCAGGAATATTTTCTAGCTGTTTCATGGAGAGATGATTCTAAATGCAAGGGTGGGTGTGAGAAATGAAGGATTTCAGTAAGTAACTGTTCAATTTTGCAAACAGTACTAAAGCAGTTTTGGGCTGTGGGATACCTGAGTCAATATGGCCAAAGCAAAGAGCTCCAGCTCCAGAGCAAATAGCAGCAGCAGAATTGGGAATACTGAGAGTAGAAGCAGCATTGTTTTTGTTACTCACGGTGGCTGCAGAAAAATTTGCTGAGGAAATACCAAATGCAGAAAGCTGGAATTCAAAGAGGAGAATGAAATTAAGATGATCCTGGAGAAATTACTGATCTGCTTTGCCTGAAAGGGATGTGAAATCATTGCCTCTTACCTCAGCAAGAGAGCATCAGGGGTAGCATAGGAAATATTCTCAGTTTGACCTAGACCTATTACCTAGATACCAGCTCTTCACTGGTCTCACCCCAAATTCCCTTCCTTCCTTCAGGCAGTGGACAGACTATATTTTCTTTATCACTTCTAAAAAATGCTTTTTTTCTTTCTGCGTTCAGTCAGGTTTCCTATCTAGGCTGTCATGCCTTCAAACCAAAAACATTGTAGCCTTCTCTCAGTGTCCTTAAAATTGGCATAATTCTCCCTGACCCAGACACAATTACAAATGCTGAAATCATCTTTCTGATTCTCACTTTGCCTGTTTATCTGGGAGCTCCTTCAAGTCGGGGCCCTCCTTTCACATTCTCCTGCTAAGAGATTATTTGGGTAAGATTAGGCTGACAAAAGAGGTAGATGAGGAGAGGAGGAGATTGTCTCCTTTTTTTGTCCCCTTTTGTCATCTCCCAGATGTATCTGCACCTGAATAAATAGCAGGGGACAAACTCTCCCTAGATATTGATGTGGAAAAACTCACTATTGTACAGGAATGGTTGTCTGGTCTACTAATGTGAAACACTTGTTTGGGGAATGTGCTGTTTGCCAGAGAGGGTCCTGGTCAGAGCTGCTGTGCTTTATGCAAATCCAGAGCCCAGGCAGCAAATGCTTTGCTGAGCTGTGCTTTTCCCCAGTTCAGCACCATCCCATGCCTGTTCCACAGCCCGTGCAGCAAACCTGACCTGCACAGTGCTGTGTCTCCACATTTAAAAGCTTGATGTATTGCACACAAGGTCCAACTCATAACGGGCTGCGTTCCACAGCTCATTTGGTGTCGTTCTGAGAAGCATCACTCAGCTGCTGGCAGTGTGATCCAAGAAAACAATGCTTCATTTTGCATCTCGGTCCTTTGGAGGATGGGGAAGATTTACTGCCTGCAAATAATGGGGATAGGTGAAGTTGTATCCTAGGGAATGGGATGGAGGCAATGAGCTTGAGAGATGAGCAGCTCTGGGGGCACCTGGGTGTTCCCAGTGGCATTATCAAATTGAGATGAATCAGATTCACTCTGCCTCCCCACTCAATTGTGTTCCTGTACAAGAGCTGAACCTCTCTGTGATGTGGCCTCTTCCAAACACTGGGATATCTACAAGATGCCCTCAGAGATGGGCTGAAGGGGAGACAAAGAAACTTATAAAGGTCTTTGTTTGGTTCATCAATACTTGAAGGGAGTCAAAAGGAAAAGACATTTCCAGAAAAATTACTTCTGCTCACCAGTCAGTTGAATGTCATTGAAAGGTTCTGTCTGTTATCTCCAGGTGATTGGCACCTCCTGCTCTGGATTGAAGGAACCTCTCTGTTCATATTAACATAACTTTTATCCTTTTGTCACTTTTGAAGTCCCTGTGGACTTTAATTTTTGCTTTAGGCACGGTGAACCTTATTATCATTTCATTTGAAGAAAATAATGAAAGGGACTTGTTGGAGAAGTGTCATGAATCCTCAGGACTCCTGGGTTCAATGACCAAGACCTCCAGTTGTCCTTCAACAATTCACTTTTGCTGTGCATTCCATTCTCTTTATGGATACTAGATGCAAATGGTAAATATTCATCAACTGCAGGAGCTGTGTTGCACTTCTTGCCATGTGGCTGCCCAGTTGTGGAAGGCAGAGTGCAGAGTGGTCCACTGCACCACCTGGGCAGTGTTTTGTAAATGGGGAATTGTTTTAACAGGGTGTGAGAGCTGGGATTGGATGTGGTGGGAGATGGGCAGTGACTTCCCATGTGTTGGGTGTTATGATTTGAATGCGAGGGCAGGAGCACGGAATTGTTTTGTAAAAATGGGCTGCTTCAGGAACTGCAGTGACAGGTCAAGGGGGAATGGCTTCAAACTGAGAGAGGGAAGGTTTAGATTAGATGTTAGGAAGAAATTCTTTACTGTGAGGGTGCTGAGGCCTTGGCACAGAGAAGCTGTGGCTGTCCCTGGATCTCTGGAAGTGTCCAAGGCCAGGTTGGACAGGGCTTGGAGGAACCTGGAATGGTGGAAGGTGTCACTGCCCATGGCAGGGGTTTGGAACGAGACAGGCTTTAAGGTCCCATCCAACCCAAACCCTTTTGTGGTTCTGTAATTGGTTATCTCTGATTCTAGGAACTATTCAGATGAGCAGTTATGGTAAACTAGTGTTTTGCACAAGGAGCTTGCCTGAAATGGAGTAAGAACATGAGGAAAGTAAGACTATTTGGCTCCATGGCGCAGTTCTTCTAAGTGAGTAAAATTAAAGGAAGCAAAAAAGGTCTCATAATGAGTACATCCCTGTTCCCTCATTATTTTCTGCAGGTTATTGAGAATAAAATTCAGCAAAAAACTTAGAGTACCTGAAAATCACTCCACTGTCTGTAAAACTTATGACAGATACTTTTCATTTAATTCATTCAGGAAATCGATGTGTCTTACAGAATCATTTGACTGTGGTTGGCAGGGAAATTATAAATATACATGAAAACAGAATTGGATTAATAATTTTTGACAGGTAATATAATGCAGCTGTTGCTGAATGATATTAACAAGAGAAGGCATGTTAAGTCCCAATGTCAGAGTAAGGCTAGGTGGTTGTAATGTCTGAATAAATTTCATGCTTTGACTGAGGACTCTGGATGGCAGATGGAGATCGACAATATAAAGTTCCATTAAAAAGTCCTTTGCTTTGCTAATTCTTGACTCTTTTACCGGTCAGTAGTCTGCTCATCGATCTTGGCTGACTGAAACACAATTTCCCCATTCTGTCTGCCTGAGCCAATACATTTCATTTGCAATATACTGAGTTGTGAAAAAAGGGGAAAATTCACCCTCCTGAGATCAGCATCCCAAAGAAGGCTGTGGTCATTTGGGCAGGACAGCATCTCTCTTTTAGGCTCCTTCCTTCCCAAGACTGAGATTTTTAGATTTCTTTCTTCAAGGTTTACAAAATGATTGTAAATTAATATGAAAGACAAAATTTTCTTTGTGAAAGATGTCAGATTGGGGGTTTTGCAGTTTTTATCTTCCAGGTTCTTTGTTCCCCTTCTTTTAATTTTCTGGGGTTTTTTCTAACCCCCTCGACCATTTGTCTCTCAGCTTTCCCTTGTGTGGGACTTTTTGTCCCCAAATAATGCAAAGCAATCAGAACTCACTTTAAACTACCTATGAATACCACCTTGAAAAGGATATTACATGTGCTGTTTCTCGCAGAAGACAGGCCGAGATAATCACATTTTGACACTGTTCATAGAATGATGAGATGAAAAAAATACAGGGGGAGTTTTTCTGTAGAAGGTTCTGTCTACACCCAGCAGACACAGAGCATCTCCATGAAGAACCTGCTGTCTGAAACTTCCATCTCGTGGGGGGGTTGTATTAGTTTTGGTTGTCTGCTAAAGGCTGAGAATTGCTGCATGCAATGAAGTGACTGGGATGTAGAAAAGGACCTGGTTCAATACTTTTTATACCAGTAAGAAACAGTTAACACGGGAAGAGGCTGGAATTAATTGAACTGTTCAGCCATAGCTCATCCACTGCTCTGTCATGAAATCATCAGAGCTGCCATTTTATTACTCAGCCAGGACCTGGACGAATATTTTAATGAGACACAGGAGATAAAGAGGCAAGGAATATAATAGGTAGCACTGGAATTATACAACTCTTATTATAGCTTGTTTCAAAGATTATTTTAATTTAATTGATCAATTAGATAAAATTATATACCAGCATGCTGCTGGCACAGGCTTGGGTGGGTGCTACCAGAATTTGTAATGTCCATCATATCAGTCACAGATATCTTTAAAGTGATTTACATGATGGAAAAGAATGTTTTTAATTAGAGCATTACTTGTTATCTTTACAGGATTATTTAAACGAGCACAGGGAACAGCAGCTTGATAATGTCTCTGTAAGAAATAATCTGCCAAGTGTATAATCCATAGATCTTGAGACAGACACATTTTGACTGGCCTTACAGCTTCACACAGCCACTTTTGCAGTGATTAGAAATAAAATCATGTCAGGAGACTAACCTTCATACCCAGGTTTAATTGCCATCAGTCAGAAACTGTTTTTTTCCTAACGTGTGATTTGTTTTCCTCTTCTTCTTGTCACATTCATCTTTATTCTTTCAACACTTAGCAACAACTTAGGCATCATTTGGTCATGCTAGGCTTTTAATAACATAGTATTTAAAAATAAAGAGACTTCCTGTTCACAGTTCCCTCTAATCTGGACAGATTCTCCTCTTGTTTTGATAACTTTATAGCCTCTTCCTTTCACCACCTTCCACTGCTGAGTGATCTGGATTGCTAAAATATGGAACATTTTCTGATACTGCTCTTGTACAGAAATGGTATCTTTCAGTGTCATTTCAAAGCCTTTCTGAACAGAATCAGCATGCTGTGTATTAGGAAAACATCATCGCCAGGCAAACATCATCATCAGACAAACTACTTATATCCAATTAAATGAAATGTTTTCACAAAGTATCTGATTTTGTCTAGCAATTCTTTGTCTTTTATTCACAGCAAACAGCCCAAACTCTCTTTTTACCCAGCTTTTAATGTCACTTTCTTTAGCTTTTGTGTCTAATAAATGCCAGTGTTTTGCAAATGTATATTTGACAAGAATGAAAAACACTTTGTTCAACTTCTCACCGAGAAAGGAAAAAAAAAATTGTCTAACTAATCCTAATTCTGACAGTTGTGCTGCAGCAGAGAAGACATTTGCCTTAAGTAGCACAAAACATGTGATAAACACAGATCAAGGTGGATCTCTGTGCTCTGGGTGGCTGATGTCAGTCAAACCCTGGCCAGGCTTTTCCTCCTGAGAGAGCAGCTGGAAGAGGAGGTTCTGTGCTGAGCACTGAGATTCTTCTGGAGGGCCAAAGTCTTCCCTGGCCCTCAACTCTCTCTGTGCTGCATCAGCCCGTTCCCAGGAACACAGGAGATTGATATTTTCTGGTAACTCTTTGGAAGCATTCAGCTGGGTAATGGGGTAAACACTCTGCTCAGGAGCTCGCTCAGTCTGCTCCTGTGTGCCCTGGGTGCTGTAATGAGATGAGTTACTCGCCGGGCACGCAGCACAAACCATGTGCTGAGGTTTGATTGCCCCCTGCCAAGCCCTTCAGCTGGTTGTGTGCCTGTGTAAAGAGGATGCAAAGCTGGGGAGGATTCTGCCCTGGATTCTGCCATTTGCCTGGTTTTTAGATGTTGATGTGATCAGAGTGGAGAATTGCCACAGCAGAGCAAGGCAAGTGCCGGCTACTTCCAGTCCTGTGTTGGGTGCATGTGATCTGTGACATGCAACCATGGACTTCCTGTGGGTTTGTGACACTCAGGGAACCTGTGCAAATGTTGGGACTCTCCCTGAATCACATGGTAGCCCAAACTCCATCCTAGGATATCAGCAATCCAAATTGCTGAGCCTGTATTTTCTGATTTCAAGCATTTTTTTCCTTTACCTTGCACAGAGTAAAGCAAAGGACTGCACAAGACAGACACAGGCTAATCAAGCTGTGAGGTGTCTTGTTCTTTCAGCAGATTGTAAGATGAGACATATGCATACTGCTTGGGTTTTGGGGGGGCAAAAATGTACATTTCTTCCCAGTCTGTACAGTTTTCATTATTTTTTCAGGGAGAACAAGATGGGTTGAGGAGGAGAACTTGAGGATGAAATTGTTCCTAACAAATGCTCTACATTTGCTCTGTGGTGTTGTAAAATCATGCAGGCATTTGCAAACAGGAAACTGAGGTGGGGGGAAACCTAGAGATATCTGTGTTTGTTCTGGGAGTCCACAGCAGCTCCAGGAATCTGTATTAGTTTTCATGAACCACATGCTTTAACCAGATCTCTCTGGTTTAATGCTAAAGAAGAGTCAGGCTGTGGTGGGGCCATGCAGGAACTCCTGTCACACACTTTTTTGGGGTGTTACTGCTCAGCTCTGTCTCCTGCTTTTCCTGAGCAGGAATATAACCTGGAAGGTGAGAGCAGCCTGCACCTTCTGAGAGCTGCAGGATCACACAAGGGATGGGGAGGCAGGAGCTGTGTCTGCAGCACCATTCCTTCCCTGGGCCCCTTACTTTGTGCTACACTGAGCAAAGGCTCAGTCCAGGTCATGGTTAATTATGAGCTGAGTGTCCCTTTTAGTTAAATTTGATGCTTTTTTAAAGACTTCAGGCAAAGCATGAGATATGCTGGGACCCTGAAAGCAAGAAAACACACAAACCCCCCTCATGTCCATCTTTAAAATGATATGAGTACTGTATCTGATTTATGAAAAATGTATAAATGTGACTTAGGAACAGCTTGTGCTTTCACACTAAATAAAAGGAGAAGACAGAAGAAGGAACTTGAATGTCTGTGAGCATACTCATGTATACAAATTACTGTCATAAATCTTTTTGCATGATTGCTTTGCTTTGTGGCATCTCTTTGGGGAGTTCTGCAGGGAAAAAGAAGGCCTGCAGTTTGGGAAACTGGAAAAAAAATTGCAGAGGAAAATGGATTTGCTGATATAATTATGCAATTCATCTAGAACATATTTGGTCTGCTAATGAGAACAGAAGGGGAAAGCCTCAGCAGTGCTGTTGGTTTAAGGGAATTGAATTAAAAGACCAAACATCCTGGGTGAGACTGCTGCAGCCTCAGGAGGCAGGGCTGGCTCTGGAGGGAGTTGGAGACAGAGCCCTGCAAACCCTGCTAGTGTCTCATGACTGAGGAAAGAAAATGCTTTATTCTTGCAAGGTGAGCTGGGGAGAAAACAGATTTCTCAGCTGGCATAAATCTGCCTTGACATTGGTGCTCATTCACATTACCTGCAGATGTGCACAGCATCCTCAGTTTGGGTCTGAAGTCACTCCTGATTGTGGTGCAGCTCCATCAGCCTGGAGTTCAGGGTAGGATGCAGAGCTCCCCAGAAAGGCAAGAGGATCCTGGGAGAGCTTATCTCCCCTGGGGTTTAGGGCTGCCTTGGCCACAAGGGATCCTGGACCCCAGCTGAGGCTCCTCTCTGACTGCAGCAGCTCTGCCTTGATGACTTCCCCAAAGCATTGCTCCCCTTTCTCCCCAGGCTGGAGGATGAGTGATTCTTAATGATCCTTCTGGTGGGTGAAATAGGAGAAAGTGAATGAAATTATTCAGAAAGATAGCAGAGAAAAAGAAATGAACAGAAAGAAAATGAAAAATAAACAGTAGAACTGTTCATGCCCTTCTAATGTGGTCAGTAGTCTTGTGCTCTTGCAGGAAAGCTCCATCTTCTGCAGGGGGAAGGTTTTCCTCAGCAGACCCAGGCTAAGGGAGTGTGACTGGCAGGTCTGTGCCTTGTTCCTGCCTCTGATTGTGTGGTCCTGGGGTTGCCCTGAGCTGTACATCCCACTGTTGCTTGCATATAATCTTGCTGGGGACCAGGGCATACCTGAGAGGGTATTAATAGTTTGCAGAGAAATGCCTGTTAATTGGCTGGCCTTTTGTTTGTGAAATACTTAAATAATGTAGAAAGACTAAACAATATTAATGATTAAAAAACCCTATTAAAGCTATGATAAAGTATCCCTCAAAAGTATATTTGGATAGCAAGGAAGGATTCACCCTGATGGTATTGAGGGCTTTTTGCAAACCATGGTGGATGTGGTTTTCTCTTCTGTTGAGAGGGTGTGTGCATGTGAGGTAGAGCAGCTCAGAGCAGCAGTGGTGATGGGGCCCTGGTGGCTGTCCTGAAATGACTGTGAGCCTGACCAGCCAGCTCAGTCACACTGCTGTGTCCTCTCCTCCTCACATCAGCCATCTGTGCTGGGCCTGATCAGCCTGCTGCCCCTCTGCACACCCCACTCCAGACCCCTCAGCTCCCCCAGACCACTGCTGCCTCTGGGGCTTGAAGAGCAGCTCAGACCTCCATGAAGGTGTAACTCCAGAGAAACTCTTTCCTTTATATTCAGTGAAAAGAGCAGTAACCACGTGGAAATGCCATTGCCTTTTTTCCTTCTGTCATTGAGCTGTCATGCAAAAAGGAAGAAAAGCAAAGATTACAGCAGAGTTGTTGTTAGTATGGGGGAAGCAAAGTCCTCAGCTGCTCTGTGCTGTTTTTATTTTTTACACGTGGTTTTATTTTTTTTAAGGAGCTACTTACACTAAAAGCAGAAATAATTGTCTTTGATAGATATTTGTTCCTTGCAGTTGAAAGCCTCTTGAATTTTGAAAGCCAGTAGAGAGTCCCTTTGCCTTCCTTCAGAGAGTTTTTGATGTAACCAGCGAGATTCATGTTGAAAAGGGAACCACAGGACCTGTTCTGTGGTTTTCTCATGCTGTGCTCAGTCCCTCCATCCACAGGATTTGTTTGCTCTGGCAGCTCCCAGCAGAGCCAGGCCAGGGCTGACTCCTGTTAGCACGGGCAGGCAGAGCCAGCCTTGCTTCATCTACCAAGGCATTTGTCTGAGACTTTAAATTCTCCTCTAAGTCTCAACATCAGCTGTTGGAAATGTGTCTCCTCTCTGCCTCTCTGGCAAAACACAGCCTCTGAAGGACTTGGGTAAGGACAGGCTATACCTGTGAGCAGCCACCTCGTGTGGGAAGCAATATTTTGGCCCAGAAACTTTTGCTAAAGGGAGGGAAGCACATCCCAGGGCTTTGTAGAAAAGAGTCACAGAAGAGAGGGCAGGATGTATCTTGCTGTAAATGCCATTCTCTACTCTTTTGAAATAATCTTTGATAACTCAGAGAAAGGTGCAGCTGTGCCTTTCATTGAAGAGTGATGACTGTGATGGAAGCTGCTTACCCCTACTTATGCAGGCTTTTCTTTTACATTAATAGCCATCTCTCTCCCTGGCTGGGCTGCCCAGGGCTCACTCAATTCCTGTGCTCAGCAGCCAGGATGGAAACTGTGCCACCAGCAGTTCTTGCTGCTGTCATCCAATTTTCCATGGGGTGTATAATATTAGCAGCTGGATGCAGCAGGATTTGGTGGGTTATTTCCCTGTGCTGGAATCTGTCTAATCTGCCCTTTCCTCAGGCCTCCCTGCATTGTTATTGGAAGCCAGGTCTGCTGCAATTTTCCAGGCAGAGGTTAATGGGATAGATTAGCATTTTATTACTATGATTATCTTATTGTTCTTTGTGTGACACTGACCTGGAGTTGGAAGCACTGCATAAAACATAAAGGAGACACGAGTCCCACTCATAAAAATAATCTTTAGATTAATAGAAGGCTGGTGCTGCAGGCACTTGGGAGGCAGTGTGCTTGCTCCCATTCTCCTTCCCAGGCTGTTACTGGGAGCATGGTGCTTGTAGCAGCTCTCTCCAACAAAGTGCCATGTATGTGGCTCCTCAGAGCTCAATGCAGCATAATTAGGAAGGGAATTTAAAAGCTTTCATCAGGAATTTTATAAAGCTCCCAAGTCATTAAGGAACGCAAGCAACAAAGAAATGGAGTGACCTTTGTGCTCTTGGGGCCTGAGATACTTCTGAAATCCCACTTATTTCTGCTTGGGGCCTGACACTGCAACTGCCAGTTGCTACACTGCTTGTGGAGCACACTGGTCTCTGCTCTACACACTGGTCAGCCTGGCTGGCTTGCACAGCCTCTGGGGGACAGTTCACCACTGTTTCCCTTGGGATCTACCCCTGTGTGCTTTTAAATTTATTTGTTGCAAGACACGTTTGGAATTCCTTGTCCCAGAGCTGTGAAAGTTGACACCTTTGAGCACAAAAACCATTATTTCAAAGAAAAAAAAAAAATCTGCTCTAAATCAGATATGAGTTTCTCAGCAGTTTGAAGCACTAAATTGAGTCTTAATTATGGACTTAAGAGCCTGACCGTATCAGGACTGACTACATTTTGGTGTCTTAGCATAATATCATAAACTAAACTTTATCTAGTGAGTTATAAGACATTAAGATCTCATTAAGGATGAACTCTTTACCCCCAGAAGCCTGTAGTGGCATTCATGTTGTTTCCCTGTCTGTGAATCATCCTGTGATGGTACTGCTGGCTCTGCTGCAGACTGGATAGAAACTGCTCCAAACAGCAACTGGATGTTTGAAATTCATCTGTAGATACTGGTGTCCTCTGTGCTTCTCAGAGGGGAGTCAAAGGAGCCAACTGGGGAAAAAAGGAAAATTTATTTGAACTATTATTTGAAAAACAACAATACTTAATTAGTGTGCAGGCTGACTATCACAGACCATTCCATCTCAAGCAATGGTTTTCAGACCCTTTTAGAGACAGAGTCTGGAAACCTAACAAATGCAAAGCCATTGGACCTATTTCCTATTGGATTTACTTCCCTCTGTGGACAAAAAGTGCAGAATCCACCCAGGAAAAGGAGCAGAGTTTTGTATATGTTCAGATGACTGTGTTATGTCAGGGCAAAGAGAACATGACCCCGTATTTCTCTGTGGAAGACAGGAGATCACAAAACAGGAATGTGGTGTGGCTCCTGGTTTTGCCTTGCTAAGCCCAGTGTCCTTGTCATGTTAGTGTGGAAGGTACTTTCTTTACAACTGTCTGCCTCCAGGAATACTTTGGGCTGGGAAGAAAAACCCTGCCAGAGGAAGGACTAAACACCACAGCAAATCATGCTGCTGCTGTTGATCATGGATGCAAGAGTGATTATTTTTTATTTTTTTTAAATTAGATGAAGTAATGGTTGTTTTCCTGTAATGAAAGACATTTGTCTTTTCACTGAACCTCCAGCCTCCCAATCAAGGTTTCTTTGCCCTGTTTTTAATTCTTTTTTCTTCCCCCTCTTTTCCCCTTGTGCAATCAACAACAGACCAGGTCTACAGCAGTTTGATGTTTATAAAGTGGTCCAATCATAGCTTCACTTCTGGGCAGGAGTAAATAAATTCATCAAGCAGTTGATGCTTTTGTGCTGCTGTTGTGATAAATGTTGCCATCAATTATACCAGTATGCTCAGACTGCAAGGAGCAGAACTAGCTGCACATGCTGCCTGAGAGGAATGACAACAAGACAATTCGTGTTCCCTCTCTTCATGCTTTGTATTCGCAAGCACAACTCTCCAATTATCCTAATTTGTTTGTTTGGATTAGCCGATGGATTAAGAAATGTTTTCAGTTAACACTGGAGCATAACACACATTCATATTTTGGCAAACATGACATAATTCTCTGTGTTGGGCTGGAATCAGTGGAGTCTCTGTGATGCTGGAGTTTCACCAGCTCCACGCCTTTGGGCAAACTCCCTTCTGGCTGGGACCTGCTCACTGCAGCACCAAGGGAAATCCAGATGTCACCAGTATGGGACTGGGCACGTGGCAGCATTTGGGAATCACCTGACTTTGGATTCCTCTAGAAAAAATGGTACCAGTCCCCTTGCTGAAGGTGTTTGTTCATTGATGGTTTTGAGGAGGTTGTAGGGGGTAGTTTTTAGGACATGCTATGCTGTTTCAGCTCTGAACTGGCAATAATAAGGCAGTAAATGGCTTTTGTTTGGTTTCAATGTTGGTTCCAGTGCCCTTGCTCTATCATTCCTGCATAGTGTTTTGCAGAGTCCTTGCATGATGTAAGAGATGTTAGAGAAGTGGAAACCAACCCAGCAGATAGCACATTGTAAAAAAAAAAACCTAAACCATATTTAGCATTATTTAAGATGTCTTTTCTTTGATCACAAACTGTGAAGTTGAAGCCTTGCATGAATTGAAGTAAATTAATTAATTCAACAGAGAGTTCCCTTTCTTCCTTTGAAATTAATAAACAGCCAGTGCCTTTCAGAATTGGACATTGTCACTAAAATACCAAGAAAAAAACACACGTAACAGCTCAAAGTAGAAATAAACATACAGCACCTGCTTCTTGTGGCCCAGAGTTCAGCATGGTTTTTTGATAACTGGAGTTTTAAAATTAAGCAAGCAGGTACAGCCCCTGTATGAGCAGCTGGTGAAGGATCCATACCTGTGTTCTATATTCCTAGACTGCCTGCATGCAGCAGTCAAATCCAGAACAGAATTCTGTCTGGGGTGTGCCATCCCAAGAGCTTTATTTGCTATGTCTGCTCTTGTCCTTATCTCATTCTCTTGCTGATCAGGTGCAATGGTGGGGGTAGCTGTGCCCTGTTTTGTTTAAGTGGGAATGGAGATGAGGTGTGTCAAATACCTCTTTAATGGACACTACTGGCATGAATTTCAGATCTTTCTGCAGGTAGGATTTGGGTCAAGAAATGTGCAATTCTTGCATAGGATCAATTCTTAGCATAGGATCAAAATCAAAACTTCCCTTTCTGTCTGCCTCAGTACCTCAGAGGAGACAACATAAATGACAATCTGGTCTGTGTAAACAGCAGTTGTTATTTGTGATATTCTTGGCAAAAGCAAAATCAGGGGGAAAAAAAAAGGATCAAAAATACTGCAAATTGATGTTACATTGGGAGGTGTGAGGCCAGGGATCCACCCAGCAGTGTAGCTGTGAAGACAGCCCTGAATAGGGCCAGAAATCCCCGTGTGCATGGGACTGTTGTGAGCACAGGGAATTGATGCAGCTGGTTCCCTGTGGCTCAGCCCACTTCTCTGATCCAGCCAGGTTCAGTTGTGACTTGAAAGAAAGCTCTATGAGGAGTGCAAGTTTTCAAACTGGGAGTGGGATGCTCTGATGTCACACATCACACATTCAGCAGGAGCTGGTTTGTTACAGTGCAGCACATGGGTCCTGAGCACTGGAGCATGAACTGAAAAACACAATATGCAACATCCTTATTAAACACAGAGCATGGGCTGCAGGCTCAAAGGAGGAAGGCTGGACCCTGTAGTCTATTCTGCAGAGAACAATTGTGCCAGAGTTTGTAAATGACATTTACAAATGATCAGAGGAATGCTGTGCTAATAGCATCCAGACAAAACAATTCTCTGGAAGATAAGAAATGGGTTTCAGTCCTCAGAGCCTTTCTTTGTCTGCAGCAAAAGGATTTTGTATTTTTAGCATTTCTTCCAAAGATACATCTGCCTCCTTATCGAGAACTGAGGCTTTCAACCAGCAGAGTTCTGAGTTTTTAAAGAAGGTGCTTTTGTGTGTTTGCAAGTTGAAGGCTGGTAGTGGGCATCATTCACTCTGCTGTCCTGCTGGCTACTTCCTTATCTGCTGTAACACAAATCACAGATGCAAATACGTCAGGATAAAGCAAGTGTCTGATTGCCAGCCTCTGCTAAGGAAGCAGTGCAAATCCCCAGGCTCAAGGGCTGCCCTCTGGCTGGGGTGGGCACCCTGCTTTCCTTCGGTGTGACAGCTGGGCAGCAAGCAAGTGAAGGTCCTGACTGATTTTTCAGATTAGGAAAAGGCAATCTTATACTTTCATGGGTTCTGCATGAGTGCATAATGCTGGGGTTTTATGATCAGAGCCAACATGGAAAAGGATTTTCTGATTCCCTGCAATCCCTGATGTTGCAAGGATGGATTCTAGGATTCAGAAATGAAACAATGCATTCCACTGCCTCCAGCTCTGGGCTCCTGTAAGTGTAGCTGCTTTGGTGGACAAAGATTGTGTCTGTATGAGTTCATTTGCACCCTCTAATACCCTACTTTTTATTTTGTGCAGTAGCTGTAGAATGTTCTGAGCTAACCAGTCTGCTCCTGATGTAATTGTAATTGGCCAGAATGGTGACACATGAAAAAGAAAGAAATCAATCAATCTGATTTTGAAGAGAATTCCTTTTTCTTGAGTGAATTGTCTGTGGAGCCAGCAAGTGACAACTCATGTAGGTGGTCCAGCAAGTTGCCTTGCCATGAGTTTATGGAGGGATATTGCTTCCCAGACAGACCACCCACCATCCTCTGTCCCTTCCTCCTCCCCCCAACTCCTCCAGAAATTCTCAAAATAGTGCTGAATACCAGTGCTATTTAACTGGAGAGGAAAACCTTGCTATAAATACAAGCAAAAATAACAGACTCACAGTGTACCTCACGGAAGGACTTTGTAAAGTTTTCTTGGCTGAGACACCAAGGAATATCACAGGGACTCTGCGTTTCCAGGGAAGCTATTTTAAGTTATTGTGGAAGAGGCGAGTGTGATTTTTGTACTTCCTTTTCCATCCTGCATGACTTCTTGTAAACAGGCACAGCTTAAATACAGATAATTAGGTGAAAAGAGAAGACAGTGGTGTCTCTTTGTATAGAAGTGATTGCTGTCACATCCAGGTACTTCTCTCAGAAGAAGCTTTGTTGTGTAATTGCTGTGCAGCTGTGGGTTGCCCTTGCCCACAGAGGGGTGTTTTATATTTACCAGCAGGACTTTCAGGAGCAATGCAAAGTAGACTGCCCAGGTGAATCTCTGGGCTTGGTCCCTGTGGATGCCTCAGCTTTCAGCTCCTTGTGACAAGGCAGGACATCCCTGGAGCAGATGTGGCACCACAACAGCACCTTGTGTTTGCAGCTTTGGTGAATGGGGAGGCATTTTTCACATCCTCACCTGTGGTTAAGGTATTTTTGAGGCATGTTTTTCATTCGGTGTGTAACACAGCTGTGGCAGTCCCTGGTACATCAGATAAACAGATTTATTCTTCCCCCAGCTTTCTGCTCTGGCCGTTGCTGGCAGGGAACTGAGGCAGCCTCTGTAGGGAGGGATCAGACAAAGGGAACAGCCTTGCAGGGAACCAGAGTTCCACACTGCAGCACGGCCTGAGCTGCTCTGCCAGGGGAGCCAGGCAGGTAGAGAAAAAGCTGTTTTCAATCTCAGACTGATTGTAAATGACGAGTTATCAGGGAGCATAAAGAAGGAACCACTGTACCTTTCATAACACCCATACTCTTTGTTAGACTACAGACAAAAGTAGGCTTTGACTTGAGACTACAGGAGAATACAAGATGAGAGCCTATAAAGATAGAACGTATTGATCTTCCCTTTATCTTTTCAAAGCATTCCTCTTTTGTCAAGGGGTCCTGTTTTTTGTACAGCATGTCCCTATCTTCCACTACTTTGTGCATTTCAATGCACATATTTTAGGGAAAGACATCATTAACGTTTTCTGTAATTATATTTTTTTTTAACTCAGTATTTTTGAGTGATGAAACACATACATTTTCAAACAAAAAGTTACTCTGAATTGAGATAGTAAAACCAGGTAGGTTCCTGGCGTGGCATGAAAGCACAGTTTCATGTTCCTCACTGAGGGAATATTGATTTATATGAACTAAACATCTTTTTCTCTAAGCTCCAGATCAGAGTGGGTTGTTTTGAAGCATGCTGTTTCCTATAAACTTGAAAAGGGAATGCTCTACTAAGGAGACTGGAGATATACAAATAATTGGTTTGTTTGTTCCTTTGTTGACTAAATCAAAACATTGGTAAAGAGAAATAATCCAGACCAAAATGAATTAAACTTTTTCATTAAAATACACAGTGAAATATATATTATATATGTATATGTATACAAAACTGAAAGTTCTTCAGGGTCAGAACTGGTCCACTTCATGTCAGGGCATAATTTAGAAATGTAGAACTTGAAAGTGTGGAAAGATATGAAAATTTTGAAACAAATTCACCCTTTTAAAGTTTATTTGAAAAAGAAAAATCCTACTAACAGCTTCAGTGAATTCATATGGCCCATTTTGGGGTGCCTGAAGTCTGTTTTCAATGGATGAAATCCCAGGTTAGCCAAGCCCCTTGTCCCCACGTGTCTTGAGCACAGAGTGCTGTTCAGTCACTCCCATGTTCTGACAACACATGAATGGGCCATGGTGAAATTCCAGGAAATAAGGGTTGAATAATGCTTTCTAATAAAATATAGTGGTGTAATACAATGAAACACACACACACAACCATTATTCAAGGTGCAAACCTTTAGAAAAGCTCTTACGTTTTGGGTTTTTTTCAGTGAGGAAACAATTGAATCTGTCCCAAATCAGCTTCTTAATCCACAGCTGCTATAAATCAAAGAAGAAGAGAATTAAGTTTCAATTGACTTTCCTGGCTTTGAGCATCAAACAAGAATCACTTGAAAGATGGAGGGAACTCTGCAATTTAAAATTCAAATGCCTTGCCCTGGTGAGCTCACCAGAGTGCAGCTGAGGGTGCTGTGGGGCTGCAGCAGAGCCCCTTTGCAGCCATGTGGCCCAGCTAGGGGGGTGACAGAAGCAGAAATGGTGCAAAAAATGGGACTTGCAAACACAGAAGTGTTGAATGATTTCTTGTCCTGTACAAGCTTTGCTTCCCAGAATGAGAAGTTATCAGGATTGGAACCATTCAGAGTGTCAGATGTGACAATGGGGATGCATTTATTCACCTGAAGACTAATGGAATTTTCTAGGCCATCATGTTGGAGGGTTTTCTTATTCCCACTTCTTCTTTTCTTATTTGAAGTTTTTCTTTCAACTCAGTATGGAATGTTTGTGTTTCTTTTCTAATCATGTGAGTTCTTGCATGAAAGTAAAAATAAGTACCACAAGCTTTCTATCAGAAATTTTTTCACAGGTTTTAAAGGAACCTTATAAATTACTGCATTTCTTTCTTCTTTTCAACAAGGAAGAACTTTGAGTCTTTAAAAACCTTTTTACTTCTAAAAGCAACAGAGAATTCATAGGTGTAAGGAGTTGTGTAATTTGATTTTGCTATACTTTGATGGAAAAATGGGAATTTACCCTCAAATCTGCTAAGTCTGAGATGGGCATTTTTTAAAGTCCGTGCAGGTATTTACAGTCAGTGCTAGAGTTTGCTGGAATTTCAGTGTTACTTTGAAATATCACCTGTTACTGTCCTTGTTATTTTAATGGACCATTCCAGAGGGTAGCAGAGTTAACTACCAGCATTTGTTATGTGCCAGCTCCATTTCCAACTTTCGCCAACTGAAAAACACATGGAGGAAAATTCCTCTTCTGTTTTGGCTTCAGCATGATCCTTCCTTCAACTTTGCTATAAATCTGTGCAAAGTGATATTGATTCGTTTCGGTGTCCTTGCTTGAAAGGCTGGGGCACCTTTTCATTTTGGTTTGATGTTCTGGAAAGGTCACAGTGTTCTGAGGTCACCTCCCACTGAAGTCATGCTTGGGGAGTGCTTGGGGCTGTATCCTGAGCTGATGGAAACTGCAGCAGCTCCATTTACAGCTGCAGGATCAGGCCCTGGAGTGAAAAATGCTAGAGGCATTTTACAAAGACATGAATCTTGGGATTTATTTGTGAGTATCAATATTAATATTGAATTCAGTAAAAATGAAAAAGAGAAGGAATTAGTATGAAAGAGCAAAAGAACTGCAAGAAGCAAACAAACAAACATTACTTTTTAATTGGGTTGTGTATTTTCTAATTCCCTTTCTAATCCACTGTAAGCAGCTGGCTTGTGACAATAAATTCCCAAAAGACTAAAGAATTTTCCTCTAGCATACCAAATTGTGTCCATCGTGGCACTGTTTAGTGTCTTGTTGGCTATCAGATCTCACATTTTCACTCCATAAAAAAGGGGTCTTGTCTTCTCTCCTCTCTGCACCCCAAAATCCCATTGGGCTAAGAATTTTTATAGAATCATAGAATGGTTTAGATTGGAAAAGTCCAACGATAAAACTGAATTATCTCTTACAGGATTTACTGTGGTTTAGAGGAGGGGATAGAAAGGCTCCTTCTCTGGCCATTTTAAGACACCATCAGGTTTGCTGTGAGTTCAGGGTCATGCAGTTGAGGAACAAGGTGATGGAAGATGTGGCTTAGAACTGTTGTGTGTGCCACAGAAATTGCACTTTGTTTGAGATGAGTTTGGGCTACATTTATCTTAGTATTGGGCTTGTCTGTACACCTGCAGTGTGCTTTGGAAAGCTAGGTGAGCATGAAAGAGAATCCATTCACTGATTCTGAGATAGATTTTTCTTAAACTGGAGGTTTTACCTGGCAAAGGTCAGGCTCAGAACTGCTTGTTCAGTTCTCATGTTTGAATTTGCACTGATGCTATGTACAATTAGTGGCAATTAAATGAATTAACATTTTCAAGGCAGAGAATTTTCTCAACACCGTCTGCTCCTGGTATCCAGCTCTTCCAATTCCATTAGTATTAGTGTTGTGTGGCAGCATTCACTTATCTAATTTTAGAGCAGGCTATTTAAAGACTAATCTGATGTATTCATTTATGTCATGCATAGAGTGGATGTTATGAAGATGCTCTGCTCTTATCACTGCTGCTATCACTTGTCCTGTCTGTGTATTACATGGTGGAAGCAGCTCCCTGTCCCAGTCAAGACCAGGGCCCTGTTGTAGATAAATGCTCCATTCAGGCATTGAGAACAAAAAATTTAGGAAAGTGTCATGGGAGAGAAAAGAGGACTGTAAGATACATGCTGAAAGATTCATCAAGAAGATTAATTTAGTGGTAATGAGTAGCTGGATCTGTGACCAGTTAAAGCTAGTAGCAAAATGTGTGCTGTGAACATCACTTCTGGCTCCATTACAAGATTAAATTATAAATTTTGACTTCAAGCCTTTCTTACCCTCTGTTCCAAACCTGACTTGTGCACTCATGTGCTTGAAAAAGGTGTGTCCCTTCTGAAGGCTTCCTGAATCACATTTCCCCAAACCAAACCTGCAGAACATTTTCCTGGGCAGGCAATCCACTTCACTTGCCTCCATTTAGCCAGGTAACAGTGGCACCATGTCTGGATTGGGCTCTGGGGCTTTGGGATGATGGGTTTATTATGTGAGTCTCCTTTCATAGTGCAGTGAATGTTGTCACCACAAGAAATACATTGTTCTTTCTATGCCATTCTGTCTTGTTTTGGCTCACAATTCCTCTGAGGCCTCTCTGTGCAATACCACAGAAGTTCCCTGTGCACATACTGACCTCAAAAATCTTTAAGACTTGGAAGGAAATCAGCTTCAGCTATTTTAGCTACAAACACATCAGATAAATCTGAGGTCCTTATGAACTTTTATTTTTTATTTTTCTGTCCATTCTTCCCTAGACTATTTTGGCAAGTGCATTTGGATTCTTCTCTATTAACCTTCCTGCCTCTGGCTTCCTCCTGCCCTAATCCACTTCACGTTATGGTGTCCTCCTTCTGTGCTCAAGAAGCTGCAGTATTTCATGTGACAGACAATTACTGTTCCAAGAGAATTCCTCTAACCTTTTGTCAAAAGTTGAATAACCCCAGTCTATCACTGAGCTATTCCTTAGTGTTTTCTCTGGCAGGGAATTGTACTAATTGTGTTGAATGAAGTGTGCTAACAGGCAGCAGGGCAGCTCCCTGCAATTCTCTCTGTTAAAGAGAACTGAAACCCCAGGATTTCAGGCCAGAGCAGGTCCCTGCTGAGCTCAGCCCAGCCATGTCCTCCTGGGGTCTGTGTGCCTGAGGGGTAGAGGGCAATAACCACCACCACCAATAAAACCCCTGCTCAGGGCTGGACAGCCCAACAACTGCTTGTTGCTCATCTTTAGTTTATGCAAATCAAAAGCAGCTCAATGGACATTAAAGAATTTAATGTCAGGATTTTTTTGTGAGCTGATGCCACTGGATGTCTGTTGGATATAATATATAATAATAAACAACATAAAGAAAACTACAGACCTGATCCATTTCACATTTCCTTTATATCAGTGGAATGGGATCTGTCCTTTCTGGCTGGTATTATTGTCTGTACCACAATCAAACCATCAATGTAAAACATCTCCCTGTATTTAGTATCAAAAGCAGTAAGTGATCTGTGTCTGTAATTATATATTGTGATGTAGTGGCTGAAGGCAGGCACAGTATGGAATGTTTGGGAGCTTGGCCAGAGGCTTTGATGCTGCAGTTTCACTGGGGAGGGCTTTGCTGAGAAATCATTTTCCCTCAAAATAAGTAAATATATAAATAAATGAAGCTTTTCAATTTCATAGCCCAGAGCAAGATTAATTAATAGTGAAAAAATGCTTAATCTGTCTGCTCACCACAGAATTAATGAATAATAGAGAATGTCTTCCCAGCATCTAGAGCTAAAAGGGTGATGAGTATGTGTGCATGTCACACCTGCCTGCAGCTCCTCTCACCATTGCACTTTTGGTGCCTCTTAACAGATCCTTTGGTTTTCCTTGCTTTTCTGGGTTTGGACTCTTTTGTTTTAAACTCCATATGGTCTCTAAATCAATTGAGAGGGAGATTAATAAAAGCAAATTCTGTCACTTCCCTTATGGCAAGCTCTCCCCAGTTTTCAGATGGAGAAATTGAAAGCTAGAGATGTTGTGTGGTCTGAAGCAGGAAAAGGCAGAACAGTTCTGAAAGAATTTGCATAGTCCAATGTAGTCTTAAATGTTCTTTTCCTACTGACTGGCTCATTTTCAAGTGTGTTAAAAACCCAAAACTCCCCAAAAACTCTTTCCAATACTCTTAAATTGGACTTTGCCTTTTACTAGGAATATTAGGGAATCCAACCCAACTAAATAAATGTGGTTTTTTCATCCTACTTCCATCTGTCAAGGCTTCTCACTGGCATAGTTTTAGGATAGAATTTTATCATGCATCAGCCTTTAACTTTTTTTTTTAAGATGAAATATTTTAAAAATACATTGAAGACTTTAATGCTAGAAATGTTTCGGTTTCTATTTAAATATTCTGAACATCTCTGTTAAAGGCAGATACAAACTGTACTAAATGTTCTTTATTACTCATACATACACTGTCCCTGTGAAAAACATGATACATCAGAGGCAGCAGTGATTCTTCAGATTTGCCCAGTGACAAGGCACCATAAAGCTATTCTTTACTAAAAATGTCAATGTCAACTTTATTTGCCAAAACATGTTTTCTTCTCTCAAGCTGCCAGTTGTTGTTTCAAAATAAATGGAAGCTAAAAATCTCATTATTTTTATTGTTTAAAGCCAGCATTGGGTGCAGCTCTGGGGGTCAGGAGGTAACAATACTAATTTACCCTGGTGCTGCTGCACTTAGAATATTTAATCTCTTAGGACTTTGACATGATGGCTGGCTGTGTTTCTTAATTTTGTTGTGAAGATTTTGCTGGAGGGCCAGGCAGCTCTTAATAATGTGCATCAAGACAGAGATGAGTAAGTAATGAATATTGTATGAGGTTCTTTTCCTACCAGAGGATCAGCCTGGACAAATACCTGCACAAACTGACAATCCTGCTCCTCCTGGCAGAACTGGGACTGCTACGATGATGGCCAAAGATTAATGTGCCCTACTGGATTCAGTGCAATTCCAGTAGCAAAATATTTTTAACTATTCTAAGCCAGGGATAATGTTCAGCTTTTTCCTTGGCTTTCAGCTGGATTGGACAGGGAGCAACATCCTTCCAGCTTTTTAGTGGCAGTGAAGAACTCTGACATTCCATGTGTCTCTGAGAACAGGCTTTTCCCCAGAGCCAGCACTGCTGTATTAACAACCTGGAATATCTATTCTGTGCTGGAATAGAGAATTTGATCTGGACAGGTTTCCTAAAATAATATCTGATCAAAGACTAATAAAAGACTTGACAGGAAATTGTGCCGCCATAAGGTTGGCTGTTTTAAGAATAAAAGTGGAAATGAGACAAATGGATTCCAAGGAGGAACTGAGGATCGTAATCCACAGATGTCACAGACAGAGCTGAAAATTGATTTTCTCCTGGAATTAGGAGCATCATTCATGAACCCCTTTTTTTAAAACAGCCCTATCAAAAAGCAGTCTCTGTTTTAAAGCCTGTGCAGTGCATAGAAGAGCAGCAGAAGAAGGAAGATGCAGAACCAGAAGATAATGTTGGACAGTGTGAAAAGTAGAAGTCTCATCATGCTAATAGCCTAGCCATTGTTTAGGGCTTTGTAAGTTTTCTGGCATCAGGAATAAGTAAAGATGGATTTCAAGGAGGATAATGAGGTAATTTCTATATCTGTAATAACTGGATATTAAATTACATTTATATATCTCTTGCACATTTATTTTCTTTATTGCGACTCTCATAAACATAGAAGCTGTCCTTGAAAGCTTCCCTGATTTATTTCCAGTGTGAGTCTCTATCTTATCACAGCAACTCTGAAATTCCTTGCAGTAAGTTATGGGGATGATCAAAAACATCAATCTCCAACTGAGAATGCCAGTGCAGCAGCTGCCAGGCAGGTCCCAGCCACCTTCCCTTTTTGGAGGTGCAGATGGGCTGAGCCTCTCTATTTGGGGAGACAAGGTCCTCAAGGATGATTTTTCTCTTGTTGCATGGGTAAATCTAAGTCCCTGCAAGTAATTTTTGATCATGGTGAATGGTGATAATCCTCTCTTAGCAAACAAGCACCTATTCAGGAGTTACAGTAGGAGATAATGATAGGAAATGGATGGAGGACTATGCAGCTGGATTTTAAAAAGGTAGCTCCATTCAATTCTTATTAAAATTGGTGAGAGCTGTAATGTTTATAAATTAGAGCTTTGTAAAATGTGAGTATGTGGGTAGAATAGTTCAGTCGTGGCATTATTTGTATTCTGGTTTTACAATGACAGGTTTATTGGGGGTTTTAATGTGCACTTGGATAATTGTTGAGTTTTATCTGTATGCTTTTACTACAGGGTGGTCATCAGCAAAATCTCACAGGTGTGAAAGCAGCAGCTCTGCTGGCAATTGTGCTGTCTATTATAAATTCTCTCTGCAGGGTCAACCTGTAGCTTTAATGCAACAGGAAGAATACAAAAGAAGTGCATATTTGTGTCACAGCCACAGGTGGCAGAACACAGCATGAGCTGTACATTTGAAGAACTGTCCCATGTGCAAGTGGGAATTGCTGTGGTTTTAGTGGAAGCATCCCAAATTCCATTTAGGAAACTTCTGTCTAATCTTATTAAGTGATTAATACAGCCAAAATTAAAAGGATATATATACATATATTACATACATATATATATATATAATTTCTGAAATGCCTGTTCAGATTTAAAGGCATCTCATTTTTCATTTAGAACCATCCTCAAGATGCATTTAAAATTCAGCCCCTCCAGACTAATCTTGTGAATCCTTAATCCCAGTGTCATGCCCACTGCTCTGAGCAGGGCTGCTCATTCTGAGTGAGTCTTTGCACACTGGAATTGTGCCCCCACTAACAAATGCCCCTGGGATGGTGTGTGTAATAAGTGTAGCACAGAGGTCATTTTGCTAAAGCAAACACGTTCATCTTGGCTCAGCCACAGCACAGCATGCTCTCATTCTGCCCCAGGGGAAGCAGAGTTGATCATGGTCAGGCCTGTCCAGTCTCCACACAACCTTCACATTCTGAGCCAGCACTAAATGCTCCCAGCACAGGATCACTGCACGGAAATCTGTCATGGCTTTAGGGCTTCCAGCCTTTTTAATGCAGTGAGGTGGATGCCAGATTCCTCTTTCAGCCTTACCTGGCCACAGCACTTCTTTGCTTCCAGTGATGGGCACTGGGTGAGCTGTGAATGTGCCACAAAGCCTCAGCCTCCAGAGGAGCAGGGTTGAAGCCTTGGGGACCTGCCATCACCTTGTTGCCAGAGGAATTATTTACCATGGGGCTTTTCATGCACTTTAATTCCAGCTTGACCTCACCTCTGAGGCTGCAGCAGCAAGGATCACAGGCTGTTTGGAAACATCTCCAGTGTGAGACAGCTGAGGCTTCCTCATTTATTTCTCCCCTAACTTGTGTAAAAAGCTCTGTGCAAACATTGTGTTAGTGCAGATCTCATCCCTCGGAGCCTGCTGGCACTGCTGAGGAGGGGCTGCACAAACTCTGAACTGAGGATCTGAGGGGCTGCAGTGCCTCTTTGCAGCAGGGTGAGGGCCTCAGCTCTGTGTGTTCTGGGTGTTCAACAGATCTGAGACTCTGCTGCTTGCTTTTGTTTTCTGTTTTCTTCTAAATAAGTACAAAAGTAGAAAATGAAGTAGAAAATTATTAGGCTATATTAAAACTCCAAGCAAAGTGCTAGCAAATGCAGTTGGGGTTTCACTGGGAAAATGGTAGGTGATGTCTGTGTGTGAGTAACTGCAGCTGGAATCTACAGTTGCAGATCATCACTGGCACAATTTGTCTGTGGTGTCTTTTTCTTTCTTTAAAGCTAGTGTTCAAATATTTTAAACATCAAAGTCTTCCCTTCTGCACATTATTCATTCCTGCAAATGTCTCATATCATGCAGTAGGATGATCAGAAAGGTATGTCTCTTTAGATATGGTAAATCAATCTTGTCCTTTTGGAAAAGTAGTTGGGAATGATTTTATGGTTATTAACTTGAATTCAATATTTTTTTTTCAACCTAGGCCTTTCAAAATTTAGAAAACTTTCAAGCAACTTTTCAATCATCCACTTCTTGCCTTTTCTCAGAAGTAAAATCTTACCTTTTTTGTTTCATCAGCCAATTCCTCCATCTCATTTAAAATGAAACTCAACATAAAACACCTCATAGAAAATTGAAACTCACTGGTTATCTGAGTTATGTACCCACCACAGCTGGGACTGAAGGCATGGTGCCTCAAAGGGTTCTGCTGTAAGGGGGGCACTTCAACATGATCTCTTTAAATTCATTTTTCTGAGCACTTTTTGGGAAAACTTAACTGGAGAACTGTCCAGATGATGGTGGGTATGTTGATCATACTCAGTTGCTGTACAATCTACAGATTCCAATAGCTGGCTAAAAAAAGTGTGTATTGGTTGAGGTAAGTAGCTCCAAATGAACTGGGGTCAGATTGACTTGGAGTCTGTTGCCTTCAGGAGCTGCACGATGGGCTCTGCAGATAATGGCTCTAAGATTGATGCTTTACTAAAGTTACTTTCAAAATATTTTAGTTCTCTGTTGTTTTAAGTGAAATTTTCTGTCTCATACCTCCATAGCTAAGTAGAACAGGATTTTAAATGCAGAAGCAGCTGAAGTTTTCCTCTATATCACCATCTTCATGCCAAGTTGGAGTGTTCTGCAGTAACCAAGAGTTAACAGAAGCAAATATAACTGTTGTAAGGTCAACACTGCACAAGACCAAGCACAGCTTCAAGGAGAGCCCTGGACAACAGCAAGGTTTGGTTTTACATGCTGTTGTTACCATTACAGCCTCAGCTATCTGACAGCCCAGTAGCAGCTCTGAAGTGCCCCAAGGCAATAAACCATCTTTTCTGCTTTCAGATGATGCCTTAAGTTTTAGCTTTCATATTTTGCAGATTCTGCTCTGCCTAGGTGTGTAGCTCTGAACCTCATATGAAGTGTTAGTCAGCTCTCTTCACAGGGTAAGTAGACAAAACAAATCCTTTTCCAGCTTGAGACCAAGGACAACAGTTACAAGTTTTCAGGCCCAAAACACATAAACAACAGGGAACTGAAGAGAGAAAAGAAGAAGGATGGAACTTCACAACCTGAAGCTGTAATTGGCCAATTAACCCCAGTATGCAAATGGACCAAAATGTTATAAAAGTGTGAGGCCTCGTGACCGTCTGTCCATTTTGTGACCCTTTTGGGTCCACCTTGGGTTCAGCCCTGGCCGGGCTCTTGTACTGCCCAAGGTGTATCCTTAAAGACCTTTCAATAAATACCTACTTTAACTCTGTCTAGTCTCTGTTCTAGGTCAGCCTCTCAAGGCATCAGAGATGCCTGTGGCAGGTGGATATTTCAGAGCCTTTACCTCCTGCTGTCTGACACCACCTTAATCTGCAGGCAGCTGTCCTTCATCCAGGTGTCCCCTTTGGCTGAGCACAGGGATGTAGGCTGTGATCACCTATGGGCTGCCATTTGCATGCAGGGTATCTTGGTGTGCCTTTACAGCATCTTCCTGATTCATCTTCAATGATAAATGGAAACAGGAACCCTGTGGAGATGAATAGGAGGGAAAATCAGTGAGAGAGGGGGGAGCTGGATTTGTGGTTTGGAATGGAAGCCCAGCATTGCCTCTGGTTTGATCCATTGATTGGGAACAGCTACCAAGGCCTTCCCATGATCATCCCATTGTAGGATGGATAGCAATCAGAGCTGATTCCTATGGTTTCAGCTACAGCGTTTTCACTGAAATCCAGCTGTTGCATATATTGATTTTGATCAAATTTTCTTTTGGCAACATAAGTCTTTTCTGTGGGAATTAAAATTGGAACTTGACCCTTTTGGGCAGGAAACAGCAGCTTCAGCTCAAGTGCTGTTCATGTGAAAATATTACAGTGCCTTTTTTGTTTGGTTCCAAGGAAAAAATAAAATACATCATTCAATAATGAAATTTTTTCCAGAAACACTTCTGCTGTCCTTGATTCAGCTCTAGTAGCTCTTTTGCAACTTGCTTTGAGATGTCTGAAGGAACAGTGAGCTATATAAGCTAGCTGTTATTTGAATGATATTGGGTGAGGTTTCAGCCATGTGAACATAGTCTGTGGTGTGTACAGAAGAATATGAGAATATTTTAAGCTGACCATTTAAGAGCATTTACTTAGGTCAAAAAGTGGTTTCCTTTAGCTAAGTTGGTCATAGATGAGATCATGTCTGTGAAAGTCCACTTAAAACGGCAGTGATGCAAAAAATCCTCATCAAACCTTGGTAAATTCTGTGAGAAACTTGAAGGTGTTTTACAAGCCCTGGGACAAACTATAAACTTGTGTCAGAATCCAACCTGAATTCTTGTGGCCAGCTTGTGAACTTGGAGTTTGTAATGGAAATATGGATGTAACAGATTCTTAACCATATCAAGACCACCAGGTGTTGCTATAATATATTAAATGCTGTGGAGCCATCAAATAAGCTGCACTTGAGCATTAGTTCAGTATTTTCTTAAACCAAATTGTTATTTGCTCGGAAAATGTAATGCTGTGGGAGATTTGCAATAAGAATACTGCTGAAATAATCAAAGCACTGGAAAATTTCAGATTCTGAGCTGCTTCTGCTGAGTGACTAAGAGAGTTTTGCTACAGCTTGAGTGAAAGATCTGATCCTGCACCTAGGCATTATTTGTGTTTACAAATCCAGTAATGTAGGAAATAACTAAATCCTGTTCATATTTCCATATTTCGAAAAGATGACACTGCAGAAACTTGTGGCATCTTCTTCCAGAGATAAGATTAGCTAATGTTGAAACTCCAGTTTAGGTTTTTTTCTGCTCAGTGCAGGTTTCACTGGTGATCCTCAAAAGACATGGGGAGAATTCCTCTAAGACAGAAGCACATCTTCTCAAAGAAACTGCACTTTCAGGGGCCTTGCAGGAGGGTGAGCAGCAGGAGCATGAGAAGTAGGACCAGCAGGAAAACCTGAGCATATCTCAGGAAAACCTGAACAGGACTTGCCAGGTTTCAGTGAACTCAGGGAAGTTGTAACTTTTGCTAGATTTTGGGTCAGCAGCTCCTGCAACCAAGAAGGAAGGATGAAAGGAGCAAAACCAGCACTATGATATATCCTATGGTAAGCAGCTCTCTAAGTGAGATGGATTTATCTTTTTGTATAAAAGGAGGATCACTGTGAACATGAATGGAGAAGCTCTTGAAAGGGCATATTTAATGCCTGTAGGTACTGAGATTAAAGAGTTAATGGTTTTGACCTGAGAGATTATCAGTTTAGACTAGATATAAAGAATAAATATATTTTTTGATGAGAGTGCTGGCTTAAGTTGCCCAGAAAGGTGGCGGCTGCCTCATCCCTGGAAACATTTGAGGTCAGCTCAGACAGGGCTCTGAGCAACGTGATCTAGTTGAAGATGTCCCTGCTCATTGGAGGGGGCCTTGGAGCAGATGGGCTTTTAAACATCCCTGCCAACCTAAACTATTCTATGAGTCCGTATTCTACGGATGCTTGGCAAGAACTTCTCTTGCCTGTGGATGTGGTCCCAGCCATGTCATTTTCATGTAGGATCCCAAGCCAGTGCAGTACTCGGGCTGCTGGGAAACCCGCGGAGCTGAGCGCGTTACCAGCTCTCCCTCTTGCTGGGAGCGTGTGAACTTGTTCCATCTCTTTTCCACCGGTGAGCCGGGTGGGGCATCACCTCCCCTCCGCGGCCAAGGACACCTTCGTCCTGCCGCCCTCAGGAGCTGCCCGCGGCGCTGCTCGGGCAGGACAGGCGCTCTCCAGGTGGGCAGCGGCCGTAAAATGGCCCCTGGCGCGTTGGGCGGGCGGAGCAGCGCGCAGCTCCCGCGGCTCGGAGCCCGCGGCGGTGGCGGGGCCGCTCCGCAGGGCGCGGACGCGGGCGGGCAAGGCGGGGCGGCTCCGCCGTGTGCATGTAGATGAGATCCCCCGGAGCACGTCACTCCGCACCGGCGCTCTGCGTTTGGGGCGGCGGACAGCGAGCGAGGGCGGGCGAGCGGGAGCCGCCGGAGGAGGAGGAAGAAGAGGAGGAGGAGGAAGGGGCGGCTCCGCCGTGTGCATGTATGGTCACGGGATCTGGACATTC